>CM056509.1:10021028-10353043 GCA_029783415.1 Anisodus acutangulus
CTCCATAGTACTCTAACACTCCCCAAGTCATTGAAGGCGTGTGGGTCCATATAAGCATGCTATTGCGATACCTTTTCATAATGAAACCATTCATCAATTTTTCACATGTTGGTGATTTAGAGTTAAGACTATAAGATAAATGCATGCGTAATGAGAGACTCAGATGCTCTTGGATTCTCAGCCCTGGAAAAAGTATGAAATTATGGCTAGGAAAAATATATCAGTCATTTCCTAGTTTAGTTTTTCTTCTTCGTCTTCTAATTATTGTTTTTCCTGTTTTTCTGTTTTCTTAGGGATGTGGTATTTGAGATCAGTGTTTTAAAAAGCAATTTTGAGACTTATATATATTCAATTCTCTAATTAATATATATTCAATTCTAATTAAATTCTCTTCCGAATACAAGTAGAAAATAATACTCTAATTAATAAATATTCAATTCTCTTCCCAATACTTATATATATTGCTTATATTATAATATTAACTATCTGTGTAACAGTTACCTTTGCATGGAAAGAAATTTTTCAAAATTTAAATGGATAAAATCTTATTAAAATCTGCAATATCTTAAGAAAGATTAAATGAATTAGCTACTTTAACAATTGAGAAATAATTATTAAAAAATTAATTCTACAAAGTTACTAGTAATAAACATGTATCTCAAAAAGCTAGGAAAGTTAACTTTCAATAAATATATGAACAAAGTTTATGTTTATTTTGTGGGGAAAAAATTGAAATCTATCATTAAGGTCTAGTTTTAGGCTCTAATTTTTTTGAGCCGCACTTGTCTTGAATAGCTAGCGGAAGCCAAGTTTAGCCGGTTTGCTCTAAACAGTAGTTGACGCACCAATATAGCTAGATGCACCAATTTGTAACAAATTTTGAATATGTGGAAAATAAATTATAATCATGAATAAACATGAAGAAAAAGAGATTTTATTGTTGAATATTGCGGGTACAAATTTGTTTATTTCATTGATTCTTCTCTCGTAGTATTTCACCGTAATTCGAGGGCCGTTAGTAGCGTATTTTTCGAACGTAGAAAGACATCTTTGTGATGTATATGATCTCCAAAAACATTGGGTAGTTTGATAAATGCAGTATTTAATTCCTTGAACTCTTTGTGAATATTCTAGGAATTTATGAATTTTTTTTATATTTGATATATGATATATTGATCTCTTTTGTGAATACCCAAGAGTTTATGAGATATTCGAGATAATATTTGATTTCTTGATCTCTTTGTGAATATCCAAGTTTATGGGATATTCGAGATAAGTCTTTTCAAGAGAATATGTGTCCATTTATATAGACTTGAGCTAAGGTTTAGGGTAGAGTAGTCTCTAAGAAATCCTAACAGACCTTACAGTTTGAAGATGGATTGGACTCGTCTTGTAAAGTTCTACAAAATTTCGATGTCTACAGATGCCTCCTACTTCAAGGTTTGTCGGGGTGGAGATTTGTTGAAACTCAAAGATGAGACTTGAAAGTACATATCAAAATGGAGCTTTCATCTTTGTAGTTTTGTGACTCCAGAATTTGCATTTAATTTATGAGAGAAGAGATGAAGGCCAAATTTGATTCCATTGAGCGTGCCAATTTGTTTGCAACAAAATTTGAATATGTGAAAAATAAACTATAACGACAAATAAATATGAAGAAAAAGAGATTTTATTAATGAATATTGTGGGTACAAATCTGTTTAATTCTTTAATTCTTCTCTCTTAGTATTTCTCCGTAATTCGAGAGTCATTTGTAACATATTTCTCGAACGTAGGAAGACCTCTTTGTGTTGGATTTGGGTCGGACAATTTGATAAAGACAGTATTTGATGTCTTGATCTTATTGTGAATATCCCAGGAATTTATAAGATTTTTTAGATTTGATATATTGATCTCTTTGTGAATATCTAAATTTATGAATTTTTGAGATATATTTTTTTTTAAAAATATTTGTCATTTTATATAAACTTGAACTAGGATTTAGTGGATTAGCCTCTAAGAAACCTTAACAGACGTACCATTTCAAGTTCCCAACCTGACTAATCATGTCATTCATACACCAACTTAATCACAATAGCTTTTGACGTCCCACCACGACAACGGACTCCATTTGTTTCGTCCTCTTCTCAGCCACTTTTATACACTCTTTTTAAGTAGCTAATTTGTTGGGCATGAAAAAGGACCCTTGCACTTTCCTCAAAGACCATTTCAAATGCAAGCACAATATCCATTCATACCATTTCGTGCAAAATCTTAGCTATGTCACCCTTATTCTTCACTTTTTGCTACGCTAGTTAGTGTTGGTTACAAAGGTGTAGAAAACGAAAATTACAAGTAACTGCTAAATAATATAAGAACTGAAATTACAATTCAACAAGAAACTAAAATTACAATAATGTTGAATAAGAAACTGGAACTGTTTTTGTGGTATGCTGAGTCGAGAGTTTGCACTCTGTCTTTGAGACAATATTGCCCCGTATGTATCCTTTCAACGTCCTGGACAATTGTCTCCCAGGATAAAACAACAAATGAACAATTGAGCAAAGGAAACTCAAGTGCTACCGTGAAAAATTTTGAGTAATGAAATGATGCTTGGAAGATTGTAGGAAGATGAATTCGTTTCTGTTTTTGGTTAAGTGTAAAGTGTGCTTAACAATGGTGACAAGGGGTTCTTAAATAGTTGAAGGAGAGGTTGATGAACTGCCTCCATAAGTGACATTACTGGCCAAATAATGGCAATTATGGAGGAAGTAATTCCTCCAAAATAAATGGTGAAGATGTGCAACGGATTGGCCATTTAGTAAGAGTAATTCAGCCAAAATAAATGGATGAATTGAGTATTGGTGGACGTTTCTACTCACTGTCCAATTCTGACTTTCTGTACATATGAAACTTCAGGGATCAAACTGTACATCTGGCAAAGTTCTCTGATCCAAAAAGATAATATCAGAAGAAGCACGACCCACGAACCCGGACCGGACGGGCGGCGGCGCGCGTGTGGGCTTTCCTCGAACCGAAGCACATCTAGGTCATCCCTCCTTTAAACACATGGGATACCCCTTGGGGTCCCAAACCCCAAGTCAACCTTGAGACTTATAAACAAAACAATTCTTTCTTCCTCCACCGATGAGGGAGAATTGATCTCAATACCACACTTTTTCATGCTTCAAACACCTCACTTCGTGAACCAATATCTCTTTCATTTCTCAATGAAATTTGACGATCATTGGCCCTGCGGTTATCTACGTACTTAGTAGATTATGCACGTGTGAAGAACCGAATTCTCCAACATGCGGAACACTAGTGTTTAAGCCGTTAAAGTTGGTCGGACGCAACTCCCGCCAAAGACAAATTTTCAACAGTTAACACTATACACGCTAAAACTTAAGGTTGTCCCCTACTAAATAAGATCATTATCGCTTCCTGTCATAAAATTGTTTATTACCTGTCTTATTTTGATAGTCACTTTTACTAAAAATAGTTATTTCAAAATATTTATGATTTTAAAATAATTAAATTTATTCTTCATGTCTTACTCTAACTCTGATAAATGTATAGAGATTGATGAGATGAAAATAAAAAGTATATTTAAATATTAAATAATTTGCTTAATTAATATTTTTTTTAGAGTGCAAAAGAAAAAAGTGACAAGTAAAATGTAACGGAAGAAGTGTTTCAACGTAATTCGAATTACTTTGTCAATGTCTTTTTCGTAATTGTTGGATTTTAGCGTTCACGTCTATTGGTAATATAAATTGTCAAAATCACATGAAAGGGAACCGCTTCAATCTTTCTCCATCTCAAAAAAAAATTAACATAAATAATTTCTTAGAATACAGTTGACCACTTTAGACTGATCATTTTACATCTTTAAATTTACGATCATAGATTGCTTTTTTAAAAAAGAAAAAGGAAGAAATAAAATTCAAGGACTAAAAGAATATGCCAATACGATTCAAGGACAAAAAAAAAGATCATTTTGGATCAGACAATTGAAGGCAACAGAGATTAATTTTAAACCACTCTGAGTTATCTAGGCAAAAAATGGATCTTGGTATTAAAAGTCTCACATCGAAAATGGAATGAAAACATAAACTCATTATATGGACTTAGACAATCCTTATCTTACAAACTAGCTTTTGGGGTTGAGTTAGGCTCAAGATCCATTCTTTACATGGTATCAGAGTCACACACATATAAATTTTTTGTTCACCGATGTTGGGCCCCCAAATTATATTATACACGCTCCAGTTAACGGGGTTTGGACGCGCGGGGGAGTGTTAAGACTCCCACATCGTTAATGGAATGGGAACATGGACTCCTTATATGGACTTGGACAATCGTCACCCTACAAGCTAGTTTTGGGGTTGAGTTAGGCCAAAGATCCATTTTTTACATGGTATCAGAGTCATGCTCATTATAATTATTTGTTTACCGATGTTGGACCTCCAAATTGTACTGTCAACGCTCCGATTAACGAGGTCTGGACGTGCGGGGGAGTATTAAGAGTCTCACATCGGAAAGGGAATGGGAACATGGATTCCTTATATGGACTTGGACAATCCTCACCTTACAAGCTAGTTTTTGGAGTTGATTTAGGCCCAAGATCCATTCTTTACACTTGGGTCTAACTCATCCCCAAAAGCTAGCTCAAAGAGAGGAGGATTTCCCAAGCCATATAAGGAGACCAAGCACCACTTATCCCACCGATGTGGGAGAACTCAAAACCCCGCACGCCCAGGGCTAGACATTTGGAGCATGGACAATATATGATGGGGGACCAACATCGGGTAAATAATGAATTGAGATGGGTCTGGCTCTGATATCGTGTAAAGAATGGATCTTGGGCCTAATTCATCCCCTAAAGCTAGCTCAAAGGGAGGAGGATTGCTCAAGCCATATAAGAAGACCAATGACCACTTATCCCACCGACGTGGGAGAACTCAACAATCTACTAGGCTATTGCTAAATGGTCGTTCTTATATCATCAGTAAGTAATTCATAAATCAAATATAAGATTCCACTTATTTTAAGACATGCTTTTAAGACAAGTAAATAAAAAACAAGCACATTGACCAGGAAAATTCCATCAGCTCAATGGTAAGATATCATTGTAAAACTATAGTCAATTATTTCATTACATGCTCTTCTGTAGATTCCTATGAAATTTAGACTTACTTGATAAAAGGTTGGTATGCCAATCTCACAAAATTCATTGGAGGATAAGGTCGTATCCCCCCTCTCCCCCCTCCTCTAGAATTGTTTTCATTCTTTACCGTTAGCAATTTATCGCAGGCAAAGAAAAGCAAAGCAAGAGAAATGATCAGACTCAGACGAGAAATTAAAGCATTATAAACATACCGATAATAAAATCGAATACGCCATGACAGTGCATTCTAACAACAGGAAGTAATAGTTAACACAACTAAATAAGATAAACAAATTACACTAAAGAACACATAGTAGCATGAATCAAACTACAGGGGACTATAAATCACTAATGTGCCTATAAGTGTGATAGGCTAATAAAGTCTACAGTAATAACACTACACTATCATTTGTAAGCGTAAGTAGGACTATGCTCGACTACCTACTACCCTTCTACCATAATCTGTGTCCTCCACAACCCCCTATCTAAGGTCATGTCCTCAGTAAGTTGCACCTGCACCATATCCCGTCTAATCACCTCTCTCCAATACTTCTCCGGCCTTCCTCTACCTCGTATGAACCTGTCCATAGCCAACTTCTCACACCTCCGCACTGGGGCATTCATGCCTCTCCTCTGCACATGCCCGAACCATCCGAACCTCGCTTCCCGCATCTTATCCTCCACCGCGGTCACCCCACTTTATACCGGATATCATCATTTCTAATCATATCTCTCCTTGTATGCCCACATATACATATCAGCATCCTCATCTCCGCAACTCTAATTTTTTTATATGTGCGAAGTCTTGACTGGCCAACACTCCACCTCATACAACATAGTCGGTCTAACCACCACCCTATAGAACTTGCCCTTAAGTTTTGGTGGCACATTTTTGTCGCATAATACTCTAGATGTGAGCCTCTATTTCATCCACCCTGCCCCAATACGATGTGTGACATTGTCATCAATCTCTCAATTCCATTGGAGAATAGACCCTAGGTACTTGAAGCTTCCTTTCTTTGAAATGACCTGAGTACCAAGCCTCACCTCCACGCCTGTCTCAATGTATCTCCCGTTGCTGAACTTGCACTCTAAATATTATGTCTTGGTCCTACTCAACCTGAACCCTTTAGACTCCAGAGTCTGTCTTCAAACCTCCAGCTTGTCGTTCACTCCGTTGCGAGTCTCATCAATCAGGACTATGTCATCTACAAATAACATACACCATGGTACCTCCCCTTGGATTTTTCACGTCAGTTCGTCCATCACCAAGGAAAATAGGAATGGGCTAAGAGTTAACCCTTGGTGCAGCCCCATCGTCATTGGGAAGTGCTCCGAGTCTTCTTCTAATGATCGTACCCTAGTATTGGCTCCAACATACATATCCTTGATCGCCCTAGTGTAAGCCACATGTACACTTCTAACCTCCAAACATCTTCATAGAACCTCCCAAGGTACTTTGTCGTATGTCTTCTCGAGGTCGATGAAAACCATATGTAAATCTTTCTTCCTCTCTCTATACTACTCCACCAACCTCCTAATAAGATGAATGGATTCAGTAGTCGAACGCCCCAGCATGAATCCAAATTGGTTATTAGAAATAGACACGTCTCTCATCACCCTCATCCACGACCCTTTCCCAAACTTTCATAGTGTGATTCATCAGCTTGATACCCCTATAGTGGTTGCAACTCTGGATATCACCTTTATTTTTGTACAAGGGAATCATTGTACTCCACCTCCATTCTTTGAGCATTCTTGTCGTCTTAAAAATGACGTTAAACAACTCAGTCAGTCATTCCAAACCTGCCCTGCCCGCGCTCTTCCAAAATTCAACTGGGATCTCATAAGGCTCGGTCGCTCGTCCCTTGCGGATCCTGCGAACAACACCCTTAACTTCCTCAACCTTAATTCTTCTACAATACCCAAAATCTTGGTACCTACCAGAATGCTCCAGATCTCCCAGCATAATGTCTCCATCTCCTTTTTCGTTCAAGAGTTTATGGAAGTAAGACTGCCACCTCCGCCTAATATGTGCTTCCTTCACTAGTAATTTGCCATTCTCATCATTGATTCACCTCACATGATCCAAGTCACGGGCCTTTCTCTCCCTTGCCTTGGCTAGTCTGTACAACTTCTTATCCCAGTCTTTTTCCTCTAATTCCACATACAGACTTTCCAAAGCCGTCATTTTTGCTACTGTAACCGCTAGTTTTGCCTCCTTTCTCACCATCTTATACAGTTCCCTATTCGTCCATTTCTTCACCTCATCCTTGCTTTCTACTAATTTCACATACGTCGATTTTTTCGTGTCCACCTTCTCTTGAACTTTACCATTCCACTACCAGTCTTATCGATGCCTACCACGATTACCCCGCAAGGCCCCTCGCACTTCTCTAGCGACCTCCCGAATGCAACTATACATCCTATCCCACATACCGATCGCATCTCCACTACTCTCGCAAGCCTCTTTGGTCATCAACCTCTCCCCCATCTCATTTGCACTAGCCATGGTTAAACTCCCCCATTTGATTCTTAATCTGTCATCCATAACCCTCTTCTTCTTCTCCAACTTGATCTCTAAATCCATCACCAAAAGCTTATATCAGGTTGTAAGATCCTCCTTCGGAATAACCTTGCAATCTTTACATAGACCTTTGTCAACCTTCCTAAGGAGCAAAAAGTCTATCTGAGTCTTCACCACCGAACTACGGAAAGTCACCAGGTGTTCCTCCTTCTTCAGGAACCTCGAATTGGTTATCACCATCTAACTAGCTCTAGCGAACTCCAAAAGTGAGACGCCTCTCCCGTTTATGTCCCCGATTCCAAAGCTTCCATGCACGTCGTCATAACCTCCCGAAAGTGACCCGATATGTCCATTGAAATCCCCTCATGCAAATAACTTCTCAGCGGGCGGTATACCTCCCACCACTTTGTCCAAGTCCTTCCAAAAACATCTCTTCTCCTCTTCACCCAAGCCCGTCTGCGGCGCATAAGCACTAATAATGTTCATAGTGCACCCTCCAACTACCAACTTAATCGTCATCGTCCTGTCATTAACCCTCATCACCTCTACCACCTGATCCCTTAGCTCGTTGTCAACCAAAATACCGACCCCATTCATATACTTCGACCTACCCGAGAACCATAACTTATACCCGTCTACATCCTTAGCCTTAGGTCCTACCTATTTGGTCTCCTGGACACATGATATATTAATCATCGTCTTCTTAAGAATCTTAACTAGCTCTATGGACTTTCCTATTAAAGCCTCAATGTTCCAACACCCTATTCTTAGTCTAGTCTCTCCCTTACCCCGTTTTCCCCCATAACCCTCGCCTCCGTCCCCGACCGAGAACATGACCCTAGTCTACCATCATTTACCAAAGCCACTAAAGCAAATATAAACTAATAAACTACTAAAACGTTTACCCTAAAACAGGAATGGATCAAAGTGCAAGCACAAGTTACCAAGACTCTAGAGACAAGTAAAAACACTACATTAAGAGTGCTATATCTAAAGACAAGAAGGGGCAAAATTTAACAAGGTTAAGGATAGAGAATGGATACGGGCAACCAGAGCTACCAACTCCAGTTGAATCGAACTTGTTTGCCAGCGCAATCATTGATCCGTATTGTTCATCGTCACGCAAATATTGTTTGTTTATCTCCGCACTGTTCACGTATTATTCCAGAATTGTTTCGGTACTGTTCACCGCCCCACAAATATTATTTTGGTACTATTTACGTATTGGTCCGGTCATCGGGGTAAAAAAAATCGAGTACCTGCGTGTCACGACCCAAACCGGAGGTCCGCGCCGGGCACCCAGACCCTACCCGCCGGGCACCACATTATTAAATCCAAAAATTATTTTGGGGTCACGTCCTTCTATAAACTAATCCTCTTATTAATATACACAAGTACAACGTAAATTTTCCCGGGTCTAGATCTACGCACCTACGTTACGTGTTCGACCGTTACCCGAAAATACGGGACGTTACATCCTTCCCCCCCTCCTTAGAAACATTCATCCTCGAATGTCGGTACGACATCTCTAACCTTTGACACCATACCAAAACAAAAACGAAAAAAAATACAACACATAAATTTGTCATTCCAATTCATCAAAAAAAAAGATAAAACACTTATGGATTAATTCAGACTATCTTTTAAACTGTGATGAGATACATATCAATTTATGACTACTTCTAAAGAATAGACTCAAGCTTCATATGCAAACCAAAATAAACACATGGTGACTACATTCTTTAAATTCAAACAATAGGTAAAGGAGGTAGAAGGTCCTAATATCTAATTTTAGAGTTCTATATGCAACATAGTTATTTAAAACAGTTCACACATCAGTGCAATTAATCATGCTTCAATTGTTTTATCATCTCATGGCCAAATTAGATCCTGTTAGTGTTTAAACTAGTTTGGTTGATTATTCTTTTTTTTGTACTGGTTTGGGCTAGAGTGCAGCAGTCACAACTGCTTATTCTCACTTTGCCCCTGCCTAGAATTTACAACCACAGCTGCCTCAAAATAAAGGCAGCAACATGTGTTTGTGCAGGGCACAATTTCCACCAAAATGCAGCAGTGATTACAGTAGTAAATAACAGCAAAACAACATCCAACAACAGCCAAATAGCAGTCAAATGGTAGCCAACCAACAGCAGCAAGTGAGCTCAACAACAGCCAGAACATTAGCCAGAATAACAACTAAAAACAGCAACCAGAACAGCAACCAAACAACAACATAAACATAGTAGCTAAGTACATTAGAAACTAACCAGTATGTACAGCAACCAACTCAATATAACAGTTCCATTAAACTATGCAGCACCTAATGGAGAACATGCATCAGTAATCAGAAATTGGAATCACAGACAGCAAGGAACCAGCCTCCCCTCACCAGCAGTAACCAGTCCCCTTTTTGGAACAACAACCACAGCCTTAAAGCATAACCAAACAGTCCTAACAGCAACTATAAATGAGGCAGAAATGCAGCAATGACTTGCACTAAAGCACAGTAGACCAGCAACCTTTCAGCACATCAGAACAGTCCTACAGGGTTATATGTGTAGCAAAATAACAACCACACATAACCACAAGTTACCTCAAAGGCACAACAGCCTTACCTAATTTACTGCAGTCCAGGGGATCAAGACAACAGGTAGCAGCAACCAGTAAACAAGCAGCAACTATAACTCAAAGTGCAGTATTTTAAAAGCCACATAAATCTTAATAAAGGATGTAGTTAACTAGGAGAGCACAACATGCTTGAAAATAGGACATTTGAGACTGAAAAAGGGCAGCAACATTTGTCACAACTGAGGCAATCCATACACAGTTAAAACAGACCATGAACATGTACATTGGTCCTCAATTTAACACAAAACATTCTTCAAAGTTCAGATCACATAAAGTCCAAGTTACAAGAACATAGATACAACAAATACATACAAAAAAAAATCAGGAACTAAACCTCCCTTTGGACATATCACAACCTCTTGGATTAGTGTTAAACTCATAAAGTCCAACAATAAACTAAAATAAGTCCTTTGGTTTTTTAAAAAAATCCAGCTTATATCACAGTATGCATCCATAGATTCATATCAAGTCGGAATTGTCTCTAACAATATTAATTACTCCAAGATCAATCCAAACAAGGTTATTATTGCTTAACTTATGCATACAAATAGTTTAAAAGTCATTTCGTGATTCAGCTAAAATTACACCAGACTATACAACAACCTTATCAATCAACATGCAAAATCCACATATTCCTTTTGATTAACCCAAACATATAACCATAGCAAACATTACGCTTTCCCGGCTTACCTTATCTCTTTCATAGGTGAGTGAGACAATTTCTCATGATCTCAAAACGTTCTACATCATACCGCCCTCCTGGCGTATTCGTCGGGTAGAAGTCACTTACTTACTGGATACAAATATAATCCAACCGAAGTCTTTTTGGTAATCGACATTACCAAAACGGTAACAGGCACGAGTTAAACTCGAATTCTTAAGACTCAGCTTTACCGCACAATCTATGATATGAAAGAATAGAAACAATTCTAAATGCCCTGTAACCTCCTGTTTATAAGTGTGGCGCGCAACACACCCATAACCAAGACTTACTAGACACGGCTTATAGACTTCCTAGGACAGACATGCTTTGATACCAAGTTTTTCACGACCCAAACCGGAGGGCCGCGACGGGCACCCGGACCCTACCCGCCGGGCACCACATTATTAAATCCAAAAATTATTTCGGGGTCACGTCCTTCTATAAACTAATCCTCTTATTAATAGACACAAGTACAACGTAAATTTTCCCGGGTCTACGCACCTGCGTTACGTGTTCGACCGTTATCCAAAAATACGGGACGTTACACTGCGTAGATTTAGGAGAAAAAGAACACAAGAACAAGAAAAGAAACAAAAGAACGACAAAGTAAAATTTTGTTTAAAAGACCTGGGAAAAAAATGTTTTTCTGTCGCCGCAGGTGGGTGGTCGGAGCCGGGATCTTACCATCGCCGCAGCCTCCAGTGACAGGTTGAAGCGGCGGGGGGTGGATAGGGTGGGTATGTTACCGTTGAGGGAATATGTTAGAGAGAGTTAGAGAAATATGTTAGATAAAAAAATAATCAAATAAGTCCTTACAATTACAATATAGATGAAAATTAAAACAAAACTAACACAACATTGTACTTGATCCATCGTCAAGGAATCAAGTGCGTCCCTATAAACTTTCAACACGTGCTTGGTAGTGCCGGTCCAACTAAAATGTGCAAACCATCTAGTGCTTGCCAATACATTTTGCCCTCGTCTGCTCATTCCCCAGTACTAGATTACCATTCACGGGTAATCTATACAACACAACTACATCCTATAAGGTGATCGTCGCCTCACTCGTCATAAAGTGGAACGTGTGAGTCTCGGGATGCCAGTGCTCAACCAATGAAGTGATCAAACTACGGTCAACAACATGCCGCTGAGATCCATAAACATCATACAATCCAGATAGTCTAATCACCTCTAAGACTTAAGGCTTGATGGGATGTTTCTTTACGAGGTCCCAAAACTTCCCATCACACCTCCTCGTATTCAGAACCATATTGTCTTTGCCTTTCCATATCTCTCGTGACCTATGGGTGAGTTGTTCAGTTAATAAAGTCGAGTCAAGTGGTCCAAGATCCAATTGGTATGCATTATTACTATCCATAAAGAAAGTACCTATAAACGTGTGAATATTTTCAGAAACAAATTAACCCCAAATAATAGCACGCTGATAAGTGATAACCATTTAAGAGGCTCATTTGGCAGATTTTGGAAAAAGTTTTGCACCCAAAAATTAGAATTTGGCTACTGTCCCAAAAAATAGAATTCTTAAAATCTGCAAGGGTCTTGCTTGGATGGAAAAAGTTTATCCAAAAATTACAAATTGATCCTCTTAAATTGTAGGTGTTTGCACTATTTCTGAGTCCAAAGAAGGATCATACGTACAGATTTTCTGAGGCCTTGAAATTTTGCAGCCAGGAAGCAAATGGAAATTGGCTTATATTATTTTCCTATCAATTCTTGGAGGAATTGCTCTTATTTTAGAAGCAATTACTTGGAAAATTGTACTTAAAAAGAATCCTGGAAAATCAAATAACAAGCTTTATAATGGACACCATACTGTTAAATAAGAGACAATTATTAGACGCTGGCCCAAGTTATGTTTTAACCATAATATGTTACTCACAGTAACGAATTATACTTTAACACTGTTAACCGTCAACTTTTTCACCCGTTATATTTTTTGAATAAAGTAATGTCTAATACGTTACTCAGGAATACGTTTATTCTAGTTTCATAAATTTTCAGGAAAACATATTATTTTGATGAATTAACTTAAATAATGACTTACTTCGGTCAAAAATTCTTGATTAACCATCATGTTGCTTTTGACTACCACTTTACTGTATTTTTCTAGATCTGTTGTCTCTGCATGAGAGTCCAATTATATTCGGATTCGCGTCGCATAGGGCTCCATTCAGAGGGAAGCGTTCTCTACCAAAGATTTTTCACACACATAGCTCAAACCTGAGACCTCTGGTTAAGTGAGGAGTAGCCCCATCCGCTACACCACATTCTTTGGTGGTTATAAACCAGATTTGATCATACATAATTTTTCAACTGTGTACTATATAGGCAGGGCTAAGGGAGTTAAATGAGTAGGTTAGATTGGATTTGGACGAATTAAAATGGGTTGGGCTAATAAATAAGTGGATCATTAACTTGCCCAAAAATTATTTGGATTGACACGAATTAAGCTAAAATAGGCTAAAAACGGATCATAACGCAACCCGCTTAATTTTTACTAAGTTTTAAGTTCTTTGTTTGTTCTTTTATAACTTGTAAACACTTAAAATAATCATTATTGTGATTATATATAACATATCAAACAAAAGACTGTCTTTTCAAAAATATTTTGACAAATTTTTTTTATCGATTTGCATTACATATTAGCTCAATTAAATCCCCCCCCCCCCCAAAAAGTATTAGCTCAAATTTTAAATAGGATAAATTGGGTATGTTAAAGTAGCTCGAGCCAATAACTGAGATAGTCGTTGACCCACCTAAATTTAAATGATATAGACTAATCATATTTTTATGAGCTAAATTTATCATTTAAATATGACCAGTGGACCATCTATGCATGAAGAACTGGTGCTCAAATTGGACGACTGACATATTTGTACTTTCTCTAAAGTTTCGCTTTCACTGCATGTAGATTGCATTAATGAAAAAGGTAGATTCATTTGTTGTCAACATACCAGTACAAATGGTAAATGGTTACATTTGCCAACTACATAATAAATTGCATCTGTAAATTTGTTGCCAACACGTTTCTGGTGTCGATAGCTTATTCGAGGGATGTTGGTGGGCGAATTAGGTTATATTTGAAAATGTTAAAATAGGTAGAATCAATAAATAGATTGTGCCTAATGTTTGCTTGGATAAACATAGTTGAATCAATTTTGGCTTATGGATCATAATATGATCCATTATTATTTTTTGTTGGAAAATTGTTTAATTACAAATAAAATTAAGGAAAAAGATGTAAATATACCTCTCAACTTTGCGATACAAAGCAGATATGCTCCTTGTTAAAAAATGGTGCATATATACCTCTGTCGTTATATAAATGGTGCAAATATATCCTTTTTGCTAACAGAATATTTTTTAAATATCATTTAGCTTATTTTTTAATTGAAAAATGTCATGTGTCTTTACAAAAAAATCTACCCATTTTTTTAAAGTCACGTGGTGATTTTTTTGGTGGATTGGGTCTGATTTGTTTTTAAAAATGGGTAGACTTATTTTTTTAAAAGTAACAGAGATAATTTTTAAATGAACCAGACCCAACCCATCAGAAAAAAAATTATCATATGACTTTAAAAAATAAGTCTACTAAAAAAACAGGTAGACTTATTATTTTAAAGTCTCGTGCCATTTTTTTAATTAAAAAAAAGCTAAATAATTTTATAAAAAAATCTATTAGCGAAAATGATATATTTGCACCATTTGTTAATGACAGAGGCATATTTGCACCATTTCTATAACGACATGAGTATATATGCATCACTTTTTAACGAGGAATATATTTACTATATATCGCAAAGTTAAGGGGTATATTTGCATCTTTTCCCTAAAATTAATAAAATATCTTTCTCTTATTTATCATTGATTATGGCAAACAATAAAACCCAAAAAGAGCACATTTTTATATATATTGTAAGTTTCTTTATGTACTATCAATTTTCGTTATATATGTAGCTAAAATTCATCCAAACTTTTAGACCAATTCACTTGGGCTCTATATATGTATACTCAATTTGATAGTTCTAACTTCTAATTATTGATTTTGTCGATTGAGATTATTAGGGTGCGTCTCGAAAGTCACAAATTAACTTAGGCCATGTCCAAAATAACGCTAACAACCGTTTGGTTTCCTTTTTGATTTATTTTATTGAGGAGAATTAATTTTGAAGTTGTTACTATAGAAAATTTGTTTTTGTCTTATAAAAGTTCTATTTGGGAAATTGTTGAGATAAAGGGATAATCAGCTTCACAAGCACACCATTGCACACATTTGGTGTGAGAGTTTGTTAAGAAGTTATTAGAGTTGGTTAAAAGTGGTTAGAGTAAAATGAGAAATAGAAATTAGTTTTGTTTTTGTTTAGTCTCATTACTATAAATATGAGACCTTTGTAATTTGCTATTAGACCAGACAAAAATAAAAACAGAGAAAAGCTCCCACAACTTCTTCTTCTCCCTTCACGAACTATAGTGCACTATAGGCACATGCAATGATTTCTCTATGCATTTTCAGAAGTTAATATGGTATCAGAGCTTCGAATTGGTTGAATCGAAGCAATTTCCGGTGAATCACAACTGAATTTTGAAGATTTGAATGGGTTTTTGAGCTATCTTCAATCACAGAGGTAGGTTTTTGAATCTGTGAATTGTGTGATCTGATTATATTCATATCAGTATCGATTGACATAATTGTTGAATAATTCTAGTAAATCATGAAAAATACATTATCGAATGCATCATTAATTGTCGATGAGAGTTCGAGTGTAAATTCGAACATTGTCGATCATAATCATCCACTCTTTCTAAGTGCATCCGACACACCTGGAGCTGTGCAAGTAGAAATTCAATAGATAGGAATGGAAAATTATACTTTGTGGAGTCGAGCAATGAAGTTAACTGTATTGACGAAGAACAAATTTGGATTCATTGATGGATCAGTTAAACGAGACATTTATGGTCCAAATTAGATGAAGTAGTGGGATAGATGTAATGCAATGGTGATCTCATGGATCATGAGAAATGTGAATAAGAGTTTACTCGGTGGTATACTATATAGATCCACAACATATGCAGTGTGGAAGGATCTGAAGGAGAGATTTGACAAAATTAATTTGTCCAGAGTGTATCAGTTAAAAAAAGAGCTTACAATGTTGCATCAATGTGTCTTACCTATCTCCAGTTATTATTCGAGGATGAAGGATCTTTGGGATGAGATAGACTCAATCATCCCACCACCTATATGTGATTGTGACAGTCCTAGGGAGTACATACAACACTTAGCAAATCAGATATTACTTGAGTTCCTTATGGGACTTAATGATAGCTATAACCAAGCAAGGAGCCACATTCTTTTTATGTCACCTACTCCTAGTGTGAATCAAACATATGCTATGGTTGCACAAGATGAAAGTCAGAAATTGATCACATGAGGATATACAGTTAAAGGAGAAACTGTTGTGTAAAATCTTTCCCTGATTTCTTTGTACTACAAGATCTCTTCACTGGGAAGGTGAAGGAGATTGGTAAAGAAGTAGATGGATTATATATGCTAGAGTCAAGAGGAGGTTGTTCTGATCTGATACAAGCTCAAGCTCATGCATCAACTGTAGTTACAGCAGCAGAGTTGCAGGCAGAACTTTGGCATAAAAGAATGGGACATGTGCCAATGAGTGTACTCAGGAAAATAGATGGTTTTTGTGATAAGTCTAGTATTGTAATAAGGCACTATGAAGTTTGTCATATAGCTAGACAAACTAGGTTGTCATTTCCTGTTAGTACCAGTAAATCAGAAGTTATTTTTCAATTATTACATCTTGATGTGTGGGGACCTTATAGAATTCCCACTTATAATGAAATGAGGTACTTTCTCACAGTTGTTGATGATTACAATATATGGACTTGGGTATTTCTAATACACATTAACTCAGATGTGACTAATATTTTGAAAAATCTGTTTATAGTAATCAAAACACAGTTTAATGTAGGTGTCAAAAGTATTAGATCTGATAATGGTTATGAGTTCTTTAACAGTTCCTGTAATGAGTTGTTTAATCAACTGGAATCATACATCAGAGTTCTTGTCCATATATTCCACAACAAAATGGAGTGGTGGAGAGGAGGCACATGCATATTTTGGAAATTGCAAGGGGCTATCAAATTTCAAGGCCACTTGCTTGTAAGATTTTAGGGTGATTGTGTAGAAACTGCAGTGTATATAATTAACAGGATCCCTTCTGTAGTAATAGGGTACATGTCACCCTATGAAAAATTATTTAAGAAAAAACTTTCATTGGCTCATATGAGGGTTGTGGGGTGCTTATGATATGCCACTAACCTAGTCAAGAAGGATAAGTTTGATGTAAGAGCCATTAAATCAGTATTACTTGGATATGCTACAAGGTAGAAGGGGTACAAGTTATTGGACATGGTTAACAAAACTATATTTGTGAGCGGAGATATGTCCTTTTATGAGAATATATTCCCATTTGGCCAAACAAGACAATGTGATGTAGAAGAGAAAGTCTCAGATGCAGACATATTATTTTCCCACTCTTGAGTCACATGTTGTTGATGCAACAAATAGTAATCTACATGCACATGTTGCAGGTGAAGGATTTACTGAGCCAAGGGGAACAGAGGAGTTCAGGGTTGGAGAATCCATAACAGACATAAGGGAGTCAGTTGTTGATAGAGAGAATGATGGAACAAATGATGACATTAATCATCATTTATCTGAGATGGTGCCATCTCAGACTGTGTTATCTACACAAGAATCACTTAACAATCAGACAGTTTTTGAAAAGAGAAGGTTTGTTAGGGAAAGAAAACCACCTACATGGATGAAAAACTTCATCCAACCAACAACAAGATCAAGAAATGTGCAATTTCTATATCCACTGGATGATACAGTTAGTTATGCTGGATTGTCTGTGTCTTATCACAGTTTTATAGCCAAGATTTCAGAAGAACATAAACCAAAATCATATTTTGAAGCAGCAAGGGATAAAAGGTGGATAGAAGCAATGAAAGCAGAGGTTCAGGCTTTAGAAGATAACAAGACTTGAGAAATAGTTGATCTACCAAGTAACAAGAAGGCAACATGTTGCAAGTGGGTGTAAAAGATTAAATACAAAGCAACATGTTGCAAGTGGGTGTAAAAGATTAAATACAAAGCAACTGTTAAAGTTGAAAGATTTAAGGCAAAGTTGGTAGCAAAAGGATATAACCATAATGAAGGGATTGATTACCAGGATACTTTTTCACTAGTGGTGAAGATGGTCATTGTGAGATCAGTTATCTCAGTTGCTACTGCAAATGGGTGGATTGTGCATCAGATGGATGTATTTAATGCATTTCTACATAGAGATCTTAATGAAGAAGTTTACATGCATTTGCCTGGGTTTTTTCACACAAGCAAGGAAAGGTATGCAGGTTACTCAAGTCATTATATGGTCTTAAACAAGCTTCAAGACAATGGAATATTAAATTGACTACTGCTTTGGTGTCATCTGGTTTTATACAAAGTCACTTTGACTATTCACTTCTTACAAAAAGGGATGGAGACATGATAATTATAGTCCTCATCTATGTAGATGATTTGCTCATTACTGAAAATTATGAGAGTCTTATTAAAGAAACCAAGGCTGCATTGCAACAACATTTCAAAATTAAATATTTGGGAGAACTAAGATATTTTTTGTGTTTTGAGTTTGCTATAAACAAAAGTGGTAATGTGATGCACCAAAGAATGTACTCACTTGAGTTGATAGCTGATATGGGTCTTACAGAAGCCAAACCAACTGGATCACCAATGGAGCTGAATGTTAAGTTAACTTATGTTGTTTTTGACAGACATGTGAATGATATGGATGTAGCTAGTGGTAATTGTACTGGAGACATGGCCATTGATCCTCTATTGGAAAACCCTGCAGAGTATCAAAGTCTTATTGGTAGACTCTTGTACTTGACTAACACCAGACCTGATATAGCCTTTGTTGTTCAGTGTCTAAGCCAGTTTATGCAAGAACCAAAGGCTTTTCACATGATGGCAGCCAGCAGAGTAGTTAGATATATCAAGCAAGCACCAAACTTGGGGATTTTCATGCCTGCGGGAGATTCTCACAGTTTGTTTGCATATTGTGATGCTAATTGGGCATCCTGTCCCAACACAAGAAAATCAGTTACATGTTATTTTGTTTTCTTTGGAGCTTCTCTTATTTCTTGAAAGTCTAATAAGCAGCCAACAATATCAAAACATTCAGCGAGTACAAAAGTTTAGCTTCAGTTGTGGCAGAAGTGGTATGGATTTCTGGGTTGTTTGCTGAACTGGATATAAGTCTGAAGTTGCCTATCCCTTTGTTTTATGATAGGAAGTCTGCTATCCAGATAGCTGCAAATCCAGTGTTTCATGAACGTACCAAACACGTAGATATTGATTGTCATTTCATCCGAGAAAAGGTACAACAAGGCTTGATTTCAACTCTATATTTGGTTACTGTTGAACAACCTGCAGATATTTTAACTAAGGATTTGACTCAAGGGCATCATGCATATTTGTTATCCAAGCTAGGTCTAAAAAACTTGTTTTCAGTACCTAGCTTGCGGGGGTGTTGAGATTAAGGGATCAACAACTTCACAAGCACACAATTGCACACATTTGGTGTGAGAGTTTGTTAAGAGTTGGTTAAGAAATTATTAGAGTTAGTTAAAAGTAGTTAGAGTAAAATTAAAAATAGAAATTAGTTTTAGTTTTTGTTTAGTCTCATTACTATAAATATGAGACCTTTGTAATATGCTATTAGACCAGACAAAAATAAAAACAGAGAAAAGCTCCCACAACTTCTTCTTCTCCCTTTACGAATTCATTAAAGGCTATGTGCATATCCAGAAGTTAATAAAAATTTTATCATGGGCGAGGCACACCTACTGGGCCGACATTACTTTGTGTGATATTCCTTTCATAATTTGTCATGTGGAATATGGTGGGTCCTCTGTCAGTACTCTCTCTTATCTACATTTTCTTTGGTTTTCTATTTTATTATTTATGTTTCTTTATTGTATTTGACAATTCCGTTTCTTCTTCCTATCTCAAATTATATAACGTAGTTATCAAAAATAATTATTTTAAATTATTTGTTATTTTAAAAGTTTAAGATATAATTAATTTTTTATTTTCATTTTACGACTAGTAGAATTTTATAATTAATGGAGATGACAATAAATAAAATAAATATTTAATGTAAAAAATTATAATTTAGATATAAATAAAAATAAAACAGTTAAACATCCTTTTTAATTTTATTTTTTTAAGAAACGTGTAAAATAAAAGAGCCACAAATAACTTGAGATGTAGGGAGTAAATAGAAAAATGGATTGACACTACCTCAAGTTTCTTTCTTCAATTTTCTGTGTTTCCTGAATTATATTCCTAACATGCACCAAAGAGTGCACGCTGTTAAGATTTCAATTTTTAATTTATTTCTGAAACTAAATGAGGTTATACAGTTCAAAAATAAATAAACAAAATACATAGAAGAAAAACTCAATATGAATCATCTCCAAAACAAAAGAAAGAGAGTAATCTTTAATGAGTTTTCCTTTTAACAAATAAAAGTAAATACAATGGAACAAAAATTATTTTGAGTGTTAAGTTTTAGTTCCTACAACTTGTTAATTACTTTTAGATTAAAATCACATAGAGAATTTTTTTAAAAAAAAAAAACATAACGATTTTTTTTTAAAAAAAAAACACACATAAAAATGATTGTTAATTTCATATAATGATTCCAGTGAGAAATTTAAAAACTCTGGGAGTACTTGAAACTTCACTTTGCTTTTGGTTCTATATTTATCGTCAAATCTGAAATCCCGTTCAATTTTCTAAAATTAAAAGAATGTTCAGTCTTTTGCATATATTGGGAACACAATCAGCGAAAACACTTGAAAAAATAAGAGAAAAATTAAAAGCTTTGACTAGTACCAATCCTTCTATATGATTTTACAAATAAAAAATAAGATCATAAAATAAAATAGAAGAAGAAGAGGAGAAGCATATAAATAAATGATACTGTAGTAAAAAGAAGATATCAAAGAAAAATAAGTAAGTGGGCTGACAGTGGACCCACCATATTCTGTTTATATTGTTGGGTTTAAATGATAGATTGAATGAAAAATAGAGGGAGTTCTCTCTTGCTTTATAAAATAAGCATTTGTCCCTCATCGGTAGTGGAAAGAAAAGTTCTTCTACTTATAAGTAGAAGTACTCCTTCTTGTTGCTAAAGGGTTAAGAAGAGGGTCTCCCCTCACGTCGTCGTCGTCGTCGCTCGGCTCGGCTTCGGCTTCGGTCAAATGATTGATTGATAATCTTTTTGGACCAAATTTTATTTAATTAATTGTTATTTAATTAAATTAATTAACTTATCCAATCCTATCCGTTAGTGACCCGGATCCGCGTGTCTGACCCGCGACCCGATTTCTTTCCCATATTTAAATTTTCCACCAGGTTTTAATGGCTGTTCAGAAAGGTTGCAAACTTTCAGAAACAGTACTTCCATGGCTATAAATTCGTTTCATTCCTCAGAATTTTAATAACCAATTTTCTGAGCTTCTTCTTCTTCTGCACAAATAAATTCAAGTGTTGTGATTTACTGCTGTTGAGTGGTTCGCTGACACCGTTGTTCTAGGTACCGATACACCGGTGAGTAAGATCGTTCTATCCTGGGAAGATATATTCCATTAACCTCGGGGTACTTGAGGGGAATAATTTCCTCAAGGACACACTGTGCATTCAGTGGGCTCGTTTTTTAATTCTTAAATATTTTTGAGAATCTGTTCTTATTTTTTTCAGAATCTGTCCAGGTTTTTTGTTTTCTGGTTTCAGAAATTAATTTTACTGCTTCATCGGTTTTGCAATACAGATTAATAACAATCTTAAGGAAATTATTTATAATATTATAATATGTATTTTGTTTAAGGAGATTAAAACTTGTGTAGTTTTCTACTCCATATGAATATTAGTAGTTTGACTCGAAGATATAAAAACTTCGTTGGAATACCAAAGTTCATAATTATACTACGATTTGAAGAAATAAAATCTTCATCATTTAAGTTTGTGATCTAATTGCTATTCTGGTTTTATTAACTAAAACAGTTTGTCGATTTGACAGTAATGATGGCAATTGAGACTGGAACTCCCTCTGCGACTGGATCTTCCTCTTCGAATATTGCACCAGCGGTTACTCCTACAACCCATACCGCTAGGCCACCGGCTGAAAAACCTGCGAAGTTCACCGGTGCCAACTTTAAAGGATGGCAGCAAAGAATGTTCTTTTGGCTTACCACCCTAGGTATGCAAAAGTTCACCAGTGAGGACCCTCATGTGCCTGCCGCCGACATGCCTGACAACCAAAAGTTCATGGTTACTGAGGCTTGAAAACATGCTGATTTTTTGTGCAAAAGCTACATTTTGAGTGCCTTAGAAGATAACTTGTACAACGTCTACAGTGCAGTAGAGACCTCCAAGGAACTATGGAGTGCACTTCAAAAGAAGTACAAAACCGAAGATGCTTGCTTGAAGAAGTTTGTGGTTGCCAAATTTGTAGACTACAAAATGGTGGATGGAAAAATCGTTGGAACCCAAGTTCAAAAGCTTCAACTTATCTTCCATGACCTTATTGCTGAAGGTATGGTAGTGAATGAAGCATTCCAAGTGGATGCAATGATTGAGAAGTTGCCGCCCTCATGGAAAGATTTCAAGAATTATCTTAAGCACAAGCGCAAAGAAATGAAGTTGGAAGATCTTGTGATTCGTCTCAAGATTGAGGAAGATAACAAAACAGCCGAGAAGAAGTCGCGGGGGGAATTCAACGATTATGGGAGCAAATATTGTTGAAGTGGCTGCCTAAAAAAGTAAGAAAAGAAAGAAGTTCACTGGACAAAAGAAGGAGCAAGCCAAGAAAAAGTTCAAGGGCAACTGCTTTAATTGTGGAAAAGCTGGCCACAAAGCCCCAGATTGTCGTCTCCCGAAAAAGAACAAAGGAAAAGGACAAGCCAATATGGTGGAAAAGAATGATGATATGGATGATCTGTGTACAATGCTATCGGAGTACAATTTGGTTGGAAACCCAAAGGAGTGGTGGCTTGATTCTGGTGCCACTCGACATGTTTGCGCTGTAAAAGAAGCATTTGCAACCTACGCTCCCGCTGGACCCGAAGAGGTACTGCTTATGGGAAATACTGCAATAGCCAATGTTGAAGGATATGGGAAGATACTTCTGAAAATGACTTCCGGCAAGGTGCTGACTCTCAACAATGTTCTGCACGTTCCCACAATCAGGAAGAATTTAGTTTCAGCCGGACAACTCGTCAAAAACGGATTTAAGTGCGTGCTGGTTAGTGGGAAAATTGTAATAAGTAGAATGATATGTTCATAGGAAAGGGCTACCTCACCGAGGGCATTTTCAAACTCAATGTAATGGTTGTTGACAGTATTGATAAGAATTCAGCTTCGTCTTACTTATTGGAGTCAAATGATTTATGGCATGTTCGTTTAGGACATGTCAACTACAAAACCTTGCGAAAATTGATTAATTTAGAAGTATTGCCTAGATTCGAGTGTAATAAATCAAAATATGAAATCTGTGTTGAATCTAAGTTTGTTAAACATACATATAACTCTATTGATAGGAATTCAAATCCTTTAGACTTAATCCACACAGATATATGTGATATGAAGTCAATACCATCTCGCGGTGAGAAAAAGTATTTTATAACCTTTATTGACGATTGCACTCGATATTGCTATGTGTATTTGCTTAATAGTAAGGATAAAGCAATTGATGCATTTAAGCAATACAAGAACGAAGTGGAAAATCAATTGAATAAAAAGATAAAAATGATTAGAAGTGATAGGGGTGGAGAATACGAATCTCCTTTTGCAGAGATATGCTTAGAATATGAAATTATTCATCAAACTATTGTCCCTTATACACCACAATCAAATGGAATTGCGGAAATAAAAAACCGAACATTAAAGGAAATGATGAATGCTTTACTAATAAGTTCTGGTTTACCGCAGAGCATGTGGGGGGAAGCTATCCTTATAGCTAACTGAATACTCAACAGGGTGCCCCACAGCAAAACACAATCTATTCCATATGAACTATGGAAAAGAAAAAAGCCCAACTTGAAATATTTCAAAGTGTGGGGGTGTTTAGCAAAGGTCCAAGTTCCTTTGCCCAAAAGGGTAAAAATCGGACCAAAAACTGTGGATTGTGTTTTTATTGGCTATGCTACAAACATCAAAGCTTTTCGGTTTTTGGTTCACAAATCGGACAATCCCAAAATTCATGTTAATACGAATCAGATAATGCTGAATTCTTTGAAAATATTTATCCGTATAAAACTGAATGTGAGTCGTCAAGTGAAAGATCTAAACGACCGCGGGAAAAACCAAAGGAAAGTACACCAAGTAAAGAGGATCCAAGGCGTAGCAAACGCCAAAGGACATCTACTTTCTTTGGACCAGATTTTGTGAAATTCCTGCTTGAAAATGAGCTCAAACATTTAAAGCAGCGATGTCATCTTCTGATTCATCATTTTGGAAATAGGCAGTCAATAGTGAGATTGAATCAGTTTTGAACAACCATACATGAGAATTAGTTGATCTTCCTCCTGGAAATAAACCTTTAGGATCAAAATGGATTTTTAAAAGGAAAATGAAAGTTGACTGTTGACAAATATAAGGCAAGACTTGTGGTCAAAGGTTATAGACAAAAGGAAGGCCTTGATTACTTTGACACATACTCACCGGTAACAATGATAACATCTATTCGGTTGTTAGTGGCACTAGCAGCCCTACATGGTCTTGAAATCCATCAAATGGATGTTAAGACAGCTTTCTTAAATGGAGAATTGGAGGAAGAATTTTACATGGAACAACCTGAGGGATTTGTGGTTCCTGGTAAAGAAGGGAAAGTGTGCAAACTTGTTAAGTCGCTTTATGGACTAAAACAAGCACCCAAACAATGACATGCTAAATTTGACCAAACAATGTTGGCAAATGGATTTAAAATCAACGAGTGTGACAAATGTGTTTACATTAAAAATACTCCAAATTATGAAGTCATTATTTGTTTATATGTTGATGACATGTTGATAATGAGTAAAAGTATTGCCGATATAAATGCTACTAAGCGCATGTTGGCTAGCAAATTTGATATGAAGGACTTAGGAGTTGCTGATTTGATCTTAGGCATCAGAATTCATAAAACTCCACAAGGTCTAGCATTATCGCAGTCTCATTATATTGAAAGAGTACTTGATAAGTTTAAGTATTTAAATTTCAATATTGCCAAGACTCCAATTGACATGAGCTATACATTTCAGAAGAATAAAGGTGAAAGTGACTCACAATTGGATTATGCAAGAGTGTTGGGAAGTTTGATGTATATCATGAATTGTACGCGCCCAGATATAGCATGTGCTATTAGTAAATTGAGTCGGTTTACAAGTAATCCCAATCAAACTCACTGGATGGCAATGAAACGAGTTTTGGGGTATCTGAAACATACCTAAGACTATGCTTTGCATTATAACAAATATCCCGTAGTGATCGAAGGATATAGTGATGCAAATTGGATCACCGGATCATCTGAAGTTAAATCCACGAGTGGTTATGTTTTCACAATTGGGGGTGGATCAGTGTCTTGGAAATCATCCAAACAGACGTGCATCGCTTGTTCTACGATGGAATCTGAGTTTATAGCTTTAGACAAGGCCGGTGAAGAAGCTGAATGGTTCCGAAATTTCTTGGAAGATATTCCATTTTGGCCCAAACCTTTGGCACCTATATGTATACATTGTGATAGCCAAGAAGCAATAGGTAAGGCAGGGAGCGTTATGTATAACGGAAAATCGCGTCACATTCGACGGCGACACAATACCGTTAGACAGTTACTCTCTAGTGGTGTTATCACGATTGACTACGTAAAGTCAAGAGATAACATATCGGATCCGCTAGCAAAAGGCCTATCTAGAGAGGCGGTTGAAAGATCATATAAGGGAATGAGTTTAAGGCTAAGGACAAGTCATCATGGAGGTAATTCTACCTAGCAGACTGGATATCCCAAGAGCTAGGTTCAAGGAGATCAAACAAAGTCGTGACTGACGGTTCGGCATTGTCAAATAACTAAATCCATTCTCATGATGAAGACAATGTTCAGGAATAAAGATAAAATGTTAAGGTTTTTTTTAACAAGTTAATAAAAAGCTTAAGTTTATTTTTTAATGGTTTCTAAGTTTGGCCAGTTTGACCAAATAGTGTGTCTACACGATAACACGTTTAGGAATCACCTATGTGAGTGTGAAGTGTAAGCCGCTTAGAGAATGATTGTAAGAAGCTCATTCTCTATACACTCATGAAACCAGGAGGTTCATGGCTGAAACGAACACAACCATAAGAACCATAGACGGTAAAGGATTGATTGTGTGACATATGGTTGTCTAGGTATACGCCAAAGCTCGACGGTTCAAAGATATCAAATCTACCGATTGACCGAGTATATCCGACATATGTTCACTACGGAAAGTTCAAAGGGAAACCTACTTATCCAGATGCAATTAATCCTTGATTGTAAATTACACACTTGTTCATACATTCCTTTATCTTATAGCCATTCCCCATTCATGTGGGGGATTGTTGGGTTTAAATGATAGATTGAATGGAAAATGGAGGGAGTTCCCTCTTGCTTTATAAAATAAGCATTTGTCCCTCATCGGTAGTGGAAAAAAAAGTTCTTCTACTTATAAGTAGAAGTACTCCTTCTTGTTGCTAAAGGGTTAAGAAGAAGGTCTCCCCTCGCGCCTTCGTCGTCGCTCGGCTCGACTTCAGATTTGGATTTGGTCAAATGATCTGATTGATTGATAATCTTTTTGGACCAAATTTTCTTTAATTTTTAATTATTTAATTAATTAATTATTATTTAATTAAATTAATTAACTTATCCAATCCTATCCGTTAGTGACCCGGATTCGCGTGTCCGACCCACGACCCGGTTTCTTTTCCATATTTAAATTTCCCACCAGTTTTTAGTGGCTATTCAGAAGGGTTGCAAACCTTCAGAAACAATACTTCCATGGCTATAAATTCGTTTCATTCCTCAGAATTTTAATAACCAATTTTCTGAACTTCTTCTTCTTCTGCACAAATAAATTCCAGTGTTGTGATTTACTGCTGTTGAGTGGTTCGCTGACACCGTTGTTCTAGGTACCGATACACCGGTGAGTAAGATCGTTCTATCCTGGGAGGATATATTCCATTAACCTCGGGCACTTGAGGGGAATAATTTCCTTAAGGACACACTGTGCATTCAGTGGGCTCGTTTTTTAATTCTTAAATATTTTTCAGAATCTGTTCTTATTTTTTTTCAGTATCTGTCCAGATTTTTTGTTTTCTGATTTCAAAAATTAATTTTACTGCTTTATCGGTTTTGCAATACAGATTAATAACATATATTTTAGTTTAACTATACTACAGAGATGAAACACTGGCCAATTTGTGTTGAAGTGGGACCCAAAATCCACTTGGCAAAATATGAAAGGAGATTCACACAAATTTTGTCTACCACGTAATACTTATACCTCGCACATAATAAAATTTCCTTCTCTTGAACCAGAGCGACCGGCTGACGGGAAAAGCCGGTGAAGCAAAGGGTTTAGGCCACAAAATTTTAGGCTAGCTCTACTTTTAATTTTTTTTTGGTACATTGGAAAAAAGCTAAAAAGGATTACAGTATTCAAAAGCGCCGCCGCCCCTGTAATAGGTATACGAATAAAATTTCCTTTACAAATGTTGAGTATGTAATGTAAAAAACTATATTTTTTAATAAAAAATGTATTTAAGCAATTCGAAGGTAAAAAATGGTTTTTCTATTTAGTGGTAAAAATTGAGATCAATAGTTGATGAGAATCTAGAAAAAATATAATTAAAAGTTTCTTAAAACATAGTAATAGTCGCTCTGATATTAATGATTTAGATTTATTTTTTGAATTAAAAGTGTTTAAAATATATTACAAATAGAAAATAATATTCTAATTGATATACTGAATTCTCTTTCAAATACCTATATAGATTGGCGACTGCTTATAAAATAATTTTAATTATCTGTGTAAAAATTGCCTTTACGCGGAAAGAAATTTTTTAAAATTTAAATTGATAAAATCTTATTAAGATTGACTATATCTTAAGAAGATTAAATGAATCAGTCACTTAACAATTAAGAAATAATTATTAAAAAACTCAATTATACAAAGTTATTAGTAACAATATACTAGTATTATCATTATGTATCAAAAGCTAGGAAAGTGAACTTCCAGTAAAAGTATGAACCAAGTTTATGTTTATTTTGTGGAAAAAAATTCGAAATGTATAGATTTAGCTTCTAATTTTATTGAGCGGTCCTTATCTTTAATACGGAGCCAAGTTTAGCCGGTCTTGCCTAAATAGTAGTTGACGCACCAATATAGCTAGATGCACCTTGGCTACTGACGTACCATCCCAACCTGACTGATCATGTCATACATCAACTTAATCGTAATTAGGGGTGAGCACTGGTACAAGGTATCTAGATATCCGATCAAAACTGACACTAACGGGTAGGTTTCGGGTAGATATATTATAATAACGAGTATGTTTCGGGTAGTAAAATTAGGAACCGATCAATGTCGGGTCCGGTTCCGATTCCGGCAAATAGAGATAGGGTATCCGAAACTGACACCCGAAACCTATGAAATATTAAATATTTTTACCCCACCCCTTTCTATTTCACGAATTTGGACCCCTTTCCTTTTCTTTTATAGCCGAGCCCAGTCCATTCTTGGACCAAACCCGGCCCACTTCGGCTATTAAGGGCATAAGACCCTATTTCCCCTCTCATTTGTAACGATACAACAACTAGGTCATGGAACCCTATCGCACCTATCACCCCCCACGCGCTTCTCTCTCTTCTCGTCCATCATTTTTTGCAATAACACAGAGCTTCATCCTTTCTATGCGTTGTTCGTGCCCAGAAGTGGAAATATCATTAAATGCTCACCTCTCAATCACCCACCCCACTGCGGTTCAACCATGAACGAGGTAAGCCACTCCCCTCTTTCTCTTATGAGTTTTGATTGCTTCTTAATGAGTTTTATCCTATTTGAGAGAAAAAGATCGATTTCTCATTGGCTCACCCATTTTTTCTTTTCGGACTTAATTCATAAATCACAAAAATCAAAACTCCCACATAGGTGTTGAGTGAAAATTCTGAGATTTTTTGTACCTATATGAGGAATTATAGTATAATTGAGTGGGGAATTAAAGATCGTATATCAACAATTATAGTGATAATCATATATATCTTTAAGCAACACAAAAATTTACAAGGTATCCGGGAACCTATCCAGAACCGCAGGGTCTGGGTAGGTTTCGGGTAGTAAATTTAAGAACCGATTTTTTATTAGATAGAATCCGGATAGTTAAAATAAGTTAGGGTATTCATACCCACTCACCCCTAATCGCAATAGTTTTTGACGTCCCACCACGACAACGGACTCCATTTGTTTCGTCCTCTTCTCAGCCACTTTTATACACTCTTTTTAAGTAGCTAATTTGTTGGGCATGAAAAAGGACCCTTACACCTTCCTCAAAGACCATTTCAATTTCAACGTCTCACAATTATTCCATTCATATCATTTTCGTGCAAAATCTTAGCTACGTCACCCTTATTCTTCAATTTTTGCTATGCTAGTTAGCATTATACTCGATAATACTTAAGGACGTCCCCTACTAAATAAGATCACTATCGCTTCCTATTATAAAATTGTCTATAGCGTTTCTAATTTTGATCATCACTTTCACTAAAAAATAATTGTTCTAAAATATTTATTGTTTTACAAAAATAAGATAGAATATTTTCTTTAAAAAAGGTCACTTTTATCGTATTGTAGTAAATGTAGAGAGAAATTAATGAGATGAAAGTAAGTACCTAGAATTAAATTAAATTAAAATTTAATATACCTAGTTTAATTCCCTAAATGGGTCTGGAGAGGGTAAGTAGACAGACTTACCCCTACCATGTGGGGGTAGTATTAAATTGAAATCAAATAATAATTAAAAATAAGTTAGTTAGATTATCATTTTAATTAATATTTTCTAAACGGTACAATAGGAAAAAGTGACAAGTAAAATAATACGCATGAAGATTTCAATTTATTACTAATTAAGGTGTCAATGTCTTTACTCCTTTTTTCGTCCTTTTTTCATTTTTTTTTCAATATTGGCCTATTGGCAAAAATTAATTACGGATGCTAGTTAAAATATACAAAATTCATACACTGATTATGAATATTATATATATATTTATACTTAATATACAAGACCTATACATGCTGACTATTTTGTAAATTAGATTAATGAAAGGAATTGAATTGTAATTATTTCTTTATTTATTTTATCAAAGATATTAATAACATTTTGAAATATAATTTTGACTATTAACGCTTTATGCACTTTCTCCGTCCTAATTTATATGATATAATTTAACTGTGCACGAAATTTAAAAAATAAAATAAGACTTTTGAATCTTGTGGTTTAACAAGTCAATGATATTTGTGTGGTAATAAATTATCTCGTTAAGCATAACATGTACTCCCTCCATCCCAATTTTAAGTGTTTTACTTTTCTTTTTGGTCTATCCCAAAAAGAGCGTCTACTTCAAAATTTAGTAAGTTTTTCAATTCCAAAGCAAGTTTAAGACCACAAGATTTAAAATACCTCACATATTTTTAATTTAAGATCACAAAGTTCAAAAAGTCTCTCTTTGTTTCTTAAATTCCGTGCCAATTCAAATCAATACACTTAAATTGGAACGAAAGGAGCAAAATTTAAAGTTAAATTATTGTCAAATAAGAAAATGTATCATTTTTTTTGGAATTGATTAAAAAGTAAAGTATTTCATATAAAATCTGGAAAAAATTACCTAACACTTTTTTATCTTCATTAAAAATTAAACCTGAACAGCCATAATTTTCACTCATTCTGTCAAAGATATTCCTCATCTCGTGAGAAACTTGAGCAAAAATAATAGAAAAGAAGTCAATCTAGAAGAGACCCTTTATTTGTCCTTTACAATAAGTAGATCGTCAACAAAATCCAGCAAGCTACACTAAAGTAACAATAAACAAAGTCATACCACATGTTATTAGGTCAACTTGACAATCATATTTACGCTCCGCCAATAAAAGGACTAGCAACTAGCAAATACACCAACTCAGGTCTTTTTTTTTTTTTCATGATTCATCCGTATAATATTCATCACTTTCGTTATTGGCTGCTGATTCTAACTTGTATAAAACTCTAAATTTCTTGTGGTATAAACGTTACCACTTTGCATATACCATACGTTATGATCCGCAAAATAATTAACTCTATTGATGAAGCTCATTGTAATTATCACCTTGTACTAATTGAAAGCAAGTGCAACATCATCAAATATATATATATATATATATGTTCACTTAGCCTTTTTATTTTAATTCAAATAAAATCTACTTATCTAATTAAGAAAAAATTTTATTATGCGAAATTTTATGTAGAAGTAAGATCTGCGTACATCATATTCTCCCCGGTAGGACCATACTGGGTTTGTTGTTGTTGTAAAAAAAATTATATTATTTGTTAGTATTTAATTAAGAATAATTTAGTCAAATATGTAATTTTTTCTACGAATTAGTATTTTTTAAGGGGTGTGTTAAAGGCTAAATAAACACTTATTTTGAACCGGAGGAAGTATCTTTTAAGCTGAATACATCGACAACCCTTTGAATTTATCAGTAAATTTTATTTAATCGAACTATGACTTATTTTAATTGAGTACCTGAACATGTTATTAAAATGACTAATAAAAATATTTCATCATGTGTCCATATGCTCAAATGAGATAGATTGTTTTCATTTGAGTGTCTAAATAAATCTTAATTAAAAAAATTGAAGCGATATCGATGTATTCAACCTACCTTTTATTTCCTTTAAAACTTCAAATCATTGCAATTTTGCAGGACGAGGAATTTCCATAGGAAACAAAGGAAAACTCATCTACTGATAAAACCATGATTTAATTCTCTTGTTTAAATTATATCTTGAATGATGACAAAATTAAAAAAAATAGTAGCTTTAAAGCAACTATTCACTTCTAATAACAACATCAATTAGTATATATATACTCAATAAACAGATAAACCCTAATTCTTACCCCCTTAACACAATTTTTTTACAGTTCGAATAGATGACAAGTCTGAAAACAAAATCTAATACTAGTACAAGTGTACAACTAGTATATATAAAAACTCAGTATATATTAAAAAAAACAAGAACACAGACCTCAAATATCCTTGTCTTTGACAGAGCCCAAAATAGTTGCAGCTTCTTCAACAGCAGCAACAATTTTTCTCTTCTGTAAATGCAACTTGAAATAGAAATTAAGAAATAAAAAGAGAATAGCACCATTGAGTACTGAATTTAGTACCCAGGCACCAATTCCGTTACATCCACCTCGTAAAAAGTGCAACAAAAGTACCCCGACATGACACACGACGTTACAGCTTAGTAAGACAATTTGGCAGTGATTCACAAAGTGAAAACACTTGCTCGGTAATCCAACCCCAGTCCAAAATCTGTAACCGTATACGACGGAGTATACAAATGTCGTTAGAATTATCGCGAGAACTTGAAATGATTGCGAAAATTCAAGCCACAGAAACGACATGAATATGAGGATTGAGTGGTTGAAGAGTTGGAAGAAGCCAAGTTTACGACGTCGTATTACAGTGAAGAAAGTGCGAAATGTGTGAAGGAAACGGGAGAGGTAGAAAATGTATGACCAGAAGAATACCCGACCCGAAGGTCGGGTACCTAATGGGAAACATAAAAGCCATTGGAACGGCGTCGTTTTGTAGCGACGCCAGAACCAACGTGTATCACGGATCTCTGCGGCGGTGGAGAGGAGGATTCCGGCGAAGATTGTGAAGGAGATTAAGGCCATGGAAAGGGAGTGAACTGCGGGGATTGGACCGAGAGGAAGCGGACGACGGTGGCGGAAGAGGAGGAGGAGAAGGAGGTGGAGGAAAATTGATAAGATTATGTATGCGGCTATGGAGGTGATGAGGAAGATCCACGTGTTGCCCCATGATTGGCTATGAGTCCATCGAAAACCGACAATTGATGGATGTTCGGAAAGATAATAACGTAGGGTTTGAAATTGAATCATCGTTGTTTTCCAGGCAGATGAAAGAACATTGAAGTTTTCGTTGATCCAAAAAAATATCTTCTCTGCCGGAACCGTTGCCGGTGCCGGATCTTACGCCGGCGAAATCAGTACTTTTCCTCTGTCTTTTTTTTTCTTTTTGTTTTGTTACTCCTTACTATATGGTTGAATTGAAATGAGGATTGAATGTGATATTGATGAGGGGAAAATAGGGTCAAAATTGGGAATAAAATTGAATGGCCGAAATCCCACAGCTTCTGCACCTCGGCTGCTTTACCAAACTCCCCTTATTTATATGAACCAGGGATACCATGTATACCTTCAAGACTAATAAGGACAAAAAAAAAAGGAATGAAAAGGAGGGAATTGTTTTTATAAAAAAACTTAATTGGATGTTGAGATGATGAAATGGAAAAACATTTATATTTGGAATCGAATCGCGGACATTTAAAATAAATAATTTATTATTCAGTAAAATGCCAAAATATCTCTAAGATATTGAAAATAACTCATATACCCCTAAAACTAATAGACAAAATGTGATAATTTAAGAATCTAAAATAGCTACGTGAGGTTTTCTAAGCTTGCCAGGTGTATAAATCAGCATTAAAATTAAAATCAACTACTCCCGTCTTAAAAAAATTTATCTTAGTTTAACTTGATACGTAGTTTAAAAATTAAATGAAGACTTTTGAAATGTGTGGTTCAAAACAAACGTTAGATATTTATATAGCTGTAAATCATATCATAAAGTTAAACTGTTTATAAATATAAAAATATGTCAATTTTTTGAGATAAATTAATAAAGAAAGTGAATCAATCTTTTTAGGATCGAGAGAGTATTAATTTAAGAATCTAACCCGCATGACCTATTGACATTGTTTTCAGAAATTTAAACCCATGATTCTGTATTGATGTATAATGTGAGGGACATTATATTCAAAGTGAAAATTAGTGTTCTCTATAATAATGTACATAGTCCGGCATGATTAGAGTTTTTTTCACTCACACTTCCAAAAAAATAAAAAGATTCAAACTATCATCTTATCTTGCCATTTGATGGAAAATGCCCATGGACATTGTATTAGAGTGAAAATTAGTGTTTTATGTAATAATATACATAGTTGTTCATTCTTAGGAAACGTTTTTACTCAGATACTGTCCAAAAAACAAAACTTAAATTCAAACTATCAGCCTATCTTATCATTTGATGAAAAATGTTATGTTGGGATACAATTGTGGTAGGAAACGAAAAATCAAGAATAAACTGGAAACTATCAGCCTACAATACTGAAAATCAAGGATAAACGGGAAATCAACAAAACTTAAATTCAAACTATCAGCCTACTATATTGCAGGGAACGGGAAATCAAGGATAAACGGGAAATTAACAAAACATAAATTCAAACTATCAGTCTATAATAGTAAGAAAGAATAAACTAAATATTATAATAAATTGGAAATCAAGAACTTAACAAACTGCTTGTGTGATTTGCTGAGTCGAGTGATGACACTCTGTCTTTAAGACAAGATTGCCTAGTATATCTTCTTTTACGGTGTTTGAGCAATAGTCTCCCGAGATACAACAACAACTTTAACAAGTGAGCAAAGAAAACTCAAGTGTTACTCTTGAAGAACTTTGAGTATAGTAACTTTACTAGAGAGGAAGAAGATGAATTCAGAAAATCTGAAGTATTTTCTAAGTGTTGAGTGTTCTTCTTCAATTGAGCCAAATGCCTCAATTTATAGTGTAAGTAGAAGGCCCCTCAACTAGCCAACTAATGGCCTTCAATAGCCATGTAATGACACTTGATTGAGGGATTACATTCAGCCAAATAATGGTTGAATTTATGTGCCATGTAATGGAGAATCAATGCTCCAAAATCAGCCCAAAGGTCAGATTTTTTTCAACTTTCCATCGTAGCAATCTGCCTCCGAAGCGCTATGACTTTGTGAATTAGCGTCGCGGCTCTAGTGAGTGGCCAACCAATTAGCGCCGCGGCGCTGCCTGGGAGGCGTCGCGGCGCTCCGGCTCCGCGGCGAAATCCGACTCATTTCATCTTACACTTCGTACACTTCTTCCTTCATTTACCAACGTGGAATACTTTGTCATTTGACCAATAACCGTCTATAATTCTATGTCTCAAACGTATTACAGACGTACCAATATCTCTTTCACTAATGAAATTTGCGATACTTGGCACTACGTGTGCACGTGTGTGGAAATGACGTTTTCTACGTGTGGGCCCCAATTGTTCGAGTCATAAATTAGTGGAATATACTTAATTCCACATTTAGTAAATTTTCAACAATCCCCTCTTTAAAGAGATTTTGGCGCACACATTTGGTGCCTTTTCCAGCAATGTTTTAGCGGACCGATGTTGCATCTAGATAGGTAGCATACGCTTTGAACCTTTCATAGTTGAATACCATCGGACTTACTTACTGCGCGGTGAACGTGATGTCTTGAACCGTCAGTGTTTAGTGTAAGTCAAGTCAACGGTACCAACACAATAACTTCATCTACTCAGTTCTTCGTAATATTTTTTCCGTTGTGGCCGTGAACACTTCTTGGATTCTTAAGTGCGTTCATTTGAGGCGGTCTGTCCTTGCACTTAAATAGGTGGTCTCCTATAAGGTATCCTGTTATACCCCACTTTCCAAGTGTTAGGAACCATTAAAAGTTTTTCCAAACCTAACCTCAATCGGTGAGGATCATTAAAGGTTTTGGAAACTTAACCTTCACCTACACTGCAGATAGGACTTATAGTCTATCGCGGAAATGACTTTGGATTTAGTGTTTCTTTACAGAAATCACTATCCGAAGTGCTCATACTTCCACCGAAGCGATCAACTGAACCTTTACAGCTTAGTTTTCCTATTGAACCTAATTCATGGAATCTCCAGTCAGTAAGGTTGGGTTACCACCGTATTGGTCCTTATACCTTGGGTTTTAAGCCCATTCCTCTAGACAGGCAGAACATCTGATCCTTGGATAAGCCCTTTGTCAGTGGGTCAGCTATGTTATCCTTTGATTTTATGTAATCAATGGATATTATACCCGTGGTGATCAACTGCTTAATAGTCTTATGTCTCCGTCAAATATGACGAGACTTGCCATTGTACATAGAATTTTGTGCTCTTCCTAGAGCCGACTGGCTGTCGTAGTGGATCATTACAGAAGGTACGAGTTTGTTCCAATAAGGAACATCCTCTAAGAAGTCATGAAGCCACTCAACTTCTTCTCTTGTTTTGTCTAAAGCGATAAACTCCGATTTCATCATGGATCGGGCGATACAAGTTTGCTTAGAGGATTTTCAGGACACATCCCCACCACTAATTGTAAATACATACCCATTGGTGGACTTGGTATTCTCTATGTTAGATATCTATTTTGCATCACTGTACCCCTCTAGTACAGTTGGATATCTCGAATAATGCAACTCGTAAGTTAGCGTGTATTTTAGATATTGTAGTAACCGATTCAACGCCTTCCAGTGATCATTACTCGAATTACAGGTAAACCTAGCTAACTTGTTGACTGTATAAGAAATATCAGGTTGGGTGCAGTTTGTTATATACATCAAACTACCAATCACCTATGCATACTGCTCTTGGCATATGGGTGCACCACGGTTTTTATCAAGCTTTTGATTTCTATCCATTGGTGACTTTATAGGCGAACTGTCAAACATCTCAAACATTCTCAAAACATCCTCGATGTAGTGAGACTGAGATAAGACCAGTCCGTCAGACGTCTTAGAGATTTTTATCCCTAAGATGACATCTGCGATACCCATATCCTTCATATCGAAGCATTGTTTCAACATGTTCTTAGTCTCTAGAATTATGCTAGGACTACTTCATGTGATTAACATGCCGTCTACATACAAGCATATCATAACGAACAAGTCAGAGTTACCTTTCATGTAGACACATTTGTCACACTCATTAATGGCGAAACCCTTCAATAGTAGAGTACTATCAAATTTTTTGTGCCATTGTTTCGGGGCTTGTTTCAGCCCGTACAGAGATTTGACAAGCCAACATACTTTCTTCTTTTGCCCTGGAACCACATACCCCTCGGGTTGTTCCATATAGATTTCTTCTTCCAAGTCACCATTTAGGAATGTTGTCTTGACATCCATTTGATGTATCTCAAGGTCACGCAACGCTGCAATCGCAATAAATACTCGTATGGATGTCATCCTAGACACCGGGGAGTACGTGTTAAAATAGTCAAGGCCTTCCTTTAGCCGATAGCCCTTGACTACCAACCTGACCTTGTACTTATCTATAGATCCATCTGCTTTATACTTCCATTTGAGTATCCATTTACAATCCAATGATTTATTTCCCGGAGGAAGATCAACCAACTCCCAAGTATGGTTATGCAGGATGAAGTCTATTTCACTCTCAATAGCTTCTTTCCAGAGCGGTTTCTCTGGAGTTGACAATGATTCAACGATTGTCCTTGGTTCATCATCAACCATATAAGCGACAAAGTCAGGATCGAAGGATTTATCCTTCCTAGCCCTTTTACTTCGCCTTAGTTCCATCTCTGGAGTCTCCAAGTTCTGAGAATCTGGAACACTAGATTCCGGATATTCAGTCTTCGAAGTCCACTAGATCTGAACTATCTAGATCCAGAGAGTCAATGACTCCTGGTTCCTGAGAGCTTTGTTCATACCTTCGTTTGCGGGAGGTTATGTCTTTTTCTTTTCCAGGAAAAGTTTCCTCAAAGAATTAAGCATTCCTTGATTCCATGATTGTACCCCCGTGGATATCTGTAATATCTGACTTATGCACTAAGAAGCGATAAGCACTACTGTTATTTGCATATCCGATGAATATGCAATCTACAGTCTTAGGCCTAATCTTGACCTGCTTTGGCTTGGGTACTTCAACCTTTGCCAAATAATCCCAAACCTTTAAATATTTATAGGTGAGTTTCTTTTCTTTCCATGATTCATATGGAGTTTGGTCCTTACCCTTATGTGGGACTCTGTTAAGAATCGTATTAGCGGTAAGGACAACTTCTCCCCACATATTTTGGGAAAGATCGGAATTGATGAGTAAGGCATTTATCATTTCCTTCAATGTGTGGTTCTTACGTTCCGTCGCACCGTTTGATTGGGGTGAGTATGGAGTCGTCGTTTGATGAACAATATCTGATTGGGCACACTATTCCTCAAATGGCGTTACATATTCTCCCCCTCTATCGCTACGAATGGATTTAATCTGCATGCTTAGTTGGTTCTCAACTTCTGCTTTGTAACGTCGGAACGCTTCAAAGGCTTCATCCTTACTTTTCAACAAGTAAATGTTACAATACTTTGTGCTATCATTAATGAATGTCACAAAGTACTTGTTCCCCCCTCTAGTTTGTACAAATTTCAAATCACATATATCTGTGTGAATAAGTTCTAGAGGAGTGGTATTCCTTTCGACGGATCAAAAATAAAGCTTTGTGAGTTTTGCCTCTATGTACACCTCACACTTATGTTGAGGCTTTACGTCGATAGACGGCAACAACTCCAACTTTACCAACCTTTGGATGGACTTATAGTTGACATGTCCTAATCTATGATGCCATAAATTAGAGGACTCAAGTAAGTAAGAAGAAGCTTCAATATTATTGCTTGTACGTAATACAGACATGACGTTAACTTTGAAGAGGCCTTCACAGACGAATCCTCTCCCCACAAACGTTCCATTCTTAGTGACTACAAATTAATTGGACTTAAAAACTAGCCTAAAACCAGCATTAACCAATAAATGACCTGAAATTAAATTTCTTCTAATCTCAGGAACATGCATCACTTCCTTCAGAGTGAGCTCCTTTCTAGAAGTCATCTTCAGGACTACCTTTCCTACCCCCAGCACGTCAGAGGAAACATTGTTGCCAATGAACAATTTTTTGTTTGTAACCAGTGTATAAGTGGAGAAGGCATTTCTATTGGAACAGATTTATCTTGTAGCACCTGTGTCCATCCACCATTGGATGGGATTGTCAAGAAGGTTTGCTTCTAGCACCACCGCTGAGAACTCCTCAATCATGTTGTCTAGAAACTGGTATTTGACGACGTTAACCTGTGCCTTGCCTTTAGCCTTGGTCTTCTCTTGTTGCTCAGTCTTGAGCTTGTTGTAGTCATTGATCATGTGACCAGGTTTCCTACAGTGGTGACAGTTTCCTTTGAACTTCTCCGCTGCTTGGGTCTTGCCGTCTTTCTGGAACATGCACTTCTTGCTTGGGTTCCCTTTGGCCTCAGCTAGATTTGCCTTTGCCTCAGCGGGTTGTTACCCCTAGGCAATGCCTTCTTATTATCTTCTTGAATTTGGAGTTTGATAATAAGTTCTTCAAAGGTCATCTCCTTTGTCTTGATTTTTAAGTAACTCATAAACTCATTCCATGAAGGAGGTAACTTTTCAATCAGTGATGCAACCAAAAATTACTCATTTGGCTTCATACCTTTCAAATCCAGGCGATGTAAAATCATTTGGAATTTCTGGACTTGGGACATCACTGTTTTACTATCCACCATTTGAAATTTCTGAAATTTCCCAACGATGAATTTCTTAGTACTTGCATCTTGTGCGTTATACTTCTTTTGCAGTTTCTCCCACAATTCTTTGGCAGTGCCAATGGTGCAGTACACTGTGTAGAGAGGGTCTGACAAGCAGTTCAATATGTAATTCTTACACATGAAATCATTATGACTCCATGCATCAAGAACCATCTTCATGCCATTAATGACATGGATACCTAGGCCCCCTTCACCCGTTTCAGAAGGCGAATGGTCCATTTCATCTCCAGCTTGTGGAGGATCTTATGTTAGGAAACGTGTCATACCCATAACAGTCAGATAGAACAACATCTTTTGTTGCCATCTCTTGAAGTTTGACCCCATGAACTTTTCAGGGCGTTCATGGTGAAATCCAGCGGGTGGAGTAATGACAACGTTCCCTTGAGCGGCAGTAAAGGCGTTGGAAGAGCCTTGAGCAACCGGAAAGGCATTAGGAGTGCCTTGAGCATTGGGGAAGGAAGAGGGATTTCCTCGAGCAGCAACAGAATCAGAAGCAATTTGATTTATACCAGTCATCTTTCTAACTTAGTTACTTACAACAAAATCTTGTTTTAAACTTGTTGGGATACAATTGTTGTAGGGAACGGGAAGTAAGTAACTATTACAATAATAGAAAGGATAAACTAACTATTACAATAAACTGAAAATCAAGAACTTAACAAACTGCTTGTGTGATTTGCAGAGTCAAGTGATGACACTCTGTCTTTAAGACAAGACTGCCCCATATATCTCCTTTTACGGTGTTTTAGCAATAGTCTCCCAAGATACAACATCAACATTAACAAGTGAGCAAAGGAAACTCAAGTGTTACTCTTGAAGAACTTTGAGTATAGTAACTTTGCTAGAGAGGAAGAAGATGAATTCAAAATCTGGTGTATTTTCTAAGTTTTGAGTGTTCCTCTTCAATTGAGCCAAATGCCTCAATTTATAGTGTAAGTAGAAGGCCCCTAAACTAGCCAACTAATGGCCTAATAGCCATGTAATGACACTTGATTGAGGGGTTACATTCAGCCAAATAATGGATGAATTCATGTGCCAAGTAATGGAGAATGAATGCTCCAAAACCAGCCCAAAGGTCAGATTTTTTCCAACTTCACGTCGTAGCAATCTGCCTCCGAAGCGTCGCGACTCCAGTGACTGATCAACCAATTAGCGCCACGGCGCTGCCTGGGAGGCGTCGCGGCTCCAAAGGTGTGGCGCTCCACGGCGAAATCCGACTCGTTTCATCTTACACTTCGTACACTTCTTCCTCCGTTTACCAACGTGGAATACTTTGTCATTTGGCCAATAACCGTCCATAATTCTATGTCTCAAACGTATTACATACGTATCAATATCTCTTTCACTAATGAAATTTGCGATACTTGACACAACGTGTGCACGTGTGTGGAAACGACGTTTTCAACGTGTCGGCCCCAATTGTTCGAGTCATAAATTAATGAGATGTATTTAATTTCACATTTAGTAAATTTTCAACATGTTAATAGGTTAATATTGGTGCATCAATGAGAGACATTGTATCAGAGTGAATTTTCTGTATTAATATACATAGTCATTCATACTTAAGAGAACTTTTTTACTCAAATATTATTCAAAAAACAAAACTTGGGTTCAAACTATCAGTCCAACTTGTCGTTTAATGTAAAATGTCAATAGTTAACACTAGTATAGTTTAAATAATAGATCGTGATTTTAAATACTTATTAAGTACTTCCATTACTTGCCCTTGTTTACACTCCCCCCCCCCCCCCCCCCATTTATTGTAGATTATAATCATTTGAGCTGCAACATACTTTATGGCTGATTGAATTCAAGTGTTGTAGTACCTACGATGAGCCAAACCACTATACTCCTATGGTGATAACAACCAAATAAGCAGAAGCAACTGAAAGCAATAAGATAATGAAGAACAAGTAAAGAGAAAAAGGTAACAAGTAATTAGAAGCAAGAAAGGATAATTTTATAATTAAAATAGCAATTAACTATAAAATGAATTCAAAGAAGAGGAGAAAGAACTCATACAAGGAATTCGTACATGGATAAATCTAAGGGAGGTTCCTAAAGAGATACATGTGAAAAACCCTAAACACTCATCAAAGAGTAATCATCCATAAGCTTGCTTATGAAAATATTCCTAATTATCACTAGTTATAGTAGCATTAATCTATTACATAAATGGACAAATGAACCCTAGAATTTATATACAAAACTAGCCATTTTCTGAAGCTTGTTCCTTGATATCTTGAAGCACTCCAAGAGCTTGAACTTAACATGTACTCGAAATTCAAAGTTGGGAGGTGTTAAAAATTTAGTATTAGAACTCCTAAATTTAAAGTCTTACAAATTATGTTATGTCTCATCACTAAAGTCTTGGGGTTAACACAACGGAGGTAATCTTGTTGGAAATTTACTAAATGTGAAATTAAATATATCCCATTAATTTATGACTTGAATAATTGGGCCCGCACGTCGGAAACGTCGTTTCCACACACGTGCACACGTAGTGCCAAGTATCACAAATTTCATTAGTGAAAGAGATATTGACACGTATGTAATACGTTTGAGACATAGAATTATGGACGGTTATTGGCCAAATGACAAAGTATTCCACGTTGGCAAAGGAAGGAAGAAGTGTAAGATGAAACGAGTCGGAAATCATCACGGAGCCGTGAATGGCCGCGACGCCACAACCGTCAGAGCCACGACGTTGTAGCGCCGCGGCGCCTCCCAGGCAGCGCCGCGACGCTAATTGGTTGGTCAGTCACTGGAGCCACGAAGCTAATTCACAGAGCCGCGGCGCTTCGGAGGCAGATTGCTGCGACGGAAAGTTGGAAAAATCTGACGTTTGGACTGATTTTGGAGCATTGATTCTCCATTACTTGCCATATGAATTCAGCCATTATTTGGCTAAATGTAACCCCCCATTCAAGTGCAATTACATAGCTATTGAAGGCCATTAGTTGGCTAGGTGAGGGGTCTTCTACTTACACTATAAATTGAGGCATTTGGCTCAATTGAACACAACACTCAACACTTAGAAAATTCTCCAGATTTTTAGAGCTCATATTCTTCTTCTCTAGCAAAGTCACTATACTCAAAGTTCTTCAAGAGTAACACTTGAGTTTTCTTTGTTCACTTGTTAAAAGTTGTTGTATCTTGGGAGCCTATTGCTCAACACCGTAAAAGGAGACATACGGGGAAATCTTGTCTTAAAGAAAGAGTGTCATCACTCGACTCAGCGAATCTCACAAGCAATTTGTTAAGGTTTTGATTTCCAGTTTTATTGTAATAGTTTGTTTATCATTTCTTCTATTGTAATAGTTACTTACTTCCCGTTCCCTACAACAATTGTATCCCAACAAATCTCTCGAAAACGTCGGCGGGGAGAAGTCCATGTAGATTTCATTCTTTCTTCGGGTTCAAGTAATATGTGTTGTTAATATAATTTGTTTTTATATTGTCAGATTATTTTTATCTATTTGTAATCGATAACATATATTATTTTTGAAATTATACGCTTTATATTTTAAAAAATACTCCTTTTGTTCTAATTTATGTGATATATTTTTCTTTTTAGTCTGTGTCAAAAAAATTCTACATTTCTATATCTAGAAATAATTTAACTTTAGAATTCCTCCTTTATCTTTAATGAAATAATTTACAGCCACACAAATATCTATAATTTATTTTAAACTACAAGTTTCAAAGTCTTCATTTCTTTCTTAAACTCTATGTCAAGTCAAATTATATCATATAAATTGAAATAGAGGGAGTATCTAAAAATATTATTTCTTCGACTTGATAGTGTAAGAAATATAGAAGCAAACTGTATTTCTTATTTAACAAAACGTCGGTGGTCGTCTACAAGTTTACACAATTTTCTATTTAGCTTTAGCTGTAGTGGGACTTTTCAGACTTTGAAACAGATGACTGATTACACATTGATATGGTCCTCAGCAACCACTGTAGTATTTCTTAACAATTAATTTTCAAGGTTGGTGTTGGACGATACACATTAAATTATCGTTATGGTCGTAAACTGAATTGGGTCCAGCAAAACCTACAACTTTGTGTTGGTTTTGTCGGGTACAAAGCACATAAGTAAGGCACATTGGAAGTTTAAATTTTTTGTTTCTTACTTACCCCAACAACATTTTTGGTATGGTTATACAACAATTAAACTTGTAACATAAAGCATATACTTACAAGTTAGAATTATCTTAAATCTTTATCAACTGTGAGGTGCATACGCAATTGCCCTTCCGATTGCAAGCTCCAAGCTTCAATATATTTCTCCTTCGGAAAGCTACGAAATCCGACAGAGGTTCGAGAGAGTATTTGATTCTAAGTCTCTAAGGCTTAAAATGTTATTCTGAAAATTGGTGTGTAAATGATGAGGTGAATGCCTCTATTTATAGTTGAAAAATAGGTCAAAACCGGATTAGGGTTTGACCTTGGGCCTGTCCCAAAATTCGAGGCAGAGGCGCCGCGGCCCAAGGGTATGGGCGCCCCCGCGCTCGACGTGCTCCTGCACTGTCTCGATTTATTTTTCATGCATTCTTAATTAAATCAAAATCTAATTTTGACTTAATTAAAATAATCATTATTCATTTAAATATCTCGATTCCAAATCAAACATTTAATTACTTTCTCAATACATCCTTAGATCGAAATGGACAATCGACATAATGTGACCCTACGTGCCTTCTCATATCGACATTAATCAAATTAAGGTCTACACGGAACTCCTAGACGATGCCGGAAGACGAACTCAATATGTGAAGTACGTTTACGCGAATCCAGTAAACTTAACATTTATGTGGTAAGATAAAATCCTTTCATTCACGACACACCCGATCAAGCTTAGGATTTGTCAAGTGTCTATCGAAATGGCTTAATCATTGTATCTCATCTATATTAGTTGACAACTAGACCATATTCTAAATATATCTATTGCATTGGCCAACGACTTAGTCAACCTAATATCACTGAGAATCCGAGTGTTCTCTCGAATATACATCCGAGGAATGAATCCTAATCTTGGCTCAACTACCACCTTCAATCCACATCGTAATGTACTCAATACAAGTCGTATCTCAACCTATAAGGCATTTGAGCTTAGGACGGGATCACAGTACATTACTTTGTAGACAAGGCGCGTATTGACCTCAAGTCTAAGGATTTCTATCTCCCACACACTGATCATACTTTAGACAAGTATAATAAACAATATATCAGCAGGGTATACCAATACTTTCAAAGTATTCATGTGTCCATCACGAGTAGCCATTACTCGTAGCAGGTGAGACATACTACATCCTCTAAGGATGTGATGCAGACCATATGTCGACTTATCACATATCATCGATATCCCATTCTAGATTAACATTAGTCGAGGCTATTTTAAGAGTTACGCTCTATCATGAATATCTCACTCTATTAATGACAACGTAAGCTCAATGGATGCATATTAATGAATAATTACAAATAATCAAATAATAATTGAATAATTGAAAATGCCAAAATATTAATCTCCATTAATAATAATATGAGTGTGTATAAAGTACATTTTTCCTAATACAAATTGTCTCTAGGACATAAATATACTTTCAATCTCCCACTTGGCCTAGAGCCAATATCCAACATACCATTATGCTTGACTAAGCTTAATGGTTTAGTGAATGGGTCAGCAAGATTATCGTCTGTGGGAACATAGTCTAATCTAATCTCTTCAGTCTCCACCACCTCCCTAAGTATGTGGTACTTCCTTGGTACATGCTTGTTTCTGTTGGTTGATCTTGGTTCCTTAGCTTGCGCAATCGCACCAGTGTTGTCACAATAAATCGTTATTGGACAAGTGGCACTTGGAACAACCCCTAGTTCCTTCAGGAACTCAGATATCGCGACAGCTTCTTTACCAACAATGTCCTCAGCTTCTGTTGTCGAATCAGCAATTATAGCTTGTTTGGAACTTTTCCAACTTACTGCTCCATCATTGAAAATGAATGTGTAACCTGATTGAGATTTGTAGTCATCAACATCTGTCTGGAAGCTAGCATCAGTGTACCCAGTACATACCAGCTTCTCTTGTCCACCATAGACTAAGAAATATTCTTTAGTTCGTCTATGATACTTAAGAATACTCTTGACTTATTTCTAGTGTTCTTTCCCAGGATTCTGCTGGAACTTGCAAGTCATACTAAGTGCAAAGGCCACATCTGGCCTAGTACAAGTCATTGTATACATGATCGATCCTATAGCCGAAGCATATGTGACCCTTTTCATGTGTTCAAGTTTGATAGTATTAGAAAGACTATCCTTCTTAGATAACTTGATGCCTTGTCCCATAGGTAGACCGCCTTTCTTGGAATTTTCCATTGAAAAACGTCTGAGCACTTTGTCCATGTTGACTGACTGTGATAGTCCCAACAATCTGTTAGGTCTATCTCTATAGATTCTAATCCACAGAATGTAGCAGACTTCACCTAAATCCTTTATCATGAAGGTACTGGACAACTACTCTTTGACTGACTGCAGGAGAGTCTTATTGTCTCCCATTATTAATGTGTCATCTACATATATGATAATGAAGGCAATACTCACATCCTTGCATTTCCTATAAATACATGGATCCTCTTTGCTTCTGACGAAATCAATGGACTTGATAGCCTTGTCAAAGCAAATTTTCCAACTCCTCGAGGCTTGCTTAAGAACATAAATGGACTTTTGTAGCTTGCGCACATCATTTGGTTTGGACTCAATTGAAAAACCCTCAAGTTATTTCATATACACTTCCTCAACTAGATTACCATTGAGGAAAGCAGTCTTGACGTCCATCTGCCAAATGTCATAGTCATAATATGGAGCTACTGCAAGAAAAATTCGAATGGACTTAATCTTAGCAATAGGTGAAAAGGTTTCATCATAATCGACGCCAGGCCGTTGATTATAACCTTTAGCCACCAGTCTTGCTTTATAAGTCTATGCTTTGCCATATGCATCAATCTTCTTCTTGAAGACCCATTTGCATCCTATGGGTACCAAGTTCCAAACTTGATTTATATACATCGAGTCCATCTCAGATTTCATGGCTTCTTGCTATCTCTGTGAATCAATGTCTAACATAGCTTCGCTGTAGGTTGTAGGTTAATCATCATCAGGAATATCTATCTCATTGTGTGTTTCAACAAGGAAATTAAGTCTTTCAGGCGGACGATGAGTTCTAGTGGTCCTACGGAGTTGAGTATTCTGCATTTCAGTGTTTGTTGCATTCTGATTGTGAAAAAGTCTTTTTGTATTGGACAATCCATCACCTTGAGAGTTTTCAGGAATGTCATTTTCATGTATTTCCTGAATGGAATGATGTACAACCATTGGTTGTGTATGATAGCCTTGCATTTCTGCACTATCTCTCACAACACTCCCACTGGCTGAAGGGCGTACTCTAAGTACCCAATCTTCACCAAATACTCTCACTGAATCCTTGTTTAGGTCATTCGACAAGGGTTCATTTTCTGTGTTATTTTGTGGTTCTTGAATTTCTTCAAGTTCTATCTCTGTGCAGCTATGTTCCTTGTAGACATATTCTTCTTCAAGGAAAGTTGCGTTCCTGGAAACAATGACCTTATGTTCTCCAAGAAGATAGAAGTAGTATCCCTTAGTTTCCTTTGGATACCCCACGAAGTAACATTTCTCACTTTTAGATTCCAAGTTGTCAGTGAGCATCTTCTTAACATATGCAGGGCACCCCCAGGGTCTCATATGTTTAAGAGTTGGCTTCTTGCCACACTATATCTGATAGGGTGGCTTTTCTACTGACTTGGAAGGCACCCTATTCAGAATATATATAGAGGTTTGTATAGTATGTCCCCAAAGGTATGTCGGTAGAGCTGAGGAGCTCATCATCGATCGAACCATATTTAATAAGGTTCGGTTTCTCCTTTCGGCAACACCATTCATCTGTGGCATTCATAGAGGTGTCCATTCATATTGGACTCCATATAGCTCTAAGTAATCTAGAAAATTCTTGCTCAAGTACTCATCTCCTCGATCCGATCGAATGGTCTTGATACTTGTCGCAAGTTGCTTCTCTACTTCCGACTTGTACTCCTTGAACTTCTCAAAGCTTCGGATTTGTGTCTCATAAGATACACATATCCATACCTTGTAAAGTCGTCAGTAAAAGTGATGAAGTATGGGAAGTCTCCTTTAAGTTGAGTCGAGAATGGCCCACATACATTAGTATGGACCAACTCAAGCACCTCCTTGGCTTGCACACCTTTCCTAGAAAGTGGTTTATTGGTCATCTTTCCTCTCAAGTAAATTCATAGTTACCATAAGACTCCAAGTCAAATGGTTCGAGGTAGTCTAACTTCCTCAATCTTGATATCCTTGATTCGTTGATATGACCAAGTCTGCAGTGCCATAGGTAGGTAGAGTTTCTATTACTTGTCTTGTGTCATTTATTTTATACATTGAATATCTCTCGACTACAGTTCAGTGTATATAATCCATCCACAAGAGGAGCAATTCCATATATAAAATTATTAAAAGACAGTACGCGACTGCCATTATAAATATACGAGGAAAAGCCCCCCATGTCCAACATTGGGATAGAAATAATATTCCTCGTTAACGAGGGAACATAAAAACAATCATTCAACACTAAACAATAGCCGGAAGGTAAATTTAATATATAAGTCCCTACGTGCTCAGCATCCACTCGTGCTCTATTTCCAACGCGTAGGTCTACCTCTCTCGGTCCAACCTTCCTGCTATCGGTTAGCCCCTGCACATTTGTACAAATGTGTGAGCCACAAGCGGTATCCAATACCCAGGAATGAGAGTTATTTATAGACATATTTATTTTAATGACGTACATACCTTATCCACCAAAGGCAGGAGCACCTGGTTCTTTCCCTCATCCTGGTGCCGTGCAGTCCTTTTTCCAATGCCTATTCCTATGTCAGTTGAGGCATTCATCCTTAGCCGCGTTCACCTTCTTCTTCATACCTCCCCTGGGATTCATAGCTGAGGGCGCATCGATTGCCTTGCCCTTCTTCTTCTATCATTCCTTACCTTTCGGCTTGGGTCGGCTAGAAGAGCTCACCATGAGCACATCTTTGTCTTTGGAAGTGGAGGACTCAAAGGTCTTGAGCATGTTGTGCAACTTCGGAAAAGTCTCCTTCGTTCTATTCATGTTGAAATTCACTATGAAGTTCTCAAAAGAACGAGGGAAAGAGTTCAGGATGAGTGTGGTAGCGACATTCTTTTCAAGCTTAGTTCCAATAGCGAGCCTCTCTATCATCCCTATCATCTTCAACACATGATGTGAGACCGTGCCCCCTTCATTGAGCTTACACTAGAAGAGTTCTATTAGCAACTCATATTCCATTGTCTGGGATTGAGAGTGATAGAGACTCTTCAAGTGTTCGAGCATCTCATTGGGCTCCATGTTCTCATGTTGTCTCTGGAGTTCCATAGACATGGAAGACATCATTATGCATTGCGCCAAAGTGGCATAATCTATATGTTTCTGGTAAGCATCTTTATCAAAAGAGGTATATTCGTTAGAATTTGTCGCATGGACTGTTGGGAACACCGTGTCCAATACGTATTCTATTTTCTCTTGTCTCAATACTATTCGCAAATTCCTTAGCCAGTCAAGGTAGTTCGGTCCAGTAAGTTTATTCATCTCAATCAACATTTTCAATGATTAGCTCGACATCTTTAATAATCTGAAGAATTAGATAGACCGAAAATCAAATTCAAAATCTATTTCCTATTATACACATTCATTTAGGCTAATCAACAAGGCCTTTTGTTTAATTAGCCCCCACTATTTTAACATACTTCTACGACCCCATGGTAGAATACATACCTAAATTAATTGAGGTCATAATGGACCAAGATCCAAGCCTATGCTATCTCCGCATTTGCTTTGGCTGATAACTCCAACAACATATCTTAGTAGGTTCTAAACTAATTGCAAAACTTATTCACAACTCTTGGTTGATCAAATTATTACATTTAATCTTGCGTCCTTAGATTAGTCCGACACTTTGGCGCCAAGATTTGTCTAAGCAAATCAACCCCATTACACGACTGCGTTTATGTATCTAAGCAAATTTGGCCTTTGTGAGCAAACACTTTGGTGTAAATACCCACAAAATTTTATCATTTACCTTTACATTAAAACATATCTATGAAAGAGTTTGGGTCCTTGTAGACTTAGAGCAAATGCTTTGGCATAAATACTCGTATCGCCGAAAATGATTTTGCACTCTAACAATTATAATGGACAACACATTTTAATTTAGACTTGTATCTACAGTTTTGGGGAACATTTTAATTTAGGGTTCTAACCAAGATCAACTCTTTTATGCCATATCCAATATGCCATCTTAACATCATGCAAAACTAATAACACATATAGTTTGGGAATCGTCAACCCAATATGCATGATATAAGATGGTTTAATCAAACACTGAAATCGCCTGCCGAGACAGTTATAGCGGACACTATTCTAAAAATGTAAATGACAAATATTTTGACATTTAGCACAAAAAATAGTATACTTATCAAATAATATATTGTATAATAATAATCTTGGGTTAAACATTCTGAAATATGAATTTGTTTTTGTTTCTGGACAGGTGGGGCCGCGTCACTAATCATTAGCGCCGCGGCGCCACTGAGGCAGTAGCCTTTCAGCTTCTGGAAAAATGCATTAGCGACGCGGCGCTCCACCATGGAGCCGCGACGCCTCTTGTCCAGTGAGTCCATGTTTTTTAAACGAAGTATTAGCGGCGCGACGCTCCACGATGGAGCAGCGGTGCCACCTTGAAACCCAAGCAAGCGTCGTAGTGCCCTACAATAGGGTCGCGACGCTCATGTCCTGACAAACGTTTCTGTGTTGATTCTCAGAATCGTTCAACCCCTAAATCCAATTTAGGGATCAAATCACAGGTCTTTTATCACCACCCACCATTATCAATAATGCCCATATCAACCATGACCCGTTCTTACTCGTTCTTAGCCGTGCACCGTGCAATGAGCCGGACAACGCACTTTGGCTTAGTTCGAGTTAGAGCGGAATGACTTCCTCGAGTTAGCCTTGGAGATAATTTAGGGTGAAATCAAAAGGTCAACATTCGTACAAGACATTTAGGATTTCAAGAAATCTCGTTTTAACCCAATTTTATGTTTAACCCATATTATTATTCTATTCAATTGTTATATAACCATTGAACCATCCTGAGCTCTTGATACCACTGTTGGTTTTGTCGGGTACAAAGCACATAAGTGAGGCACAATGAAAGTTTAAAATTTTTGTTTCTTACTTACCTCAACAACATTTCTGGTATGGTTATACAACAATTAAACTTGTAACATAAAACATATACTTACAAGTGAGAATTATCTGGAATCTTTATCAACTGTGAGATGCACACGCAATTGCCCTTCCAATTGCAAGCTCCAAGCTTCAATGTATTTCTCCTTCGGAAAGCTAGGAAATCCGGTAGAGGTTCGAGAGAGTATTTGATTCTAAGTCTCTAAGGCTTAGAATGTTATTCAAAAAATTAGTGTGTAAATGATGAGGTGAATGCCTCTATTTATAGTTGAAAAATAGGTCAAAACCGGATTAGGATTTGACCTTGGGCCTGGCCCAAAATTCGAGGCAGAGGTGTCGCGGCCCAAGGGTATGGGCGACGCGGCGCTCGACATGCGCCTGCATTGCGCTGCGGCCCTAGGGTATGGGCGTCGCGGTGCTCGACGTGCTCCTGCACTATCTCGATTTATTTTTCGTGCATTCTTAATTAAATCAAAATCCAATTTTGACTTAATTAAAATAATTATTATTCATTTAAATATCTCGATACCAAATCGAATATTTAATTATTGTCTCAATACATCCTTAGATCGAAATGGGCAATCGACATAGTGTGACCTTACATTCCTTTTCATATCAACATTAATCAAATTAAGGTCTACACGAAACTCCTAGTCGGCGCCGGAAGACGAACTCAATATGTGAAGTACGTTTACGCGAATCCAGTAAACTTAACCTTTATGTGGTAAGATAAAATCCTTTCATTCACGACACACCCGATCAAGCTTAGGATTTGTCAAGTATCTATCAAATGGCTTAATCATTGTATCTCATCTATATTAGTTGACGACTAGATCATATTCTAAATATGTCTATTGCGTTGGCAAATGACTTAGTCAACCTAATATCACTGAAAATTCGAGTGTTTTCTCGAATATACATCCGAGGAATGAATCCTAATCTTGGCTCAACTACCACCTTCAATCCACATCGTAATGTACCCAATACAAGCCATATCTCAACCTATAAGGCATTTGAGCTTAGGACGGGATCACAATACATTACTTTGTAGACAAGGCGCATATTGACCTCAAGTCTAAGTACTTCTATCTCCCACACGCTGATCATACTTTAGACACGTATAACAAACAGTATATCAGCAGGGTATACCAATACTTCCAAAGTATCCATGTGTCCATCACGAGTAGCCATTACTCGTAGCAGGTGATACGTACTACATCCTCTAAGGATGTGATGCAGACCACATGTCGACTTATCACATATCATCAATATCTCATTCTTGATGATCATTAGTCGAGGCTATTTTAAGAGTTACGGTCTATCATGAATATCTCACTCTATTAATGACAACGTAAGCTCAAGAGATGCATATTAATGAATAATTACAAATAAGCAAATAATAATTGAATAATTGCAAATGCCAAAATATTAATCTCCATTAATAATAATATGAATATATATAAAGTACATTTGTCCTAATACAAATTGTCTCTAGGACATAAATATACTTTCATTTTGATTATATCAAAGAAAATGTTTTATGTTTCAACATAGGAATGGCCCCTAAAAATATAAAAGAAAAAGCAAATCACGGACTAATACTCACTACATCCAAACAAAATTGGTATCCTAAAGAAATCAAAGGTCAACTCTTCTTTTAGTATTTGATTTTATTCGTAATGTTATTTGTTTTTGGAAATAAAAATGATACGTTTTAAAACCACATAAAAAGTTATATACTAACGTACATATTTTTTTGAAAAAATATAATGCAAGAAAAATTTGACTCTCCAAAAGACAGTAGTGTCATTGTTATTTTAAATGAATTGGAGTATTTATTTCCACAAGGCTAGCAGCAGACTCATTCTCTAATTTGATTGGGGGGAGGGGAGGGGATTTCTAATAGTGGTGCTGCTCGTTATACATGTACACAACTCAACCTATTAAATGGGTCGGTTGGTTGCTAGTTAAAGTCACTTAGGTAGTAATATGGAGAGATTAATTATGTAGGATTTGATTATTCATGCATTAATTATTTCATCCTTTATCTTTCATAAAATAATATATAGTTCCTCTCATAATTTATATATGTATAAGTTAATGTAATATTTTAAATTGCTAACAAACATCATATTTAAGTAATGGATTTTATACATAATAAGAAACTTGTACCAAATATTATACAAGTTATGCATGAATTAATATTATTAAATCACTTCCTAACCAACATTTAAGCGATCCCTAAATTAGAATGGGAAAAAATGTAACCATATTCGATCTGCACAACTCACTGTATATATGATATATCGTCACACTCTGTTTGTTGTGCACTTTTATAAATTAATTATGTTTGTATTGGAAGAAAAGCGTGCCCGGAGAAGCTCATGTAACCGGATGCTCGGAGGATCCGGGGGATCTCCACATCTGGCTTCCACTGCCACCAACCTAGGTCACATCTGTCACTTTCAATTAGTGCGTCGCAACATACTTGAACGTTGAAGCCGCAGAGAGGCCACATCAACCATACTTTAGTGTTTGAAAAGTCCAACTTTGAATTATATAATGATAGCTTAAGATAGATGAATGACATCTTCCTCACACTTTGTAACCCTAGATCTCTTTTCTCTCTGAGGATTATACAAAAGAACATCCATTATTGTACAGACTTTCTTGAATCTTTTTTGGTTTTTTGTCTTACATTGTTTTTTACTTGCTGTTTATTAGCTAAATCGGACTCGTAAAGAAATTTCTCGAATCGGATACAACTCACTTGTCTTCAAACCCTGTTAAAATAAATCTCTAATTGATTTTCTGGTTGAGTCAACTTTTATCAAAAAAACAATTTGGCGCCGTCTATAGGGATAGACAACCATGGTGTTGTCCTGATTCATAGCAGATCTCCTTTAAAAACCAAGCATAGTCACAATACTTAACTAAGCATGTCAGGGTTAAGCAATAGCTCCCATGAATCAAAGGGACTCGAGAACACTCAGGTGTTAGCTAACACACGAGGCATACCGGACCTGCTACCGGTGTCGGAGCATAACGAAGAGTTCATGTGGGAGCAGAGGACAACATAGGCAAGATTCCACAAAGACAACCTAGAGAGGAATGAAGTAGGGGCATTTCAAACGTTGAGGAAGTAGAAAAGCCACAGAGGCGCGCGATCGAAAGAAAGGACCGAGTGCGACCACGACAAGAAAATAGAGACTCGCCAAAAAAAATCCTGACAGATGACATGATCATGGCAACGCTCAAGGCACAAGATGAAATGATGCAGCGCATGGAGAGAGCTATAATCACTATAACTAGTCATTCTAGGGTTGGGACTCCAGCGTCGAATCAAAACATGAAGAAAGCCTTTGAAATGCCGCAATCTAAAGAAAGGGAAGCCAACGACGCAAATGAACTGTTGGACGTATTAACTGAGGTCTTCTTAGGGTTGAGAGAGAAATGAATGAGCGGATGAATCAGATACCGGGGGATCAGCCCATAGTGAAAGGCATAGGAGCCAGGAAATACGGGGTACTGCCATATCTAGAGAGCACGGCCCATGCCCCTATCTCCAGAAGGTTCAAAATGCCTGACATACCTAAGTATGAAGTAACCACGGATCTCGAGGAGCATGTGACAACTTTCAAAGCAGCTATCACTGGGCATGATCTGCAACAACACTAGATTGAATCTGTCATGCTAAAGAAATTCAATCGAACGCTCATAAAGTGAGCACTCTCTTGGCATACCCATTTACCTGAAAACTCTATTGATTCTTTTACTACTCTTGCAGATGTTTTTGGCAAAGCTCACGCGATATCTCAGAGGGTTAAAACACGCAAGCACGATGTGATCTTCATAAATCAGTGGGGAGATGAACTGCTAAGGGGATTCATGGACATGGTCCAAAGAGAGAGAATGTTATTACCGGTTATCCCGAAAGATTGGGCTGCAACTTCTCTCATGGATAGTTTGAATCCAAGCAGTTCGGATGCATCCAGGAAGTTAAAATAAAGACCGAGGGAATTCCTAACCAAAACACAAAATGAAATAAATCTTAGATACACGACCAAGATGCATATTGAGTTGGATCAACTGATAGCATCACCGATAGAGGCAGGTAGTCACCTTACAAAAGGTCAGATCCAGGTCTTGGTGTAAGTACAATAAATTCCTTAGTCAAGGCACAAATCGGGGGAACAACATAAGCGTCCAGGGCCTCATTAGGAGGGGCGCTCTACGACTCAAAGGATCAATGTCAAAGGGAACTGGACTCCTAAAGTTACCAGACCAAAATTTTAATATAGACGCGGTGGATCTCATTGTCGTTATGAAAATAAGGAAGGAAGATAGGTTCCCACAAGAAATGCAGACAAATTCGGATAAAAGAAATACCGGGTTATGGTGATACTTTCATAGCATGTATGGGCACACGACGGAGGATTGTGCAAATTTGAGGATCGAGGTGGCCTAGCTACTGTGAGCCGAAGCCCCGAACAGAAAATGAACAAAATGCTGCAACCTATCCACACTATCAACATGATCTTTGGGGGAGGTATGGTAAATACAATCATGTACGCATCTCTTAGGAAGTCCAAAATCTCTGTCACGACTATGAGCCGTGTCCAGAAACCCACAGATAGAAGACATCTCCTTCTCTAGCAATGATTGCACGATCCTTGCTTCCTCCCATAACGATGCCCTGGTAATATCTATTCAAATTAAAAAAAGTTTTATTAAGTGTGTGTTAATTGATCCGAAAAGTTCAACAAACATTGTCTAACTACGGGTTCTGAAAGAAATAGGTGTGGATAGATAGATCATCCCGGTAACTAAGGTGTTGACATGTTTCAACATGTCAAGCGAGTTAACTCGAGAGGAGATCGAGTTATCGGTTCACACAGATGGAATAAAGCAAGACACGACTTTTGACATCGTATTCAACGACATGACTTATAATGTGATATTGGAAAGGCCTTGGATATACTCAATGCAAGCGATCCCCTCCACCTTTCACCAAAAGGTTAAATTCCCTACTCCTTGGAGGTGTCGGAGAAATTAGGGAGGACCAAGGCACAACCCAAGAAATAGAGACCATGACGGTAACAACATCTCAGAGAAGTGAACTAGACAAATAGAAATCACAGACATCGGACTTGTATCACATGTCCAAATGAAAAAAGCAACAACTTACGGAGGCGGCAACAACAGGAGTACGATCCCAAGATCAGGCCATCCTGAAGGATTTCATTGCCTAGTAAACAAGGATCCTGCAGACTCAACATTAGAAGAAATGGAGAACGTGGAACTTTTCAAAGAACATCCCGAAAAGAAGGTACACCTTGGCTTGGGACTTTCACCCGGGATGAGGAATACATTTCTAAGTTCTTTAAGAACTAACTCTGATTACTTTACTTGGTCTCACTTGGACATAACAGGGATTCCCCCAAAGGGATCCCAATTATCTCCCAGTAAAATAGAGGAAATGATCGATATCCGCCACCGGGAACCAATATATCAAAGAAGAAGTGACACACTTGCTTAATAGACAATCCGGATAGTGGAGAACTCTGATTGTTGGAAAACATGGTGGTGGTCCCCAAAAAGCTCAACAAGTTCTGGATGTGCGTGGATTTCAAGGATTTGAATGAAGAGGATTTGAATGAAGCTTTCCCCAAAGACTCCTTCCTAGTACCTCATATTGATCAAATGATCGACACCACGACAGGAAACGAGCTACTTAGCCTCTTGGATTCATATTTCGATTACAACTAGACCAGAATGCACCTAGAATATCAAGAGAAGACTTCGTTCATAACCAATCACAATAATTTTTGTTATAATGTAATGCCTTTGGGTCTTAAAAATATAAGGGCGACATACCAAAGATCGGTGAACAAAATATTCAAAGGGCTGATCGGGATCCTGAGAAGCAGAAACTCATCTGTCCTACCTGCAAGAAACCTTCGTCGTCCTTCGTCAACACGTGATGAAGCTGAGTCTGGAGAAATGTACCTTTAGGGTCAAATCGGAGAAGTACCTAACTTTCCTGGTTTCCAGCCAAGGTATCGAGATGAATCCAGATAAATCCATCCAGAAAATGCCAGACGTACTGGACAATGTCAAAATGGTGAAAAGGTTGATAGGGGAAGTTGTTGTCCTAGAAAGATTCATATCCCGGTCCTCGAACCGATGCCATGAATTTTTTAATTTAATGAAGAAAGACAAAAGTTTCAGATGGACACAAGAATGCCACCAAACCATGAAAGATCTCAAGGAATAAAATCCAAAAAAGAGGAGCGCCTATTCTTTCACCTGATGGTTTTAGCTATTTCAGTTAGTATCGCATTGGTATGAGAGGAATGAGAAGGACAAATTTCCATCTATTATGCCAACAAAACATTGACAGGGGCAGAATCTCGGTACCCGGTCCCAGAGAAGCCATCCCTGACCCTAATTACGGCCGCTTAAAAACTACGCCCGTATTTCTAATGCCACCTGATGACGGTGGTCACAACCATCTCGTTGAAAGCGTCATTACAGAGTGAAAATATGATAAGTAGGCTATCCAAATTGTCAGTGAAGATAAGTGAATATGACCTAACATATCAACTTTGCTCGACGATACACACACAAGGCCTACCGGAATATTCAGACGACTTCGCCACAACTATACGACCTCAAGGGGAAAATGTATGAATCATTAACCCATCATTTTTCTACTTTTTTCTTTAACATTTTGGCCACAGGGCTGGGACTGGGACTGGCTGAAGGGAGAATCAACTCCGATAGAAGCAGGCAAGAATAAAAAAATATGTATTGCACTCTTTTCCTTGATTGAGTTTTTTCCCAAAATGGTTTTTCCAGGCAAGTTTTCAACGAGGCAACAATAATAAAGCTTATTATAGTTGCGAATGTAGCCGAGACCTTAAATAAAAAATGGAAACTCACATTTTCTGGTGCGGATCTTTTCTTCATCTAATATACCCCTAGAGGTCGGAATATAGATGATAATCTGGTTTATTAAACATTTTTCTGAGTTAATCAGATAATAAACATAGTCTAAAAGGGTGGATAATCTTGTGCTTAATTTCATTTTTAAATAAAGAGTCTATAATCTTCTATCAATATAAACATCATAATAACAGAGCAACATACTTATCAAAATCATAATTAGAAACACATAGTTTGAACGCATACCTTTATTCAGATTTTCAGATCACCTGAGTTGCTCGGCCCCACCTTGCTCAGCCTCCTGCGTCAGGCGACTTCACGGGATAATGTCCTGGGTGCTTGGGAGTCCTCACGGATATCCTCTGAAGATCGTCTGGAAGGTGTTGTATTCGTACTAATATGGTTCTAATCATAAGTTTTCAAAGTAATCTACTCTTATTCTTATGGTGTTCTTGATTGATATTCGATTATAGACTAAGTGTTGTTTAGCTGAACATTGGGAGTTGAGAGAGTTTGAAGGGTAAGAGTTGTGTATTTTCTGAATGAATCTTCCTTTGTACAAGAGGCTCTTTTTATAGATAACCTCGGCTATTCAACTTTAATCAAAAAGTCGTAAAAGTAAATAGTAATAGACAAAAATCTTAAAAAAAGTCTTAAAGGCTACAGTGCCTTGTTTGTTACTTTTCTAAAGTTCTTTGTCTTGTATTCCTTATTCGGCTGCTTTTTTCAGATGCTTTTCAAGATGTCGTTTTCTCTTGTTTGATTGTTTTTTTTGATGCTTTCCAGCTGTCCGGTTGTCTTCTGATTCTCTTGAAAATATCTCTTAGTAATCTGTTAATCTTTGGGCTTTACCGCAGTTTGAAACTACGTTGAGCCATAATCATTGGATTTCCAAGCAATGAATTCCATGGTCCCTGCCATAGTAATCTTTTTTGGGCCGTAAGGCTCCTAATCAATTTTGGGTTACAAGTAGTTAAAACTACATGTTCCCTGCTATAGTAATCTTTTTGGGCCGTAAGGCTCCTAATCAATTTGGGTTACAAGTAGTTAAAACTACATGCTCCCTGTCAAGGTAATCAATCAGGTTTCAAGTAGATGAATCTACATGATTCCTGCAAAAGTAATCAATTTTCCCTCCTTATTCAAAAGGATCAAGACTTTGCTATTTTTTATGGTGTTATTAGATGATGATGTTGTTGTACTTATTATTGGTCTTTTCTTCTGTTCAACCATTGCTTTGTAATGGTTTATAGTCTCATCTGCATGTGTATGCTTCATATTAGTAATCCTGTTTAACAGTAGAGTTAGTTCTGTAGTCTCTTTTACCTCTATGTCATTGTCATAATATAGGGTGACCATCTCTTCCACTTCTCCACCTTTAGAACGTCCAATTACGGATGCTTTTCTTGTTCTTAACATATCTTCTATTCTTGTCTTTAGGGTTAATAATCCGAATACTCTTTTGGCGCTGAGCCAGTTTTGAAATTTGTCCAATGTACAAGGTATCTTCATGTTCAAGTTCTTATCATCTCCACTGATTGTGCTATTCCTTTCAGTTTTAAAGATTTGGCAAATTACAATGGGTTTTCCTTTTAGATCAGTAGATGCATCTAGTATCTGTATTTCATAGATTCATTTTCCAAAGGATTCCATCATGAGTTCTGTTGACTTTGTGATAATGTTTGGCAATTTGGTGATGTTATTCATCTTTTCATCTGTGATAATCTTGTCAATGAATCCATAAGTGAATAATCTTTCCACAATGTTCGGGTTTGCTCTTTCACTGCAAATAAATCTGGGATATTTACTCAGCTTGGCACTGCGTACAATATCATTAGTCTTATAATCATAAAACTTATTAATCTTTTCATAGGCATTAATCAGTTCTGGTCTATATTTCAGGGTGTCTGCCATTGATACTGTTGATGAGGTTGAAGGTATTGGCGATGGCATGGTTGCTAGTTTAGATAAAAATGGTGTAAAGGTTTTCTGTTGTATTGGTAGTATTGTAATCGGTGTTTTTCTTTGGGCTTCTTTTTGTAAGATTTTCAGTTTAGAAAAGTCTTGCATGGCTTCTCCTAGTTTGTTGATCATTTGGGTATTCTCTTTGTAATTTGGTAATTATCATTTCATTGGTTTGGATAATCTCTTGCATAGCCTTGGCTATATATTCTTCAAAGTCTTAGCTGTTAATCGACATTGTTATATCTGCTCAGAAAATCAGCTAAAACATTTTTAGTTCCAGATATATTCTTAACAATAAAATCATAACAACAAAAGAATGACTGCCATTTTCTTCTTTTATTCAATTCTGGTAAATGATCTATTCTGTTTGTTATGAAAGCTTTTACTTGTGTGTTATCCGTTCTAACAATAAATTTTACTGGTAGTAAATGGTAATGAAACCTTTTTGTTCCAAATTTTACTGCTAATAATTCTTTTTCATTTATGTGATAATTCTTTTCATTTGGTTTTCATGTTCCACCTCCATATCCGCAAATTAATATTTTTTCTTTATCTATATCTTCTTTATCATATGCTATTAGGACTGTTCCCCATCTTATATTACTAGCATCTGTAAAGAGTTCAAGTTGATCTTTCTCTGTTGGTATTCTGTATTTTGGTAATGACTTTACCTTTCCTTTAATCTGGTTTATAGCCTTGGTATGCTCTTCTTTCCATTCAAAGGTCACATTTTTCTTTATTAAATCTTGTAGTGGTTCTCTTAGGTATGGTAAATCTTTTATATGGTCTGAGGCATAATTTATTACTCCTAAGAACTGTTGTACTTCTCTTTTATTTTCTAATTTATCTTTAAAAGTTTTTATCTTTGTTACAACATGTTCTTGTAATTGTATTCCTTCATTATCTATGATGTATCCTAAAAAATCAATATTATTTTTGAATATTTCAGATTTCTTTTCAGATAAAAGTATTCCATGTTGTTTTACCGTTTCTGTGAATTGTTCTAAATGCTTTATATGATCTTTCAAATCGTTACTATATATTAATATATCATCTACATATATTATGCAGAAGTCTGCTAGTTTTCTGAATACTTGGTCCATTCTTCTTTGAAATATTTGTGGTGCATTTTTCAATCCAAAAGGTAGTACGTTCCATTCATAGTGTCCCTGAGGGGCACTGAATGCTGTTAAAGCTCTAGATTCATTAGTCAGTTTTATCTGCCAAAATCCGCTTTTACAATCGAACTTACTGAATCAATTTTTGTTTCCTAATATGTTGATAAGGTTTCTTTTATAAGGTAAAAAGTATCCATCAAAAATAGTCTTTTTATTCAATTCTCTGTAGTCAATTACTATTCTGGCTTTTCCTCATTTTTGTTCACTATGTTTCCTTACTAAAAAGGTTGGGCTACTATGTGAGCTTTTACTTTCTCTTATCATTTTTAATTCTAGTAATTCTTTAATCTGAGTTTCAAATTCTTTTTGATCAGTTGGGTTATATCTTATTGGTTTTGTTCTAACTGTTTCACTAGGATCTATTAGTTTTATTTCTCCATATATTCTTTCTTTTTCCCATAGTTGTATTGGATTTTCTCCAAAATTCCTTTTTAGCATATTAAAGTATTTTTCTTTTAGTAATTCTAGATTATTATTCCTATCAGTTTTTATAGTACATAATCTTAAAGTATTCACTGGTAATATTCTTTTTAATACTATCCATTTATTACAGGGTGATTGTAAGCTAAATGTGTTTTTATTTATAACTTGTGTTTTAAAGTAGTCTAAGAAGTTATTTCCTAATAAAACTTGTTGTTTCATATTATCTAATTGATATACATTGTATCCATTAATTTCTTTCTCTTATTAATTCTCTTTTTTCTCTTTCTAGTGGGTTCATTCTATTCAGAACTAATTTCACTATCTGAGTATTGGTTGATATAGTTCACATTTTCTGGTTTAGATTCTTCATCTGTTTCACTGATATAAAAATCTTCATAGTTGTACCATTTGTTATTATCTTCTTTAATTTGTCGTAGACTCATTATAAATTGTTATGTATTAATATATTTTACTCCTTTTTCTTTAACTTTGGGAACTTATTTGCATAGTGTCCTTTTTCATTGCAGTTCCAGCATTTACATTCTTTAACTTTTTCCTCTTTAGTTTTATCTGTTATAGGGTTTACATTTCTTCTTTTTCTGAATTTTCTTTTGTATCTGAATTTTCTCCTTGTTTCAGGATTATTTCTAGATCTCTTAAATCTCTTTTTCTTATAAGATTTACAATAAGGTTTTTTCTTATATTTCTTATCTTTCCTGTATTTTTGGTTTCTTTCATATTTATCCTCGTGTCTCCTATGTCTTTTATATTTCTTTTCTTTATTATCGCATCCAAATATTAATCTTCTTTCTGTGAATCCACATATTTCTCTTAATCCTATCTTCTTATCTTTTTTAATATTTTATTGCATTCTATATTCTTCACACTTTCTCATTAGATATGCTCTTAGTACTCTTATTCTTTCTCCTAGAGTGTTTTCTTTTGGTTCTAGTTGGATGTATTCTTTTGATATCTCAATATTATATGGTATAGGTAAATGGTCATAGTATAATTGTTGGTAAATTATTCCTTCTTCTGGTAAGAATCTTGCTTCGTAAAAGAACTTACTAAAGCTAATCGTGTATTCTGGTAGTTTATTTATTTTACAACATCTCATGTTATTCAAATTCATTATTATTTCTGTTTTTCTTTCTGCTAGCACATTTTCTCTAGCTACTAACCATTTTTCTCCTAAGAATTCCCTTTTTAGTAGTAAATCAAATATCATTAACATTGATTTCCAATCAGTCGCATGACTTAATACTTCTCCTCTTAGTTGATATGCTATTGATTCTATCCAGTATGCTGCTTTTCCAATTAGTGTTTTAGATATTAGATCATACATATAATCTAGATTTTCTGTTTGTGTACTGTTCATTAAAGCTATGTACATTCCTAAATTCCAATTTGTTATCCTTCTTCCTACTTCTTGTTCATCGTAGACGTTATCTAGATTTAGAAAGTATCCATTGTAGTTTACTCCTTGTGTCATTGATCCTACAAATTCTTTAAATTCGGCTTGTTGTCCTATAGGTATATGGTTTGTTAATCTCGTTCTTTTTCTCGTTATTATTTCTAGATTAGGGCCTACTAATTCTTCTTCGGGATAATCATTTGCATCTTCATTTATTATATCATCTGATTCTATTTCGGTTTCTATATGTCCATAATTTTCATCTTCTACATCACTGTCTGGTTCATCTTCTATTATTGCATTTACTCTTTTCATATTTTGTGAAGCTTCTATTATTTGGTTATTTTCCTTTACTATTTCTGTGTTCTCAGAATTTTCTTCTTCTTCTATGAATTCTACCACTTGTAGTTCTTGGTTAGTTAGTTTATCTTTGTTACTATCTTCCTCTGTATTACTATCAGATTTTTCATTACTGCTTGTAGTAGTCTCATCGCTTAATCTTATTTTCTTTTTTCCTTTTAACCTTCTTAATTGTTCTGTTAAGATGTGTATTTCTTCTTTAAGTTCTAATAATTCTTGTTTTACTTCTTTTAGTTCTTCTTTTGTTTCTTTTAGTTCTATTTTAGTTTCTTTCAGTAGCTTCTTCGTATCCTTATGTTTTCTCTTATATTTTTTATATTTGTCATACCATTCTCCATTATCGTGTAATTTTAACTTTATATTTTTTTCTTTTAGTTCATTTATCTATTGATCTTGTTTATCTAGTCTTAAGTTTAGGTATTCGTAGGTTGTTTTTTCTACTTCTTTTAAGGGTATTGCTATTTCTTATGGCGTTTCTTCTTTTATTGGTTTTTGTCTGATAGGTTCGTATTTATATCTTTCCCTTTCTATAATTTGTTTTCCATGTGTCTTTAAGAATGTGATCACACTAGGTTCCATTTAGAATTTTTCTTCTTTATTTAATATTACTAGTCTGTCTAAAGTTTCTGTTACATCTTTTGATAGTCTTGGTTTTATTTTGCTAATGTCTACCATTATTGGTACTTTGCTCCTTCTCCAAGCATCTATTGACACTAATTCTGGTTTGTGAGTATTAGTTTTTGTTATCGTATTCTCTTTGCTAGTACTAGCTTCATTGTTTGTTTCTACCTGTTTACCTTTGCTTTTTTCTTCTAGTATTAAGTTAAGTTTTTCTAATATTAATTTGAACATTGGTATTTCAGATACGTTCCATAAGTTGGTTAGTTTTTCCCTTATCATTTGTTGTGTTTTGGTTTGATTTTCTTTTATTTCATCCATTAGTGATAGGACGCTTTTCATTCTTTCTTTTAATACTATTTCTTCCCATAACACAATTATCTTTTCGTTAGGATTAGTCAGTATTGTTTATTCGATTTTTCCATCCATTTCCCATGTCTATCCATATTTTATTAAACTTATCACATTGTTTTTCTAATTGCTTTATGTCATTTTCTAATTTCATTTCTTTTGCGCTATATTTTAAGTATTTTAGTTGGGAATATATTTCTCCTGATAAGGCCGTCTTTATTGTCTTTAATTTTTGTTTTTTCTTTATTATTTCTAGCTGTACATTCATATCTTATTTATGAATCTAGTTTTTCCTTGATCATTTATTTCTATTCCATTGTTATTTATTCTATAGTTTATCATAGTTTCAATATTTGTATTCACCATATAAATGTACATGTGCTCTGCACCTTACCTTTATGAATGAAAAAGGCTCAAGACATGTCATTTACACTCTAAATTTGTTGGTACGAATGTGTTTCTCTAAACCCGAAGACATTCACCTCAAACACATGACATGACCTGCGGGCCTCAGAGCGTGATGGAAACATAAACCTTATGCCAAAAAAAGATGAGGTCGAGACGACCTCCTCATCGATGTCGAACAAAGGGGTCCCCTTCTTTATAACAGATAAATATAATTCCTAATCATAAAATATGCGACCAGAAGTAATATGCATGGTTTGGGAAAAGCGCTTGTATAAAATATCAACTCTGAAAAGCAGGAAAGTAAAGTAATCATAGTACCTAAACAGATGCGTTCAAAATAAATAAGGAGCACAATTTCGATAACGGGATCCTAGGGTGGAAGGGTCCGTATGATTAAAGTGCTCCCCCTCAAAGGACCGGATAATTCCTACACCCAGTCTACAATAGATATCAATAAAGTAAGAGTAATAGGCAATAAACATATTGTAGCAAGAATTCAGTAAAGTTAAACATATTGTAGCAAGAATTCAGTAAAGACAACTAACTATAGTGCATAAGACAAACGACCATGCATAAAAGGCCTAAGCATATACAAACACAAAAGCAAAGGCGGCATCCATACTGGATAAGCGAAATATTTACAAAATAATTGAAAGTTATCAAACGTAACATGGATAAACGCCGAAACAAGTCTGGGAGCAGAACAAAATGCATAACTAAAAATCAAGAACTAGCAACATCAGTTGAAGTATTGGGCCCATCAACTTCGGAAGGTTTGGGAGCTTCGGGAGTAGGAAAGACACGTTGATCTCTAGAAGGACCTCCCTTATCGGGGGCTTTCTCGGGTCTAGCCACCTCACAATTAGTAGTGGCATTGATGGGCTATTCTCTAATTTCTCCCAGGACCTCTTATGTGTCCTATTCTTCTATTGACCATCCCTCACCATCAGAAGTTTGAGCAGGATCCTCAACCGAGGGTTGAACATACAAAGCCCTAAAAGTGGTATCAGCTATGGACAAAGTTGTAGCAATTTGGGCATCCATGTTAGCTATCCCATACCGAGCTTCTTGAAAGTGGGCGCGATACATAGCATGAGACTTTTCTAGGGAAAATTACATCTTCAGTTTTTGCATACATGCGTCCACATCAGCCAAAGTCAGCCAACTCCACTCAAGGTTTCTTCGGAGGGAAACGTTGGTGTCAGAAATGCACTGGTTGGCTTCAACGTGTTCTTTATTTTAGGCCATCTAAGCCTGAAGCCTAGTCTCAAGAGTTGCTCGGGCTTCTTCTACAATAGTTTTTTATTTCCCGCATGCCTGTAACTCATCTTCTAGAACTCAAACTCTTTCTATCAGGTCGGTCTCCCTCTACAAGTCATTGGCAAAATGATCTTGATGATCAGCTCATTTCTTCTGCAAGTCAGTAAGCTCAGAATGAAACTTGGCCGCTTCATCGCTGTGAATTCTCCTATCTTGCTCCAATTGAGCCAACTTTTCTTCCAGCTCTTCAGCGGCCACCAGCTTAACCTTCAGGGAAAGAAGACGTTCTTGCAGCTTCTGGTGCTCAACCTATTTCTCTCTCTTTCGCAAGCTTAAGCAGGAGGCCCTCCATTGTCTAAGGATGAGCCTGAGATAAAAAGAATGCCCGATATTATAAGACATCACAATCATAAAGGTTGATACAAAAGGAGGAGAAGCAATCAGATACCTGGGCAATTGCGTAAGTACCAACATTAACGAGGCAATTCTCGAAGACAACATTTATTTTTCTTCAATCCTTCTCCGTGGCCAACGACTTCAGATAGTTGGCAACCCCTACCGGTTGGGAAATGAAGTGACATTCCTTTGTAATAGTGAAGGTGACCTATCGGCGAGACATGGGGTTATATATCGGGGCCGAAAAAAGTGTCTACCACTCCTCATCTATGAGTTTCTCGAAGGCCATCAGATCTTTCTCTGATATTCAGCCCCTAGGATAGAGAGTCTTATTTCCAGAGAGTCGTGAAAGAGCTTCTCGGGATGAACAAGGAAGAGACAAGACGGGCATCAATCCCTAAATATCACCCCTAGTCCGAGCGGAACCAATAAAGGGAAGGCAGGAGAAACCTATAATGGGCGCAAGTTCTATCTCTCTAAAGAGATCATCAATAGAGGCCTCTTGAAGAGATTTCCCCCTGTGGACAAGCACTTAGGCCGAGTCCGCCTTGCTCTCGCTAGCATCTGACCCTAAATCAATTGCCACTTGGGGAGTGGCCGGTGTTCCTGAGGCTGGACGTTGACTTTCCCGGTCATAAATGTGATGCCTTCTTCTCTTAGATGAAAGGGAAGAACTGGGGGATGTTCTTTTCGCCTGGGCCGAGGGTGCCATCTCTGAGCCTCGGCCAAGTTGGTATGCTGCTTGAAGGACTTACTGCCCAGCTATTGTCGGATCATCAGAAACATATGCTAAAGGATGAACTGATGATCCTTTGGGTAGGCCATGATTATTTTATTTTCAATTGTTCATCATGGAAACCTCCTTCCACACACGGAGAGAAAAGGTGGAAGAGTCTATAATTTTTTAGACCCACTACGCCAGGTCCTTCACCGGATCCGGTGTCCATACCACAAATTAAAATATAAAGAAAGTGGGAATCAACAGTCAAGTTCAAGGCAAGATTATAGGAAAAAAGAAATATCCAAATACGAAACTCATGATGGGGGCTCCATTACTCGAGTATGGGGACTTTTGGTGGCTTGATTAGGTCTACAGTCGATTGATGACATATATCTCCATCCACCCTCGGTCGGAGTCATCGTCAATACTCGTGATCAAGGAGTTCTGGCCACAAAAGGCCAGTTGGGTAATCCCGACTCTAAAGATTTTAGGGAAATAAAGGCGAATTAAGTGGGAGAGTGTAAAACCTTCTCCGACTTGATAAGAGAGGTACTAGATACACGCCATGGTCCTCCAAACTATCGACCCAATCTGGGCTAAGCATATATTATATTTCTGGCAGAACTCCAGAATGACAGGTCAATCCTGTCCTTACCCTAAGAGAGAAAGGATAGGTGTACACAAAGGAATAACCCGGCATATGAGAGGTGATGTTCTCCCCTTCCATTGGAATGATCACCTCTATGTTTTTCCATCCACAATCCTCTTTGGCCTGGCCGAGACTACTGTTGCGAATAGAGGAGCAAAATAGGCTCACCGACCATTTCTTGTCACAATTAGGGTCGGTAGAGGAAGCACACTATGCAAGATCCTTCACGCTAGTCCACTCCTTAGGAATGTATATTTTGGCCTATTGACTGGTGACGCTTGACGACAGAGCCTTCCTCATTGACGCCTTAATTAGCGGTGGATGTCTGCCCCCAATCAGAACTTGATGAATGGAGATATCAGAATCACTATAAGCAGTGATTTGTGTCCGGCAGTGGCACCACCAGCGATGGATGAGTCAGAAGACATGATGAAGATTTATTATAAAATAAAAAAGCAACGAAGAATTTTCTCGGAATTGAGAAGAACGATATAAAGTCCTAGTATCCGAGAAAGAGCAACTAATACTTCCACTATGTAATAGAGCATATATGAGTAAAAATGAAAGGGGGAGAACTTTTCTTAAAAGAAAGAGAACACCATTATCATTACGGAGCCCGACAATCAAGAGAAAAACTTGGCAGAAGATAGGATACGTGTAAGGTGGCACCTAACAAGGAGGTCAGAGCATTAAATGAGGGAGAAGGCGTGCAGAGAAGGTGAACCGACTGCTCAGGCGCACAAAGATTAAGAAATGACTTGGCTCGGATGATAAGATGGGATGAAGCCGGGGAACTCTTCCACTTCTCGGACTTATGAAATATAGATCCCGGAAAGTGGAGGACTATTTGTATTGGGTGAAAAGCGCGCCTGGAGGAGCTCATGCTCAGAGGATCCAAGAGATCTCCATAGTTGGGTCCCACTGCCACCAATTCAGGTCACTTCTGTCAGTTTCGATCAGTGCGCCGCAGCATACTCGAACGTCGAAGCCGCAGAGAGGTCAGTCACCCACACTTTAGGGTTTGAAAAGTCCAATTTTGGCTTATATAAGGATAACTTAGAATAGAAGGAAGAGCATCTTACTTATACTTTGTAACCCTAGCTCTCTTTTTTCTCTAAGGTGTATACAGGAGAATATCCATTATTTTACACACTTTCTTGAATCATTTTTGCCTTTTTGTCTTAAATTGTTTCTTACTTGTTGTTTGTTAGCTAAATCGGACCCGTAAAGGAATTTTCCGGATCGGATACAACTCACTTGTCTTTAAATCCCGTTAAAACAAATCTCTAATTGATTTTCTGGTTGAGTTCATTTTTACTAGAAAACAATGTTCATTATTACATATTCACTTCAATTTTTTTTGTGTGACCATGATAAATAACTAATGGAGGTCAACTTATAGATATATATTCCATGATAATGTCTATCAAATTACCAGATTAAATGATACTCTTTTAAGTAACTACTTATAATTAAAATTAGATAAGTTATTTGTTAGGAGTAATTACTACAACAAATTAAATATTTTCTCATCTCGTCCCCTCTCTCCCTCACGACAACATATGTTGGTAGGTGTAACTAATAATAGAACATGAATGTGGTGTTGAGTACATCTGTTCAGCAAAATATATACTCCTTCCATTTCAATTTACATGTTTTATTTAAAAATATTTTTAAAAATATTTTGATTTGTTAATAACTGCGATCTATAGATCTTTATGTAGTATCAAAATATATAAATTTATTTAATTTTTTTTTATATCCGACCTCACATCCAACATTAATTAATTTGATACAATACTTCAAATCAAGCCATATAAATTAAAACATAGTGAATATTTCTGAAGTGTGAGTTTTGACATCTCACAAGAGGAGCATCTAATAAATAGAATGAGACGAGATTACAGGTTTCGTCATTTGGCAAAATTAGGCAATTATGAAAGAGCAACGCAACTTCCACAAAATGTACTTTTGCTAGACGAGAGAGACGTAATTATGTGTATATATGCTGTAATTTAAGAAGGGAGAATACACAGAGACAAATATTTTGCTCGGAGATTTTACTCTTGTACTTTATAAAGCAGTACGGGAAGTATATAACTATTACAAGTATTCGAAAGGATAAACAAAGATTCAATAATTCAACTAGAAATCTGAAATTACAATTGTTGCAAAAGAAAAATTGGAAACTGTTTTTGCTGAGTCGAGTGTGACACTCTGTCCTTAAGACAATATTGCCCCGTATGTATCCTTTATACGTCCTGGACAATTTGTCTCCCAAGATAAAACAGCAATGGAACACTTGAGCAAAAGAAACTCAAGTGCTACCGTGAAGAATATTGAGTAACGAAATGATGCTTGGAAGTTGTAGGAAGAACAATTTTTGCTTGTGTATATTTTTGTATTTTCGTGTATCATCTATGTTTTCTCAACAATGGTGTAAGGGGGTGTTTATATAGGTGAGGGAGGGGACTGAAAAACTGCCTCCATAACAGCCAAATAACGGCCATTATGGAGGTAGTAAAGTCACCAACATAAATGGTGAAAGACCAACGAATTGACCATTATAGGAGGAGTAATTCAAACTGTGACCCACAGCCCACAGCCCATGACCCGTGACTCGTGACTCGAGAACCCGAGAACCTGGAACCGGACCGGACGGGCGGACGGCGGTGGCGCGCGTGTGGTCTTTCCTCGAACCAAAGCACATCTAGGTCCTCCCTCCTTTAAACACATGGAATACCCCTTGGGGTCCCAAACCCCAAACCAATTTCGAGTCTTATATACACAACAATTCTTTCTTCCTCTACCGATGAGGGAGAATTGAACACAATACCACACTTTTCCATGCTTCAAACACCTCACTTCGTGAACCAATATCTCTTTCATTTCTCAATGAAATTTGACGATTCTTGGCCCTACGGTTATCTACGTACTTAGTAGATCATGCATGTGTGAAGAACCGGATTCTCCAACATACGTAACACTAGTGTTTAAGCCGTTAAAGTTACTCCCGCCAAAGGCTAATTTCCAACATATTTTATTTTAAAAAGAAAAGACTTAAAGTTTATAGGATACTACACAAGAGTCATTCTCGAAGAAAATATTGAAGTAGGGAAACTCCATCACGTTTTGATTGAGAGCGTATGCAGGATTTGCCGCAAGTGATATCGACGTTTAAAGAAATAAATAAATAAATTACTATACCAAATCACGTTGAAAAAACAATAACAAGAACATGTTAGCAAGAGTCAACTCAAATACATAAAAATATAAAATATGTATATCTCGCTCAAGGCTTATAATTTCGCTTACATTTTTTTTTGTATAAAGTTCGTGTTAGGTTTCTGAAAATTAATACAACTATAACAACATTGTATACAACTTTCATAAAATATTCAAGGCTTAAAAATTTCGCTCACAATTTTGTGTATGTAAACTGTATAAAAAATTGCGCTCACATATACACATTTCATACATTTTACATATAGTTTTCATACACAAAATTGAGTGAATATTTTAAGCTTTGAGCGGGAAAAAATTTGAAAAAATAATTTTTTAAATTTTTATTTTTAAAAAGTATGAAAGATGAAGATCCGTTATATTTTGTAGATTTGATGTTATATCTTATAAATAAATAAAAAGTATCGTTATGTTTTATAATATCGAGTCTTAAAGTAGTAATGTTATGTCATTTTCCCGGGGGGCAGCCATGACAAAAGCTAGCCCAAACTCAACCCATGAAACAGCCCAAAGTTAGCCCATCCCTCCGCAAATACGCTGCAACAATCTTTCAATAAGTAATGAAGATTTTGTTGGGATAAGCATTCTACTACAAATAATTTTTTGGTCTACCAATAATTTTTCTAATACTTCCTGTAATCTGAATTTTTTTAAAAATTAGTTATTCTTTTTTGTGTGCTTGAAACACAAAACCAATCAAGATAAATAGAGCTTTAAATATATTAGGTACAACAAATTATTTGAGAAGAATCAAATCATTGGAAAATTAAAGTTGTACTATAGGAAACTCCATTTTAAATATCGTTGCAGTTATAAATTTTATATGTATTTTTTTTACATTTATCAGAATTAATATTTATTCTTTTTTGTGAAGGCTATAACTAGTGGGAAAAAAAGAAGGTATGTATTATTTCAATTGTAATTTGATAGGTTTACTTCTAATTGTGAGCATATATATATGGTCAGTTGATATTGATTACGAAAGATTTTTATCAATAGTTTTCGTGATTAACGTGGATTAAATAGCTGTGGAAATAGGAAAAGTTTGTGATGTAACTTTGACATGAACCTGTAATATGCATATATAAGCATTATGCCAATTAGTTTTAAAATTTAGGATTTCAAAAATTTGTGGTTGTAAAATAAAATAAATTTATATATTTTTTGTAATATGCACTATATATTTATGAAGTCTTGTTTATGGATATTTGGTTGAGAATGTATATTAATAGCTCTAGGAAAGAATGAAAGTTTGTCAAGTTGGGCGGGTTGAGTATGACACATGATTTAACCCATTTTGATCCAAATAACTTTGGACAGAATTGGACATTGACCAATTTTATGTGGGTTACAACAATTGTAGGAAACGGGAAGTAAGTAAATATTACAATCGCTTAGAAATGATAAACTACTAGAGACTACTAAGATTACAACAAAAAACTTATAATCTTCAGTTAGCAAAACTGGAAACAAGAACAAACACGAACTCTTTCTCTTGACTGAGTCGAGTGATGACACTCTGTCTTTAAGACAAGATTTTCCCGTATATATATCCTTTTACGTTAAGGACAATAGTCTCCCATGATAAAACAACAACTTAACAAATGAGCAAAGAAAACTCAAGTGTTACTCTTGAAGAACTTTGAGTATTGAAAGGATGTCAAAGGGGAAGACGATTTCAGAAAAATATTTCCAAGTGTTGAACAATTGAGACAAATGCCTCAATTTATAGTGTAAGAAGGATGTCTTCTCAACTAGCCAACTAATGGCTTTTAATTGCCATGTAAAGGTACTTAGTAAGGAGTTACATTCAGCCATTTAACGTGCCAAGTAATGGAGATTCAATGCTCCAAAATCAACCCAAAAGACAGAAACTTTCTACCTTCCGCCGTGAGCTGGAACGTTGGCGCCGCGACTCTTCCTAATTTTATCTTTCCTGAAACTCCAGGGACCAAACTGTAAATACTCAATAATTTTGAGTCCAAAAAGATAATATCAGAAGAAGCCCACCGGCCTGGCCCGGCCCGGACGGGTTGTGGCGGCGCGCGTGTAGGCCTAGCTTTGAACCTAAGCACACCTAGGTCCTCCCTCCTTCAAACACATGGGTTACCCCTTGGGGTCCCAAACCCTTGTCCACTTTTGAGGCTTATAAAATGAACAATTCGTCTTTTTCCCACCGATGTGGGAGATTTGTTCCACATCATATTTTTTCATGCCTCAAACACCTTACTTTGTAGACTAATATCTCTTTCATTTCTTAACGAAATTTGACGACCCTTGGCCCTACGGTCATCTACTCACTTAGTAGATTATGCACGTGTGAAGAACCAAAGTCTCCAACATGCGGAACCCTAGTGTTTAAGTCATTAAAGATGGGTGGACGCAACCCCATCAAGACAAATTTCCAACATTTTATTGCTTCATTCTATTTTGATCCACTCAACTTCAGTCCAAATACCCCATTTGTCACCCCTAATTTTATGGATCCACCTAAAATTTTGGGTACCGTACAACACAATTATGCGGTCCACATAATTTGCCTGCAAACTTGAACTTTAGAAATAGGCTCCAAAGTCGGGAAGAGAGAAATCAAAGTGGATTTTTTTGTAAGTCTTTTTTTATTCTAGTCTCATTCGATCAAGGCATTAATTGCCTACACAATCAAGGTAAATATTTGGAGTATTTTTTTTGGGATGATTACTATTCGTAAACACTAGTATTAACAAGATTTCACTTTGAAATTTTCAAGTTGGCCAAGAAAATCCAGTAGAGTGATCATCATGATTTGGACACCTAAGGTAATTAATTTATTAAATGTGGTTATTTATGATGGAGAATGACGCAAATCTTGTTGTCTGCAAATAGGTTTTCTTCTCATTCCCTCCATTTTTTATATAGTCCGTATTTCAAGTAGTCAATATACCAGTGCCTATTCATTCTCTTCCCCTTTCTTCTCTTTTGTCAAGAGCGTGATAGAGTGAAAAGTTCCTTTCCCTTTTCTCTCAGTAGAAGGTAGGGCTGACAATTTCACCCCGACCTGATGGATATCCGATCCACCCGACCTGATTATATGGATGAAAATCCGATAAAACACGGATTTTAATCGGGTGACGGATGGATCGGATTCGGGTGGACATACATCCAACCCACCACCCGACCCATCCATCCACCAGTTTATAATTTTTTTTTAATGTACAACTAAATTCTAGTGTTTCATCATTTACCCTCTCCGCCTCTCGACTAAATTAAGCTCTACAAGTGAAGTCATTGATGTTAACTCGGTAAACTAATCACATTTATTTCCTACGATAATGTTGCTTTAATAATGTTTTGTTTTTGATATGTTTTGTTTTTTATAAGCTTTTGTTTCATTAATGGCAGGATGGAGAGGACATGGATATGTGATTTAGAAAATGAATGAATCTTAGAGGATGTGATATGAAGACGGAAGACCTGATGGATTTTAATGTTTTAGTCTATTAAGATTATCGCTAATTAGAAACTCAATTATTAGTATTATTAGAAGTTGCATGTAATTCGTCCTTTAAACTTTAGTTACTTCGAATTATTATAGGATTTTGACTCCTTTCCATTTTTTTGGTCACATTTTTGGAGCATAGATACGGCTTGTAAAAACAGTATGATGATATTTATTTGATGTACTTTTTTTTCGTTTTACCAAGAATTTACGGATTGTACTATAATTTTCATCCGCGAAGCACCCGATTCACCCGTGGATGATGGGTGGATCGGATGTGGATGAAGAAAAAATAGGATGATGAATGGGTCGGGTGGTGGATGGATGATTGACGGGTGGAGGCGGATTGAGCTCCACCCGATCCACCTCTGATCCATTGCCAGCCCTATTAGAAGGTCAGTCTCAAAGCAAATTAAAGCGATTGATTTGATGCTCACCGAAAAGAGCCAAAATAGCCACGGATGCATGCAGAGTTAGCACTACCTTACTTCCATCTCATATCTCACATTATTTTCGTGTATCGACGTTGTCATTTAGTCACTAACGATCTAATTAGTCATAATTTCCTTCTTCAGAAAGGTTGATTTGTCTTCTCATCCAACTTGAGATCAACCAGATGGATTTTGCTTTGTTTACTCGGAGTTCTTTCCGTATAGTTTAATTTTGTGAAATAGGTATAAGTTGAATGACAATATATGAAGAATCATACTAAATGCCACTAACAATGGTTGTTGGGAAGAAGATGAATAGCAAGTGGGTGGTTGAAGTTATGATTTCTAACGATCTTAATGATAATATAATATTAAAATTCTAAGATTATTAAATGGAGAGTTGAACTTGGTTTGCACCAAATCACCCAAAATGGACAATTGGGTGGAATTTGACTAACCATTGAATCTTGAAGAGTATGAGATACATGACGAGGGACATACATTAATCAAATTAAGTTTGTTAATGTAGATTGAGGACATTGGATATTGGAATCTATTGGAGCTGACATTAGCTACCGTGCAACTCAATGTAGGTTTAGATGTACTCTTTCATTGGATTTCTTCCAAGGGTCATGTTTTTGAAATGCTTGTTTAAATGTCTCAATAATTTAAAATGTTAATGTATGATTGTGAAAATGAGAAATCATGCATTATTCATTATGTTGTTATAAATGTTATATAAATAACAGGATATGAGTGTTTTACGATGACTTTAAAGTTATATTATGAATAATACGATGTTATGAGTTTTCAAATGAATCACGTCAACGTTTATATGCTGTTACGTGAGTTTTGATGAGGTGAACTAAATGTTGTCTATCAAGGCAATATTTAAAGTTCGTGTTCATGGGCCTAAATTATTAAATGTTATTGAAGAAGACCTTTAATTTGAAGAAAGTGTTTGACATATTGAGGAAATATAGTCTTCATCCGCGAAAGAAAGTCAATATTTTAGAAGCGTACTTAGATAATTGGGAGGGTATCTGGCAAAAGGGACAAGTACCTGAAGCTACCCGTATCGGTATAGGACTCTTGTCATAACTATTGATTTGGACGATCAGATTGTATCCTTTGCTTGGGATTTTCATGCTAACAATTAAAATGTCAAAACCATACAATATTATGGTGAGGCATCTTAGTTGGTCGAGCAGAAATCATATACTATGCATACACATGGTGATATTCATATTAGATTCTCCACGTTAAAGTTATTATATATGATTGCAAAATGTCTTCATGAGTTAAATTATATGTTCTCGTAGTATGATTTCTATGACATGTTGTCATGTTATATGTACGAGGGAGTCTAGAAATATACTGAGTGCATATTATATTCTACTCAACTTCTTTTGCGGTACGCCACATCTATGTTATGAATGTAGGTGTTCATGTTATGGATGTCGTTGCTACTCACTAGGCTTCTCTTTCACTTCTTCAACTTAGTTGGTGAGCTCCATCTCATGCTTGCCCTGATTTTGGGTATTCTTGTCACATATTCTTTATTTATTATCTTTATAGAGGCTTCCTAGAAGTAGTAAATTTATATTATGAAAAATTATTTATGTTAAAGTCTCATATGACATGTCAGTACGATTATTTTCAAGACTATGTTACTGGCTAATTGATAAAATGATTTGACTAAATTGACTGATTTATCTAAATAACCAACATATTTATAAACTAAGTCATTCAAGTCTAAAACTGAGTACTGAAAACGAAAAATGAAATCTATAATCACCCACTAGGCTATGTCATGAACTTATAAAAGAATACTAATAAGAAAATATATCCTCGCGGCACACCCCGAATTACTAAGTTAATATAAATAGATACGAGTCTGAATTCCTACCGAGAAGAGAAGCGTGAAAATGCTAGGCTAAAAGCTAGTCCTATCTTGTAGTGTCTGGAACATGGTCAATAATATCTGTATCCAAAAAAATGAAAGTAGTCTCTCTCCGGTTAAGTACCACCGATAGGATATTCAAAAAGTCTCATAAACTATCTCCTATGAAGACGGAGTGAGTTCTTCTGGGATAAATATAACGAGAAGAAAGACATCCACATAAAACATTTAAGCAATTTAAGGACTGAAAACTAATAATAGACTGAAGACTGAAACTGTAAGGTGAACATGTAAGCACAAAATTGAAACTTGAGGCTTTAAGATGATAGCTAAATTTTAACAAAAGCTTAGTTACACATAATGGCACTACATATGTGAGATCTAGCGATACACACGAGAGAGTATTGGCCTATCTCCCCAGCAAACAATAGTCATACGAGCGTGGGTTAGCTAACCATGACCCTTGTGACACTAAGGAGAGGTTGGTTAGCTCTCCCGTCGGAAAGTGATCACATTAATGCATGTAATATAAGTGATGCTACATATAAACATGTAATATTGTCATGTTTTTATATAAAACTGTACTGAATAAGAATGGAGTGAACTGAATAATGGAGCACAAGAAAACATAACTTAGGAATTTCATCGAATACATGGAGCACGTGGATTCAAATGAAATTTTCTATTAACAGAGTAAGCCTTAACTTAACTTGGGTATAACATAATCTCATCCTTCCAATGTCCACATGTGTTAAATGCTTCAAAATCTACGATTGGTTGAGCACACGATAGACATGATCTTTAATCAATTAGAGCTAATTCACAATTCTAAGGATCCTCCAAATCTTCAACTTTTTAGGGTTCAACCAATATTTCAATCTAATCACGATTTCTACTCAAAATTATCTTATAAACTCAACACTTCATCTTAAACTTTAAATATGATTATCCATATCTTAAATAATAATAAAAATCATAAACAGAATATACGGGTTACCTTGAATAAGATTACAAATTGCATATAGTTGAACACTTCTTAATTAGTACTCCCTCTGTTCCATAATAAGTAATGTTTTAGAATTTTTATTTTGTTCTAAAATAAGTGATGTTTTAGGATTTCAAGAACAAATTGACTTTATTCTTTCAAAATTAACCTTATTTTACATACTCAAGAATCATTAAGTAATTTTTCTTTTCTAGACATTAATTAGGGTAAGTTAATAAACATTCATAATTTTCTAAGAGTGAGCAATTTCTTAAGGGTGTGCCTGCGCTAAAAACATCACTTATTATGGAACGGAGGGAGTATCAAGCTTGTGAATTGCAAAACAATCATTTTCTCTACCCTCAATTCATCTTCACGTTGTCGCTGGAGCATCATAATTCTTTCGAATTTCGTGTTTGTATTAACAGTGTTATTACCTTGCATTCAAATCTCAATGGCTTTCTTCGTTACTTATTTTACGAGGCAATTCTTACCTTGTCTCCAAATTCCCAAAAGCTCTTCCTTTAATAGCTATAGCAACATTCAAAACCATTATTTAAGTATATACTGTTGGGATACAATTGTTGTAGGGAATGAGAAGTAAGTAACTATTACAATAATAGAAAGGATAAACTAACTATTCCAATAAACTGGAAATCAAGAACTTAACAGATTGCTTGTGTGATTCGCTGAGTCGAGTGATGACACTCTTTCTTTAAGACAAGATTGCCCCTTATATCTCCTTTTACGGTGTTGAGCAATAGTCTCCCAAGATATAACAACAACTTTAACAAGTGAGCAAAGGAAACTCAAGTGTTACTCTTGAAGAACTTTGAGTATAGTGACTTTGCTAGAGAGGAAGAATATGAAATCAGAAAATCTGGAGAATTTTCTTAGTGTTGAGTGTAGTGTGTTTCAATTGAGCCAAAGACCTCAATTTATAGTGTAAAGAGAAGGCCCTTCAACTAGCCAACTAATGACATTCAATAGCCATGTAATTGCACTTGATTGAGGGGTTACATTTAGCCAAATAATGGCTGAATTCATGTGGCAAGTAATGGAGAATCAATGCTCCAAAACCAGCCCAAACGTCAGATTTTTCCAACTTCCCGTCGTAGCATTCTGCCTCCGAAGCGCCGCGGCGCTGTGAATCAACGCCGCGTCTCTAGTGACTGCCCAACCATTTAGCGCCACGGTGCTGCCTGGGAGGCGCCGCGGCTCTGACGGTTGTGGCGCCGCTGCCCTTCATGGCTCTGCGACGATTTCCGACTTGTTTCATCTTACACTTCTTCCTTCCTTTACCAACGTGGAATACTTTGTCATTTGGCCCAATAACCGTCCATAATTCTATGTCTCAAATGTATTACATACGTACCAGTATCTCTTTCACTAATGAAATTTGCGATACTTGGTACTACGTGTACACGTGTGTGGAAATGACGTTTTCGACGTGCGGGACCAATTGTTCGAGTCATAAATTAATGGGATATACTTAATTCCACATTTAGAAAATTTCCAACAATCCCCTCTTGAAAGAAATTTTGGCACACACACTTGGTGCCTTTTCCAGCAATCTTTTAGCTGACCGATATTGCATCTGGATAGGTAGCATACGCTTTGAACCTTCCATAGTTGAATACCATCGGACTTACTTACTACGCGGTGAATGTGATATCTTAAATTGTCAGTGTTTAGTGTAATCCAAGTCAACGGTACCAACACAACAACTTCCTCTACTCAGTTCTTCGTAATATTTTGTCTGTTGTGGCCGTGGACACTTCTTGGATTCTTAAGTGCGTTTATTTGAGGCGGCCTATCCTCGCACTTAAATAGGTGGTCTCCTACAAGGTATCCTTCTATACCCCACTTTACAAGTGTTATGAACCATTAAAAGTTTCCCCAAACCTAACCTCAACCGGTGAGGATCATTAAAAGTTTTTAGAAACTTAACCTTCACCCACACTGCAGATAGCACTTATAGTCTATCGCTGGAACGACTTTGGATTTGGTGTTTCTCTACAGAAATCACTATCCGAAGTGCTCATGCTTCCACCAAAGCGATCAACTGAACCTTTACAACTTAGTTTTCCCATTGAACCTAATTTCTGGGATCTCCATTCATTAAGGTTGGGTTACCACCGTATTGGTGCTTATACTTTGGGTTTTAAGCCCATTCCCCTAGACAGGCAGAACATCTGATCCTTGGGTAAGTCCTTTGTCAGTAGGTCAACTATGTTATCCTTTAATTTTATGTAATCAACAGATATTATACCCGTGGTGATCAGCTGCCTAACGGTCTGATGTCTCCGTCGAATATGATGAGACTTGTCGTTGTACATCAAATTTTGTGCCCTTCCTGGAAACGACTGGCTATCGCAGTAGATCATTACATAAGGTACGGGTTTGTTCCAACAAAGAATATCCTCTAAGAAGTCGTGAAGCAACTCAGCTTCTTCTCCTGCTTTGTCTAAAGTGATAAACTCCGATTCCATCATGGATCGGGTGATGTAAGTTTGCTTAGATGATTCCCAAGACACAACCCCACCACCAATTGTAAATACATACCCACTGGTGGACTTGGTGTTCTCTATATCAGAGATCCAGTTTGCATCATTGTACCCCTCTAGTACAGTTGGATATCTCGAATAATGCAACCCGTAAGTTAGCGTGTATTCCAGGTATTGAAGTACCCGATTAAACGCCTTCCAGTTATCATCACTCGAATTACAGGTAAACCTAACCAACTTGTTGATTGCATAAGCAATATCAGGTCGGGTGCAGTTCGTTATGTACATTAAACTATTGATCTCCTAGCATATGGGTGCACCACAATTTTTATCAAGTTTTTTATTTCTGTCTATTGGTGACTTTATAGGCGAACTGTCATACATCTTGAACTTTCTCAAAACATCCTCGATGTAGTGAGACTGAGATAAGACCAGTCCGTCAGACGTCTTAGAGATTTTTATCTCTAAGATGACATTTGTGATACTCATATCCTTCATGTCGAAGCATTGTTTCAACATGTTCTTAGTCTTTAGAATTATACTAGGACTGCTCCATGTGATCAACATGTCATCTACATACAGGCATATCATAACGAACGAGTCAGAGTTACCTTTTATGTAGACATATTTGTCACACTCATTAATGGCGAAACACTTCGATAGTAGAGTACTATCAAATTTTTTGTGCCATTACTTCGGGGCTTGTTTCAGCCCGTACAAAGATTTGACAAGCCGACAGAGTTTCTTCTCTTGCCCTTGAACCACATACCCCTCGGGTTTGTCCATATAAATTTCTTCTTCCAAATCACCATTTAGGAAGGCTGTCTTGACATCCATTTGATGTATCGCAAGGTCATGCAAAGCTGCAATCGCAATGAATACCCGTATTGACGTCATCCGAGATACCGGGGAGTACGTGTCAAAATAGTCAAGACCTTCTTTCTGCCGATAGCCCTTGACTACCAACCTGACCTTGTACTTATCTATAGATCCATCGGCATTATACTTCCGTTTGAGTATCCACTTACAACCCAATGGTTTATTTCCCAGAGGAAGATCAACCAACTCCCAAGTATGGTTATGCAGAATGGAGCCTATTTCACTCTCAATATCCTCTTTCCAGAGCTGTGCTTCTGGAGTTGACAATGCTTCAGCAATTGTCCTTGGTTCATCAACAACCATATAAGCTACAAAGTCAGGACCGAAGGATTTATCCTTCCTGGCCCTTTTACTCCGTCTTAGTTCCATCTCTAGTGTCTCCAAGTTCTGAAAATCTGGAACACTAGATTCCGGATATTCAGCCACTTCAAGATCCACTAGATCTGAACCATCTAGATCCGGGCTGTCAACAACTCCCGGTCCCTGAGATCTTTGTTCATAACTTCGTTTGCGAGAGGTTATGTCTTTTTCCTTTCTGGGAAAGGTACTTTCAAAGAATTAAGCATTCATTGATTCCATGATTGTACTCCCGTGGATATCTGGAATATCTGACTTATGCTCTAAGAAGCGATAAGCACTACTGTTATTTGCATATCCGATGAATATGCAATCTACAGTCTTAGGCCCAATCTTGACCTGCTTTGGATTGGGTACTTCAACCTTTGCCAGATAACCCCACACCTTTAAATATTTATAGATGAGTTTCTTTCCTTTCCATGATTCATATGGAGTTTTGTCCTTACCCTTATATGGGACTCTGTTAAGAATCGTATTAGCGGTAAGGACAACTTCTCCCCACATGTTTTGGGGAAGACCGGAATTGATGAGCAAGGAATTCATCATTTCCTTCAATGTGCGATTCTTACGTTCCGCCACACCGTTCGATTAAGGTGAGTATGGAGCCGTCGTTTGATGAATAATACCTTATTGGGAACAATATTCCTCAAATGGCGCTATATATTCTCCCCCTCTATCGCTACGAATGGATTTAATCTACATGCTTAGTTGGTTCTCAACTTCTGCTTTGTAACGTCGGAACGCTTCAAAGGATTTATCCTTACTTTTCAACAAGTAAAGGTAACAATACCTTGTGCTATCATCAATGGATGTCACAAAGTAATTGTTCCCCTCTCTAGTTTGTGCAAACTTCAAATCATATATATCTGTGTAAATATGTTCTAAAGGAGCGGTATTCCTTTCGACGGATCGAAAAGGAAGCTTTGTGAGTTTTGCCTCTACGCACACCTCACACTTATGTTGAGAGTTTACGTCGATAGATGGTAACAACTCCAACTTTACCAACATTTGAATGAATTTGTAGTTGACATGTCCTAATCTATGATGCCATAAATTAGAGGACTCAAGCGAAATACTATTGCTTTTACGTAATACATACATGGTGTTCACTTTGAAGAGGCCTTCACAGACGAATCCTCTTCCCACAAATGTTCTATTCTTAGTGATTACAAATTTATTGGACTCAAACAATAGCCTAAAACCAGCATTACAAATTAAACTTCTTCTAATCTCTGGAACATGCATCACTTCCTTCAGAGTGAGCTCCTTTCCAGAAGTCATCTTCAAGACTACCTTTCCTACCCCCAGCACGTCAGAGGAAGCGTTGTTGCCCATGAACAGCTTCTTGTTTGTAACCGGTGTATAGGTGGAGAAGGCATCTCTGTTGGAATAGATGTATCTTGTAGCACCTGTGTCCATCCACCATTGCATAGGATTCTCAACCAGGTTTTCTTCTAGCACCACCGCTGAGAACTCCTCAATCATGTCGTCCAAAAACTGGTCCTTGACAACGTTAACCTGAGCCTTGGCCTTCTCTTGTTGCTCAGTCTTGAGCTTGCGGCAGTCCTTGATTATATGACCAGGTTTCCCACAGTGGTGACAGTTTCCTTTGAACTTCTCCACTGCTTGGGTCTTGTCGTCTGTCTGGAACTTGCACTTCTTGCTTAGGTTCCCTTTGTCCTCAGCCAGATTTGCCTTTGCCTCAGCGTTTTGTTTACCCCTAGGCAAGGCCTTCTTATTATCTTCCTGAATTTTGAGTTTGATAATAAGTTCTTCAAATGTCATCTCATTTGTCTTGAGCTTTAAGTAGCTCATAAACTCATTCCACGAAGGATATAACTTTTCAATCAGTGATGCAACCAAAAACTGCTCGTTTGGCTTCATACCTTCCAAATCCAGGTGATGTAAAATCATTTGGAATTCCTGAACTTGGGACATCACTGTCTTACTATCCACCATTTGAAATTTCAGAAATTTTCCAACGATGAATTTCTTAGTACCTGCATCTTGTGCGTTGTACCAACGGTGCAATACACCGTGTAGAGAGGGTCTGACAAGCATATCAATATGTAATTCTTACACATGAAATCACTATAATTCTATGCATCAAGAACCATCTTCATGTCATTAAGGACATGGATACCTAGGCCCCCTTCACCCGTTTCAGAAGGCGAATGGTCCATTTCATCTCCAGCTTGTGGAGGATCTTCTGTTAGGAAACGTGTCATTCCCATAACAGTCAGATAGAATAACATATTTTGTTGTCATCTCTTAAAGTTTGACCCCATGAACTTTTCAAGGCGGTCATGGTGAAATCCAGCGGGTGGAGGAGCGACAACATTCCCTTGAGTGGCAGCAAATGCGTTGGATGAGCCTTAAGCAACCGGAAAGGCATTAGGAGTGCCTTGAGCAATGGGAAAGGCAGATGGATTGCCTTGAGTAGCAGCAGCAGAATCATAAGCAATTTGATTTATATCAGTTATCTTTCTAACTTAGTTACTTACAACAAAGTCTTGTCTTAAAATTGTTGGGATACAATTGTTGTAGGGAACGGGAAGTAAGTAACTATTACAATAATAGAACGGATAAACTAATTATTACAATAAACTGAAAATTAAGAACTTAACCGATTGCTTGTGTGATTCGCTGAGTCGAGTGATGACACTCTTTCTTTAAGACAAGATTGCCCCGTATATCTCCTTTTACGGTGTTGAGCAATAGTCTCCCAAGATGCAACAACAACTTTAACAAGTGAGCAAAGGAAACTCAAGTGTTACTCTTGAAGAACTTTGAGTATAGTGACTTTGCTAGAGAGGAAGAATATGAAATTAGAAAATCTGGAGAATTTTCTTAGTGTTGAGTGTAGTGTGTTTCAATTGAGCCAAAGACCTCAATTTATAGTGTAAGGAGAAGGCCCCTCAACTAGCCAACTAATGACCTTCAATAGCCATGTAATTGCACTTGATTGAGGGGTTACATTCAGCCAAATAATGGCTGAATTCATGTGGCAAGTAATGGAGAATCAATGCTCCAAAACCAGCCCAAACGTCAGATTTTTCCAACTTCCCGTCGTAGGTCGTAGCATTCTGCCTCCGAAGCATCGTGGCTCCAGTGACTGCCCAACCATTTAGCGTCGAGGCTCCGACGGTTGTGGCGCCGCGGCCTTTCACGGCTCCGCGACTCCGACTGTTGTGGCGCCGCTGCCCTTCATGGCTTTACGGCAATTTCCGACTCGTTTCATCTTACACTTCTTCCTTCCTTTACCAACGTGGAATACTTTGTCATTTGGCCAATAACCGTCCATAATTCTATGTCTCAAACGTATTACATACGTACCAATATCTCTTTCACTAATGAAATTTGCGATACTTGGCACTACGTGTGCACGTATGTGAAAATGACGTTTCCGATGTGCGGGCCCAATTGCTCGAGTCATAAATTAATGGGATATACTTAATTCCACATTTAGTAAATTTCCAACATATACTCACTTTGCTATCCATACCTTTTCTAAAGCTTTTTGGCGGTTAGCTTCATCTGATGCTACAAAGCTTCTTTAACCTTTGGTTAAAAGTTCATTGCTAAACCTCTTTGCAACTGACGTCACGTAATGCCAATTCATTTTTTTTGCACGGATTGCGCTTCAAACGCACTGGTCTTTAATTTTTACCGCTCATATTTATGGTCTTTAATTTTTTCCCCTGCTACTTATTTAATGAAAATATCTAAACCTGCTTTGCAAGACATAGTTTCTGTAATATTATTATCTTCGAAAATAGAATCTTTACCTCATTCATCATAAACTATGTAGGAACTAAGTGATGCGACATAATTTTATAATATTTTTTAGATTATGTTAAGTGTTGAAAATTATGCCTTGTATGACATAATTTGTATGAATGTTATGATACATATGTCAAAGTTAAACATAAACTATGAAGAGTGATATCAAATTATGCCGTTTTTCATATTATATCGAGTGTTGAAATTTTTTCTTGTCCAGTATAATCTGTGTGAATGTCATGATACATATGCCGAAGTTACACATAAACTATGCCTTGCGAGATCTAAATTATGCCGCGCCAAAAATGATAAAGGGAAAAAATTAAAGATTACAAATTTAAGGGACAAAAATTAAAGACCATCCCAAAATAAGTGCATTTGTGCGCATTTTGGGCTTGGCCCAATTCCTTTTCCTTTTTCATTTCTCTCTTTTCCCTCCTATTCTTTGGCCACTTAATACTTTTTAATTCATACCATGAATATATTGGCATATGACTGTGTTGGTTCCTATACTCTTGGGGCACCTTAATTATGTCATTGAACCTCTTATCACCGCATTGTAAGCCTAGAATGTACAGAGTTTTACAGTTTTGTTCTGATGGTGGTGCGTGGAGATGTGTGGAAATAAGTTTTTGTGGCAGTGTATATGTGTATATCCCCCTTGTATATTTGTGTAATATATATATATATATATATATATATATATATATATATATATATAGTCGATCGTCGTCAACTCTAGCTTATAAACTTAATTAGTTTCTCAATCAACGGATTCATACCAACTACGCTTGACTAAGTCATAAATCACGTTCCGGACCTCATTAAATTGACAAAACTCCGATCCAATTTCATTCACCTACAATGTTGATTTTGGTCAAACCTTTCCACTACATCAACTTAAGAATCTCAAATTTTGAATTTTCTATTCTGATACTCACCCGGGTGCCTTGGCAATCGCCCCACCCCATCCCCGAAACTCAAGATATTATATTGAGAAAGATACTTTAGAGAAAAAGAGTCCAAAAACACAAAATGACCTAGCAGGTTGTTACCTTACGAAGAGTTATAGGTCAATCATTATGAAATACAATATAAATGGTCCATAAGGAACTCAAATTTAGATCATAGCATGTTATTTACTTTTATCTGATGATGCAATTTATGTTTATCTTAACCTGATGTTCACAACGTGATATAAATAATCCCTTGATTATTTTCATTAATTAAAATAGTATATATACAATTTACATATTTCCATAATAGGAGAATCTTATTCCTATTCTACTCCTAAAACCTTATTCTACTTGGACACTAACTATACAATTATAGTAATACAAATATTATGATAAGTGTACAATACTAATTACACCACAACATTATCTAAACTAGGAAACTAAAACCTTACCTAAAGTCTAGACCATATATGTCGCATCCCGTTTTTAACCCCGCGATCAAAGTGGAGTACAACATATTGGTGATTCCTAGATTGGATTAAGGAGTCACCACCTAATTATTTTACGATGAATTAGGACACCTTAATATTAACTAATTGCTGTAATGTAACTCCAATTTTGTGGTATGCAAAACTAATGAGGTTCTAGGTAAGGGTTCTTTATTATCCTAAAGGGAAGGGGTTAGACATCCTTTAAGATCCGCTAACTTGCGATTATCCGGTCAAACTCATGTTATTTATTATGCTAAAAATGCATGTTTAAAAGGTATGAAATTTAAAGAAAGGATATTGCAAATAATTTATTTAAAAGATGCATTTTTGCCAAATTGCATGGCTATGTTTATAAAAAATAAATATAAAATGAGTTTGTTAGCAAAAGTATGTATTGCATGACATAACTTATAAAGTGTATGTAAGATTGAAAAAAGTGTGCATTTGTGAGACATGACTTATAAGATGCATGTAGAATAAAAGTGCATACACATTTACAAGATGCATGTAACCTAATTTTAATGAAAAGCATGCATTTGCATTTAAAATTGATTTTGATGAAAAGTATACATTATACACATAAAGTATGCATTTTGTATATATGTGAAGTTGATTTTGGAGAAGGCATGCATTTATTTTTAGAATACATGAAAGCATGCATTTGTAATGCATTATTTATAAAATACATGTAGAGTTGAGAAAAGTATGCATTTTATAAGACATTCATAAAAATAGATAGAAAGTTCATTCGTTTACAGAAATATGTATTTGGCAATTTAATAATAAAAGCAAATTTTATGAAAATCTTTCAATGTTGCAAATCGGATAAAACGCAAACCTTATTTTTTGGATTAAAGAAAGTGAATAAAAATAGCCAAATTATTTTATTGTTTTTTTGAAAGAGATTAAAGCATACATGACGAGCCTAAAAAATAGAATAAATTAACTAGCGGCTAAATTCTGAACATACAAGACGGCCCTAAACAAGTAAAGCTAGCGATGGGTTTCCAATTCAAACGAGCCTAAGAAATAAACTAATGGCTGATAGACTATCCTATTCATTCATCTATTCGCGGCCTAATTATTCTAAGCATTTTAATGACAGTACATAATTAAATAATTATTACAACCCGAATAATAATGAAAGAAAACAACAACTAGGGCGGATGACTATATCATCGCACCCTATTTGTTTTGAAATTCCGGGACCGGAGAATGCAATGAACGCGGATGTGGATCTTCGTTTTGGACAAAGTCATGATGAGTCTCATAACGAGACTCTTCGTTACTCCCGATGCATTTCATGTAAATAAAAAAAAAGAACAGGATTAGTAGACAGAACGAAAATATAAACACATGAATATTCCTAATATATATATACACAAAATATACAATATTAAATGTACATAGGAATGAATACTCATGGCCATATATTTTATATATCCTTGAGACATATCATTTTTTTCAGATTTGGCACGTTAAAGTAGAGCCAAAGAAAGAGCATATGCTAACACATCCCATTTTAAATTTAAACAGGAATAAAATAGGCAAGGAAGACCAATGTATAAATTCTATAAACAGACATGATAAATTCAGTTGAATCCATCCTAATCTCAAAAAAACATGACATTCATAAACTTAAACCAAACACACACACTATTATATAAACATGGATAAAAGACTCTTTCCAAATTTGCATATATTAATCTAGAATATAATATGTAAATATCGACATTTAAATCAATTAAAGTATGCTATCATTGTTTGATTTAATAGGCAGCAACCAAGCTAACAACCTACACAACATACAATAATTTGAATATCAACAATCCACTAAGTGTCCTAAGAGTATTTAATCAAGTCATAGTTTCTTCCAAACGCGTATTAATCTTACATTATCCATATTGCACTTAATAATGAACCCAAGATACCTTATTAGAACTAATGACAATAATTAGTTAACCAAAACATCGAAGCAATAGCATCTATCGCATATCAGCTCCAAATCAGAAATATCCCAACGACATATATACAAGTATGCAAGCAAAATATCTCATTATCATATTAATTAATCAAAACTACATTACTTAGCAAAATATCATACTAAATCAGGCATAAACACACAATCAAATAAGCTTAAAGAAATATAGAAGAATTGGAATGAGTCTAACTTTTTTTGAATTTTGCTTTCGGCTTTCCCATTCTGCGAAGAAGTATGCGGGAAAGAAAAATGAAAATTGATCTCATTAGTTGCACAAAATTCCCGAAATACCCCGTTGTCATATTCTCTGCCATTATCACATTGAATATTTTTTATTTCTCGTTCGAATTGGGTTCTAATGAAAGCTCTAAATTTTAAGAAGATGGAAAAACTTGAGATTTTTTCGCTATTGGAAAAGTCCATAAAAATTTAGAATAATCATCCAAAAAGAGAACATAATACCGATAACCCAAAGAACTAAGAACATGAGACGTCCATAAGTCGCTATGAATAATATCAAATGACATTAAAGTATGAGAATTAGAGTCTACAAACGTCAACCTAATATTTTCCTAAAGAGCAAGAATGACAATTCGGAGTACTACGCGTACTCTTACATGAAATAAAATTATTTTTATCTAAGGAAGACAAAATAGATGACCCCGGATGACTAAGACGAGCATGCCACAAGGAAGGAGCAAGGGCTGCAAATGATGACGGCAAGGCTTGACTCGATAGACTGGAACATGGCGTGATAGGATAAAGATCTCCCTTACTATCACACCTCATGAGATGACTCCCCGTCTTGAAATCCTTTATAAAGAAACCAAACGGATCAAATTCAATAGATACGGAATTGTCAGTGGTGAATTTATAGACATACACTAAGTTTTTAATCAATTTGGGGGCATGTAGGCTATTTTTCAAGATAAGGGGTGGATGGGGGGAGACAAAGTTTTATGACTATAACCACAAATCGGAATAGAATTACCATTACCAATAATTATACCCCGGGGGTTGCTCAAATTGGAATAAGACGAGAGAGTACATTGGTCAGATGTCTTGTGGGTAGTGGCTCCGGTGTCCATGTACCAATTTGGGTCAGGAGGATTTAATCCAAGCATGTGCATTGCGGCTTCGATGTCGGTAGAAGTGGGGGCCACTACGTGATGGGCCGAGGACCAAGCACCCTTGCTTGCTGCCTCGGCACGCGTCGAAGCCGAGCCCGCATATTGGGTCGTGGATCGAGGTGACCCACTGCCATTGAGGTGGAAACATTGGGCTGCTACTGTTTGGCCCAGACTGTGTGGCCCACTGCCACTGCATAGGGGCCCACTATGGGGCCCAAAACTGCTACCGATGCTGATCGCCTCGAGGGCCACCACTTCCACCACCACTGTTCCGGCTGCCACCATTGTTGCTACCGCGATTCTTGCCATTATTTTTCTTATTTTGTCCCTTTTTGCCGCCACCGTTGTTGCGATTTTAGCCCAAGTTGTTGGAACCGGTAGGATGTAAAGTGGACTCGGTCATCATGACTACGGGACTAGCATTGATAGCCGCCTTTTTAGCCATGCCTGCTTCTTCGAGTGTAAGCATAGAACGAGCTTGATAAAATTACGGAAAGATGATTGCTTTGACGAAGAAGCGTGCCAACACCATAATAGGCCTCGAAGAGGCCCAAAACCATTTGGAGGACCAAAAAATCATTCGAAACTGGCGCACCAATGTTGCGGAGTTGGTCTGCCAATTCCTTCAATCTTTTGCAATAAGCAGAAACGTTAGGAAAATCTTCTATGTTGATGTGGGAGAATTCCTGCTCAAGAGTAACAACTCTAGAATTTTTATTATCTTAGAATATATCACGTAGTCTATCCCAAGTTGTCTGCGCCGTAGCGTCAGGCTCAATAATTATTTGCAAAAGGTCGGTTGTCGTCCATAACTTAAGATCATCCTCGCGTTGTGTAACCTCTGTATCCTCAGAAGCTGCGGGGATTATGTGATGGATGACTTGATGCGAGCGTGTGTTAATTTTGAACAGTTCAGCCCACGTCGCATATTGGACGTTTTCTATTTCAAGAACAAGAGCAATGTTATTCTTGATGTTAGAATTGTAAGGGCAGGATGAAACATGTTCCTTGATGTAGACATACTGATAGAAAAATATCTGATTGAGGGATTTAGAAGAAAACTTGGGAGAAAGGATGAATCATAGCTACAAAATCTGAGACGAATGGGGCTCGGAACTCGAGGTAGGAGACGGAAGTTGGAGGATATTTAGAGAGATGATTTTAAGACCTAGACTTCTGATACCATAATAGAAATAATCTCTTGATTATTTTCATTAATTGAAAGACTATATATACAATTTACATATTTCCATAATAGGAGAATCATATTCTTATTCTACTCCTAAAACCTTATTCTACTTGGACACTGACTATACAATTATGGTAATACAAATATTATGGTAAGTGTACAATACTAATTACACCACAACATTACCTAAATTAGGAGACTAAAACCTTACCTAAACGATCCAGAACCAACCCTATTAGGACATGATTAACGACAGATAACAGTAAGAATTTCATATCATTGACCTGCATATACTATGAATGTGCGAGCTAGTTGTAGCAGCTCTTTCTGCTTCCTGGTACGGAAAATAAGTAGTACCAAACAAATTAAGACTATTAGTCATTGTTTTGCTTTAGCGCAGGAGATCTAATAGCTTCTTTAGTTGACATTGGAATTTAGTTTCGACAAAAGTGTATGATCGTTATTAACGTATATTGGTCAATAAACTCCATATATTTTATAATATTTGGTGTTGTATAATTATGGTAGATAAATGATCCTTATTGTACTGGAATTTCACATTATACACACTATATATATTTGTATTAATGAGAAAGACTCCAAAAAAAAAAAAAATACAATTCTTACATGGTATCAAGAGCCAAAACCAAAATCCTGTTTTTCTACTTCTCGCAGCCCATCGGTATCATCAAAACTGACGGCTTCTGGAATTTTTTTCTGACTTCCAGTTCCCAAGAACAAAATTCTTACTCTTTGTTCATAAATTCAAATTTATGATTCCCTGTCCTCACTAATAGTGTGCCTCTCAATTCTCGATAGAAACAATTTTGGCTTTTTTTTCACCCAGCTTGTCAGCAACTTTTTCCTTTCTCTAACCTCTGTCTGCCTTTAGCAGAGACCAACAATACTTTGTTGGCTGACTTCTTTTACCATGAAGCAAAGAGCATTGTCTTTTCCTTCACCAAAAAAACAAAAACAAATATATATATATATATATATATATATATATATATATATATATATATATATATATATATATTCTCATGGCAGCGTCGACATAACACTGCCCAGCATTCAGGGATCTGTAGTCAGCATCCGCGGCCCAGTAGTAGTTGGGGCTACAACTGCAGCCTAACCTCTGGCAACCTAACAGCCCAAGTTCTGAAAACCAATTTTGGGCCCAATTTCAGGCAGCCTACCTGTCCGCCCCAGGCCAGTCAATGGGCCACAGTAATCCAACCCTATTTCTTGGAACCCAGCAGTCCGCTCTAGGCCTCTCCCAATTCAATTTGGGCCCGACTTTTGTCACATTGACTCCTCGCCCTTCACCAAAAAAACAAAAACAAATATGTATATATATATTCTCATGGCAGAGTCGACACAACATTGCCCAGTATTCAGGGATATGCAGCCAGCAGCCGCGGCCCAACCTCTGGCAGCCTAACAACCCAAGTTCTGAAAACCAATTTTGGGCCCAATTTCAGGCAGCCTACCTGTCCGCCCCAGGCCAGTCAATGGGCCACAGTAATCCTGCCATATTTTCTAGAGCCCAGCAGTCCGCTATAGGCCTCTCCCAATTTAATTTGGGCCCGACTTTTGTCACATTGACTCATCGGCAGCCCAATAATGCATGGTACATGGATACGGGCACCACGTCTCACCTCACCAACAATTCTGGTAATCTTCTTCAACTACGAAGTTTAAATACTCCACAATCTATTATAGTTAGAAGCGGTCATCGCATTTCAATTCAAGGGTTTGGCCACATACTAACCCCACCACCACATCCCCACTTCGCCCTGAATAACGTCTTATATGCTACTAATATTATCAAAAACCTAATCTCCGTTAGAAAATTTAACACTGATAATTTTATATCAATTAATTTTTACCCATTTGGGTTTTCCGTAATGGACCTCCGTACCGAAAAACTCCTTACGAGATGCAATAGTGAGGGTGATCTCTATCCTTTTCTATCCATGTTCGTTGCATTTGTCAACCCTCCCACATCTCAAACTGCCCATGTTACTCATCCCACTGCTTTTGCAACAATTTCTCCGTCAATCTGGCACAATAGACTTGGACACCCAGGAGCCCATATTTTTAATTTTCTTAGAAACAACAATCTAATTCATTGTCATGATGGAAAATTTTCCCAACAGTGTCTTTCTTGTCTTTTAGGTAAACATGTTCGCCTTTTGTTTCAGTTTTCTTCAAGTGTTACGTATTCTCCGTTTGACATTGTTCATGCAGATTTATGGACATCTTCCATTACTAGCTCACTGGGTCATAAATTTTATCTCGTCTTATTAGATGACTTTTCTCACTTTGTCTAGGTTTGTCCGCTTAAATTCAAGTTTGAAGTGTTTGTCAAGTTTCTTGCATTCCCTGCCTATGTCAAAACACAATTCGAAAAAGACATAAAGTCTCTTCAGTGTGATAACGGTCGTGAGTTCAATAATTCCACATTTCATAATTTTTGCTCTACTAACGGCATGGTTTTTTGATTCTCGTGTCCCCACACATCCTCCTAGAATGGTAAAGCCGAACGAATCATTCGCGCTATCAATAACTTAGTTCGTACGACCCTGTTTCATGCCTCCCTCATCCCTCAATTTTGGGTCTATGATGTGAAAATGACCGAATATATTCTAAATATATTGCCCACTCAGACTCTCCAAAATAAAACAACCACCGAAAATCTATTCCGTAGGATCCCAACTTATGAGCACCTAAGGATTTTCAGCTGCATGTGCTACCCGAATCTTGCTTCCACAGCCCCGCATAAACTTGCACCCCGCACCGCTCCTTGTGTGTTCTTAGGTTTCTCGCCTAATCATAAGAGTTATATGTGCTATGACATGTCTTCCCGTAAAGTTATTGTGTCTTGTCATGTCACGTTCAATGAAGAAATCTTCCCTTTTGCAAATATCCAAAAATTTCAAACCACGGACTATACCTTTCTCGACGAGTCCGACACCTCCCCCGCCATACTTCACGAACTCTGCCATACCACCACCATGGTCCCTCAGTCACCGTCACTACGACCCATCGCTGCCACATCTGGCGGCCTTCCTGTCCAGTCTCGGTTCCCGTCAATTGCCTTAGTTCCCATCGGCAATCGTCCTGCCAAGTCTCTGACACATCAACCTATCACACCTACTGTTCCAACATTACCAAACTCCACATCCGCCACCCCGACCCATCGGGTCTCCCATTCCAGTGTCAACCCAGTCGGATTTTCCATGTCCTACACTCAGGCCAGAAATCCCGAACCCCTACACAATACACTCAGTATCGAAAACCACCACAAACTACCCCAATTCTGATCTCCTACCCAACACAGCCACCACCTCATCACCGATATCACACCATACCTCCCACTAGTCACTGTCGCGACCGCTTCCCATCTGATAACCACACCATCTCAAAACCCCACTGTCCCAATTACCGATACCCACCCTACCTCATCTACCCTTGACCCGAACCCCATCCTAAATATCGAATCTACCCCTACCCTTATGCACCGCATGGAAACCCGTTCCCAATATGAGATTTTCAAACCCAAAGTCCAATTTAACCTATCCACACAAACAATATCCCCTAATCCCAAAAACCCAAAATTAGCCAAACTTGACCCAAATTGGAATGCATACATGGGTGAGGAATTTAATGCTTTAACATAACATCACACTTGGGATTTTATTCCTCGACAGGAGGGGGTGAATGTGATTCGATGCATGTGGCTTTTTCATCACAAATATTGAGACAATGGTGATCTAGAGAGATATAAGGTGAGATTTGTGGCTAATGGCATGAATCGGCAGGAGGGTATTGATTGTGGTGAGACAGTCAGTCAGTCAGTCCGGTTGAAATCGGCTACCATTCACACAATTTTGATTATTGTTATGGGTAAGCATTGGCCGATTCATCAGCTTGATGTGAAATATGCATTTTTACATGGGGATTTGAAAGAAAATGTTTACATACACCAGCCGCCGGGTTTTGTCCATCCATCAGTCCCTCAGTATGTATGTCATCTCTGTAAGTCACTTTATGGTTTGAAACAGGCTCCTAGAGTGTGGTATGATCGCTTTGCAAGGTACATCATGCAGATTGAGTTTATATATAGTAAATGTGATAATTCTCTATTCATTTTTCATCAAGGTAGTAACATTTCTTATTTATTATTATATGTGGATGACATTGTGCTTACTGCCTCCGCGGATTATTGAAAAATGAGATAATTGCATTGCTTAAAACTCAATTTGTTAAGACTGACTTGGAGAAATTGAGTTACTTTTTGGGGATATCAGTGACTAGATCTGCATAGACTATGTTTTTATGTCAGTGTAAATATGCAGAGGAGATAGTGTATAGGGCTAAAACGGCTAACTTCAAGATTATGTCCACTCTGGTTGATTCTAAATCAAAGCTTAGTATTATTGATGGCAATCCAGTGTCCGATCCCACACTCTACAAGAGTCTTGCAGGTGCACTACAGTATCTTACTTTCACCATGACTGATATTGTTTATGATGTTCAGTAAGTATACTTATTCATGCATGCCCCAGGGAGCCTTAGTTTACTACCCTTAAGCGTATCATTCGATATGTTAAGGGCACACATGATTATGGATTGCATCTATACCCCTTAGCACTGACCACGTTGTTATCATATACGGAAGTTGATTGGCCAGGTTGTCCGGACATGCAACGCTCCACCTCTGGCTACTATGTGTTCTTAGGGGATAATCTCATTTCTTGGTATGTCAAGAGGCAAGCCACTTTATCCCATTCAAGTGTAGAAGCAGATTATAGAGTCGTTGCCAATGTTGTTGCTGAGATCTACTGGCTCTAAAACCTTCTTTTGGAGCTTCAGTGTCCCCTGCGTAAGGCGTCTTTGGTTTACTGTGATAACATATCCATTATATATTTATCTTATAATCCGTTTCAACATCAACGAACTAAGCACATTGAGATGGATATACACTTTGTTCGTAGGAAAGTTGCTCTCGGTCATATTAAGGTGTTGCATATGCCTTCTTCGTATCAATATGCGATATCTTCACAAAAGGTCTTCCTAGACAGTTGTTCCTCGATTTTAGATCAAGTCTTAGCATCCGGCCTCCTCCTGCTTCGACTGAGAGTGTGTATTAACGTATATTAGTCAATATACTCCCTATATTTTATAATATTTAGTGTTGTATAATTATGGTAGATATACGATCTTTATTGTATTGAGATTCCACATTGTACATACTATATATATTTGTATTAATGAGAAAGAATCCCCAAGGGGAGATTAATATAATTCTTACAATCGTAATACGGATGGGGTCGAAATAACATGGCGTCATGCGGAAGCTAATGATTACAAAATCTTGAACGACGGTAAATCATGCAACAAAAAGTATACTAAAATATGCATAATAAATTTAATATGATTTGGCCAATTGACCTACATATGAGAAATCTAATTAAAAGGCATAAAAATATTGAGAAAAAATCTCTCCATAAACAAGACTCTTTAAACGACTACATTGTGGATACTTTTTTGTGTTCCAATTGTGGGAAGGAGGTCTTCAATTTATAGATGTTCAAAAATTTTCCTCCAAGACAAGGAATATCATATATGGAAGAGAATTATATTTTCGTGAAAGTAAAAGTAAAAGAAATTATGATAATACTTTGACTTTCCTTCAAGATAAAAATAAAAATCAAATATGGTGAGAAAATCAGGGCAAATATCCCCTTGGCCTAAATTTTCTGACAAAATAATTTCCATCCTCATTCTTCACATAATCTCCATCATTGTTGCTTGCCATGGTTAAAAAGAGGTGTTGTTTAAATTAAATTAGATCCCTATGCGTTAAAAGTAAGCATGAGTTAAAACTGGTTTTTTATTTTTAAAGATGCACCAACAAGATTGTTGATAATATAGTTCAAAAATTGTCTCCACGAATAGTACTCCGGGATATTCTTTTTTGACAAAACTCTTTATTATCGCCAAATTGGTTGTGAATGATTTGCATCAATCTTGAATCTGTCCTGATCATCGTCGAACCATTTCCTATGATACCACTTATTGAGGATCGAAAAAATTAGGACGTCATGTTGAAGCTAACAATTGCAAACCTTGACGATAAAGAAACGACACAAAAATTATACTAAAAGAAGCATAATATTTAATATGGTTTGGTCAAGTGACCTACATATTGAAAAACTAATATAAAAAAGCATAAAACTATTGAGGGAAAAATCTCCGCTAAACAAAACTCTCTAAACGATTATGTTGTGGATACTTTTCTGTGTTGTAGTTGTGGGAATGAGATCTTCAATTTATATATGTTCAAAACTTTTCCTCCAAAACAAGGAATAGTCATATATGGAAGAGAATTATATTTTTTTTTTTTAGAAAAAATAAAAGTAATTATGATAATACTTTGACTTTCCTTCAACAGAAAAGTAAGACTCAAATATGATATGAAAATCAGGAAAAACCCCTAACAGATACTCCATTTTTTAGATGAAAAATAATTACTAGCACATGATATTTACACCAACAATATTAACCACTCCATAAAACCTTATAAAGAGTCACAAATAAAATAACAACTATATAATAACACTTAATCAATGTTTACGTGATAAACCTTTATATTGAAGGCACATGAGGTATGTATTCATCATATGTCTAGTTTAAACAGTGAATACGAACGATTTTGGAATAATTAAGTTAACAATGTTATTAAATTTGACCCACATTTTTAAATTTTACAAAAAATGACCTACTCCCTCCTCCTCTCTCTGCCATGTTCTTCTTATTCCGATGTTTCCTCTCTCTCTAAACCAGTTTTCTTTCTGCAGCTCCTCAGCATTTTGCGGTGATGATGAATTGTGAGAATAAAATGAAAAATTCAAGAAGAGTCGTGATTGAATTTGTAAAATCAACGAATAACTACTAGCAAAAGATCCTTCATTGATGAATTGGGAAATGATTTTTCGCAAGAATTGAATTGAATGGATGGGTTAGGTGGGGTGGAATTTGGTGTTGTGATGCTTTCTCTCCTTGACCGTTTCTGCAGTCGCTTTTCTGGTCAATAATCAGTTTGAATGTTTGATTGGTGCAGGTGCTGCAGCCCGTGGAGGTGGAGATGGAGTTAAGGTAGCAGGAGGTGACGGTGAAAATTAGATTTTTCGAGTTTATTAGTTGTTTGGATTAGGTGTTGTTGGATATGTAAAACACGTACGAGAATAGTAAATACCTATTACAGTGATCGAAAGTATAAACAAAAAAGATTACAACAATAAGTTGTTAATCTCTTTATATTTAATTGGAACTTTTAATATGGATCTTGTATTCGGAAATACAAGAACATGAACTGCTATACTTATGGCTTGTAGATCCGCTGAGAATCCGAACGGTTAGAGTCCTTTGAGATTCAAGTTCACACCTGAAACACTTAGCAACCAATTAGATAATCACAACACCACCGACTGAGTCGAGAGATGACTCTCTATCTTTAAGACAAGATTGCCCGTATATAGGCTTTACGGAAGTGTGGACAATAGTCTCCCAAGATGAAATAAAAAAACTATCAAATGTGCAAAGCCTACACAAATGATCCCAGCGAAGAACACGAATAATGAAGACTGCTAAGAGAAGGATTGTTTATCAGAAAAACTGATCTCTTTGTGGTGTTGTTAACTTGTAAGTATGTTCATATGTTCCTCTATAGAATTGAGCCAAAAGCCACAATTTATAGGTGTGCAGGATGTCCTTTCAAATGCCCCATAATGACATTCAATTGACATGTAATGGATGTCATTTAACCCCCCAAGTAATGCAGCAACATAATGGTCCAAGTAATGACCATTATTAGGTGGATTCAATGCCATTAAAACCACCTCAACAATCAAACCTTTGGGATTCCGTCGAACAGTCACTGTCAATGAAGCACCGCGGCTCTGCCATATCAGCGTCACGGTGCTAATTCAGCTAGAAACTCATGATTCTCACTGCCAATCAGGCGTTGCGGCACTGCAAGGGGGCGCCGCGGCCCTTCTCGGCTCCGCAACCCTTTTCCGACCCGTACCATCTTACACTTCACACAATTCTTCCTCCATTTACCAACGTGGAACACTTGTTATTTAGCCAATAACCATCCATCATTCTATGTCTCAAACATTTCACTTACGTACCAATATCTCTTTCATTAATGAAATTTACGATACTTGGCACTAAGATTGCACATGTGTGGAAATGACATTTCCGATGTGCGGGGCCCCAATTGTTCGAGTCATAAATAATGAGATAAACTTAATTCCATATTAGTAAATTTCCAACAATCCCCTCTTGAAAGAGATTTTGGCGCACACACAAGGTGTCTACTTTCAGCAATCTTTTAGCGAAAAGATATTGCATCAGGAGAGGTAGCTTCCGCTTTGAACCTTCCCTAGTTGAATACCATCAGACTTACTTACTGCGTAGTGAACGTTATGGCTTGAACCGTCAGTGTTTAATGTAAGCCAACACAATGGTACCAACACAATACCTCCTCTTTATTCTTTTCTTCTTATTGTTCTGTCCAATTTAGCCGTGCACTTGGATTATTAAGTACGTTCAATTGAGGCGGCCTGTCCTCACACTTAAATAGGTGATCTCCTATAAGGTATCCTGCTATACCACACATCACAACTGTTAGGAATCATTAAAAGTTTCCCCAACCTTAACCTCAACCGTTTGAGGATCGTTAAAGGTTTGGAAGCTTAACATTTACCCACTATGCAGGTAGCACTTTAATCCTTACAGAAATCATAATCCGAAATGATCTTGCTTCCACCGAAGCGCTCAACTAAACCTTTTGCATCTTAGTTTTCCCATTGAACTAAATTCTTGGGATCTCCAATCAGTATGGATGGGTTACCACCACAAAGGTTCGTATTGTTTGGGTTTTAAGCTCATTCCCCTAGACATGCAAAACTCTTGATCTTTGGGTAGTCCCTTAGTTAAAAGGTCCGCTATATCCTTTGATTAGTAATCAAGGAAGTACACCCGTGATGATCAACTTCCATACAGTCTTATGTCATCGACAGATCCGACAGATATGTCCAGACTCCATCATCCGTGCCCTTCCTAAAGCCGACTGGCTAGCCACAATATATAACTGCTGAAGACACGAGTTTCTCCTAATAAGGGACATCATCTAAGGAGTCGTGAAGTTACTCAACTTCTTTCATGCTTTGTATAAAGTGATAAACTCTGATTCCATCATGAATCGGCTGATGCAAGTTTGCTTAAAGGATTTTTCAAGACCCACCATAGACATCTACTTGTGGCTTTAGTGTTCTTCATATCTGATGTCCAATTTGCATCACTGTTTTCTCCCAGAACCGCTGGACATTCAGAATATCACAATCCGTAGATAAGTGAATATTTCACATATCGTCATATCCGACTTAACGTCTTCTATCGATCATTTCCAGAATCATGAGTGAACCTTAGTTCAACTGGTCTGCTTTGTAGGCCGATATCAAGTCTGTTGTATTGTGTGCAATACATTGAACTACATGTGACCTACGTATATCACTCTTTGTATATGGATGCACCTTGATTCTAATCAGTTCTATGATTCATATCCATTGATGGCTTCAACGAGACTGTCAACTATCTCATAACTGAGTTTGGAGTTAGACCAGTCCGTTAGATGTCTTAGAAATTCTAATTCCTAAGATGTCATTTCTGATACCCATATCTTTCATATTGAGACTTATGTTTCAATATGACTTCCACTTTCAGACGGTTGGCTTTCTAACTTCAGAGTCAATGTTTATGTTGTCAGATTCATTACATCTGTTTTATCTAAAACCTCCGGGACCAAAATATAAACATTTCAGGGACCAAAATAAAAGTTCAAGAAGAAGCCCAGCAGTCCAACAACCCAACTCTGATCCTCCCTTTCCAATTCTCCGGTTAGGAAGGTTGTCTCAACATCCATGTCATGCAAGACTACAAAGGCCTTGGATGTTAAGCTATTCACATGGGAGTACATGTCCAAGTACCCGAGGCCTTATACTCGTCAGTAGATCCATCTACTTTGTACTCACTTTTGGGTATCCACTTTTACAACCCAAAGGTTCTTTTTCCAGAGGAAGGTCAACCATTACACAAGTATGGTTATATCTGATGGAATTTATTTCTCTCTGTAGCTTATTTCCAAAGCAGCGCTTCTGGAGATGACAATTCTCTGTTAATTGTCCATGGTTCGTTCTTAACCATACAAGCTAGAAGGTCTGGAACAAGTCTTTGTCCTCTCTTTGCTCCGTCTCGGTTCAACATCTACAATTCTTGAGTTCTGTAGATCTGGAATATTAAGTTCTGGATAGTCAGCAACTTCCGAGTCCTATAGATACAAAATATCTAGTTTCGGACAGTCAGGCACTAGCGGGTTCTTGTTAACCTTGAGTAATTAATTTTTTTTCCTTCTCAAGGAAAGTTATCTTCAAAGAATTCAACATTTTTTGACACCAAGAGGCGATAAGAACTATTGTTATTTGCAGATCCAGTGGATATGCAATTTATAGTCTTAGGTCCAACTTGACCTGTTCGGTATTCCAACCTCTACCAAACCATCCCACAACACAATATTTGTAAGTGGGATCCTTTCCATGTTTTACACGGAGGGTTATCCTTATCCTTATGCGTAGTTCTGTTAAGAATCACATTAGCGGTAAGGATCGACTTGCCCCACATAATTTGGGCATACGACTTTGCGCTTGGCTAACGCCGTTAGACTGAGATGAGTAATGAGCAGTCGTTTGATCAATGATGCTTTACATTCTCCCCCTCTAGCACTACGAATTCCTCAATTCGTAGGCTTAGTTGATTTTCAACTTTTGCTTTGTAGCGCTTATCCGCTTCAACAGCTTCATCTTTGCTTTCCAACAAACAAAGGATGCAATACGTTGTACCGTCGTCAATGAAGGTCACAAAGTACTTGTCTCCCCCTTCTATTTTGTATAAACTTCAAATCACCCATGTATGTGTAACTAAGTTCTAGAGGAGCAATGTTTCTTTCGTTATTCCTTTGACGGAATAGAAAGGTGATTTTGCCTATTCGCCTACCTCACATTCATTTTGAGGGTTTATGTCGACAGAAGGCAACAATCTCAACTTCGTTAGCTTTTGAATGACTTTCTATTTAACGTGTCTTAATCTATGATGTCATAGATGCACAGATTACAAATATATCATTCATTTAGCTACAGACATACTGCACCATTCTTAGTTATTACAGATCTGTTGGACTAGTCTCAAACCAGCTTGACCAACAGTGTCCCTTAAACCAAGTTTGGGACATGTATCACCTCTTTTTAGAGTGATCTCATTCCCTAAAGTCCTATTGAGGACAACCTCTCCAACCCCTTCTACTTTAAAGGTGGCGTTGCTTCAGATGAACAACCTCTTGCCCGTGGTTAGGGCGTAACCGGATCATATGTGATCTGGATACTCTGGCCCACTCCAGTTGCTTTGGCAGACTGAGTGTCCAATTTCTTTTGGCATTCAGATCATTTAAGACCTGGAACTCTGGCCTACCTCACTAGGTGTCCATTACTTTTCTGCCTTTCTTTTGGACTTCATATCATTTACGACCTGGAAACGCTGGCCCACCTCACTAGGTGTCCATTACTTTTCTGCCTTTCTTCTGGCCTTCAGATCATTTACGACCTGGAAACTCTGGCCCACCTCACTAGGTGTCCATTACTTTTCTGTCTTTCTTCTGGCCTTCAGATCATTTAAGACCTAGAAATTCTAGCCTACTCCAGTCACCCGTAGGCTTTGTACGATTGAGTGACCAATATCATCCTATCAAATGAAGGATCTTCTGTCAGATAGGTGACAGGTTCAACGTCTTAAGATAAGCCATTATCTCTTAGTTTTCTTCCCTTGTGATTGGTGCCTACGGAAATCCCTGTCACTTAAGAGTGGTAACAGTTTTCGCACAGTCAGTGGATCTCTCTCCTTCGTATGTGCGAACATACTTTACACACTTTTAATAATTACACTCAAAAGAACGAATCTTTTAAGTTTAGTTTACAATAATTCAATCTTTAATCCGGAAGGAAGGAGATTCAATATCTGATTTTAGAGTGTAGGGAATATGAGTTTTTAATGAAAACACTTTCATATTCTCAGCCTAGGTTTACACATTTTTATTCAGATATTAACTAAACACATTATAGATAAGGAAGGATAATTAACTTAGACCTTTTGGATTCTGGCCCACTTCAGTTAGACTGAGTGTCCATATCCTCCTTACTATAATTCGGATCCTTTGTCTGGGACAGATATAGGCCTTTTGCTACATGATAGAACATCATCTTCTGCCTTCTCCTCTTGTCCCAGTTGACATCCTCAACCTCTCGTGGGCACTTTTTTCCACCACTCTCAGGAGCGGTGACAACAACTCATCCTCGATCTTTAGTCGTACTAGCATGACTATCAACAACATCTTGAAGCTCAGCATCATATCCAGAGATTCTACCTTTGATGGAAACAGATTTGTAACTATCATCAAAGAGAGAGCCAAAACTAGGACCAGATTTGAAAGCACGGTTGTTGATAGAGACATTGTTTGAATAGTTAACAGAACTGTCTCCAACCAGAAAATCACAACTATAGCCTGATTTGGTCACACACTTGTCAACCAACATCTTTCGAACACTAATACAATCTTGTCTTAAAATTGTTGGATATGTAAAGCCCGTACGGGATTAGTAAATAACTATTACAGTGAGCGAAATGATAAACAATAAAGATTACAACAACAAGTTGTCAATCTCTTGATCTTGAATTGGAACTTCAAATATGGATCTTGTATTCGGAAATATAAGAACATGAACTGCTACACTTGTGGCTTGTAGATCCGCTGAGAATTCGAACGGTTAGAGTCCTTTGAGATTCAAGTTCACACCTGAAATACTTAACAACCAATTAGATAATCACAACACCACCAGCTGAGTCGAGAGATGACTATCTGTCTTTAAGACAAGATTGCCCCCGTATATAGGCTTTACGAAAGTGTGGACAATAGTCTTCCAAGATGAAACAACAAACTATCAAATGTGCAAATCCTACACAAATGATCCTAGCAAAAAACACGAATAATGAAGATTACTAAGGGAAGAATTGCTTATAAAAAAAACTGATCTCTTTGTGGTGTTGTTACTTGTAAGTATGTTCATATGCTCCTCTATAGAATTAAGCCAAAGGCCTTAATTTATAGGTGTGCAAGATGATCTTTCAAATGCCCTATAATGGCATTCAATTGCAATGTAATGGATGACATTTAACCCCCAAGTAATGCAACAACATAATGGTCCAAGTAATGACCATTATTGGGTAGATTCAATGCCATTGAAACCACCTAAATATCAAAACCTTTGGGATTCCGTCGAGCAGTCACTGCCAATGAAGCGCCGCGGTTCTGCCACGGCGCTAATTCGGCCAGAAACTCACGATGCTCACTGCCAATCAGGCGTCGCGTTACGGTGCTGCAAGGGGGCGTCGCGGCGCTCCGACGCTGCGGCCCTCCGACGCCGCGGCCCAGTCCGAGAGGTGCTGCGGCCCTTTTCCGACCCATACCATCTTACACTTCACACAATCCTTCCTTCGTTTACCAACGTGGAACACTTGTTATTTAGCCAATAACCGTCCATTCTATGTTTCAAACATTTCACTTACGTACCAATATCTCTTTCATTAACGAAATTTACGATACTTGGCACTAAGATTGCACGTGTGTGGAAACGACATTTCCGACGTGTGGGGCCCCAATTGTTCGAGTCATATATAATGGGATAAACTTAATTCCACATTAGTAAATTTCCAATAGGTGTTGCTCCAACTGATTGGAAATATTAAGAGGAGTTCAAAACTTAAATTTAAAGTGATTTGGAGTAGATTTGAATTAGCTTTGAGTTAATTTTTAGAAGAAATGCAAGGAAGAAGACGAAGTTTGTTTTTGTATAATAGTGTATAAGAGGTGTGTACATTTTTTATACATCAATATACATAATGTATCTGTTTTGTATAAAAGTGCAATGCTTATTCAAAATTAGTCCAGATCTATATTTGTACAGCCATTTATATAATATTTCATAATAGTGTATAAGTATATATACGTGCGTATGTTCATGTATAATATTATATAATTATGTTTTTAGTGTATACACCTACATATTATATACTTTCATGTACCTAAATACATAGTGTACTTGTCTTTGTATATGAGTGTATAATATTATAAAAAAAAAATTTGGGCTATGTTTTTACAATATAAATCCGGGAAGTGTACTTTTATTAAATCTCCACATAATTTTTTCCTTGCACAACTATTTATGTTTGTGTCCTGATTCTTTAATCACATCTTTGTAATTTGTTAATTATATGGAGTTATGTTGTTAAGCTACCTACTGATCGCTTAGGCTTTCCAGTTACAAAGAATGAAAATTAATTAGTGTTTTTGTTAATAAATTAATTTGGTCCATTAAATAAAAAATAGACACGTGTAAGAATTTTAAGGTACCACGAGAGGTACTGGAACAGATGTTCACTGGAGCGGATACAGTCAGACCCGATCCGCTCCAGTGAGCATCGGCTCCGGTGCGTCTATGATGTCTCTGTTAAATATACATAATATACCCACAATATACATGTGTATATTATGTATACTTACAGTATATTGGTCACAGTATTAATGCCCATCCGTGGGCAGTCTCCTTTGTATATTAGGTAATTAATGTTGTAGTTTAATTAGTATTGTACACTTACCATAATATTTGTATTACCATAATTTATAGTTAGAGTCCAAGTAGAATAAGGTTTTAGGAGTAGAATAGGAATATGATTCTCCTATTATGGAAATATGTAAATTGTATATATACTCTTTCAAGTAATGAAAATAATCTAAGGGATTATTTCTTTCATGGTATCAGAAGTCTAGGTCTTAAAATCCTCTCTCAAAATTCCTCCTAATTTCCGTCCCATTGTCTCATTTTCCGAGCCTCTTCTCCTCGGAATTCGTGCCGACGGTATGTCCTCTCTTCCCAAAATTTTCTTCCAAATCCCTCAATCACATATTGTTCTATCAATATGTCTACATCACGGAACACGTTTCATCATGCCCTTACAGTTTCTAACGTCAAGAATAACATCCCTCTTGTTCTTGAAATAGAAAATATTCAATATGCGACGTGGACCGAACTGTTCAAAATTCACGCACGCTCGCATCAAGTCATCCATCACATAATTCCCACGGCTCCTGAGGATACGGAGGTGCCACGACGCGAGGATGATCCTAAGTTATGGAAGACTCTTGATGCCACCGTCCTTCAGTGGATATATTGAACAATTTCTATCGACCTTTTGTATACAATTATTGAACCCGACGCCACGGCGCAGGCGACTTGGGATAGGCTATGTGATATATTCCAAGATAATCAAAATTCTAGTGTTGTTACTCTTGAGCATGATTTCTCTCACGTCAATATGGAAAATTTCCCTAACGTTTCGGCTTATTGCAAAAGATTGAACGAACCTATAGTGGTGTTGGCACGCTTCTTCGTCAAAGCAATCCTCTTCCGTAATTTTATCAGGCTCGTTCTATGCTTACACTCGAAGAAGCAGGCATGACTAAAAAGGCGGTTACCAGTGCTAGTCCCGTGGTCATGATGATCGAGTCCACTGTTCATCTTACCGGTTCCAACAACTCGGGCCAAAATCGCAACAACGGTGGCGGCAAAGAGGGAGGAAATAAGAAAAATAATAGCAAGAATGGCGGCGTCAACAATGGCGGCAGCCGGAACAGTGGTGGTGGCGGTGGTGCCCCTCGGAGCAGTCAGCAACAACATCAGTTTTGGGCCCCGCAGTGGGACCCTATGCAGTGGCAGTGGGCCCCACAGTTTGGGCCAAACAGTGGCAGCCCAGCGATGCAGCCTCACTGGCAGTGGGCTGGCCAGCAGCAGCAGAGGCCCAACATGCAGTGGCCCACTTTTGGTAATCTCTATGGGCCGAGGGAGCAAGCAGGGGTACTTGGGCCTCGGCCCGCGCAGGCCCATCACGCAGTGGCCCTCACTTCTACTGACATCGAAGCCGCAATGCACACACTTAGTTTAAATCCTCTGGACCAAAATTGGTATATGGACACCGGTGCCACTACCTACATGACATCTGATTCAAGTACGCTCTCGGCTTATTCCAATTTGAGCAACCCTCGTGGAATAATTTTTGGTAATGGTAATTCTATTCCAATTCGTGGTTATGGTCATAAAACTTTGTCTCCCCCCAATCCACCCCTTATCTTGAAAAATACCCTACATGCCCCCAAATTGATTAAAAACTTAGTGTATGTCCGTAAATTCACCACTGACAATTCCGTTTCTATTGAATTTGATCCATTTGGTTTCTCTGTAAAGGATTTCAAGACGGGGAGTACTCTCATGAGGTGTGATAGTAGGGGGGATCTTTATCCTATCACACCAAGTTCCGGTCTATCGAGTCAAGCCTTGCCGTTAGCGTTTGCAGCCCTTGCTCCTTCCTTGTGGCATGCTCGTCTTGGTCATTCGGGATAGTTTGTTTTGTCTTCCTTAGATAAAAATAATTTTATTTCATGTAAGGGTACGCGTAGTACTCCAAATTGTCATTCGTGTTCTTTAGGAAAAATTATTAGGTTGCCGTTTGTAGACTCTAATTCTCATACTTTAATGCCATTTGATATTATTCATAGCGACTTATGGACATCTCCTGTTCTTAGTTCTTTGGGTCATCGATATTATGTTCTCTTTTTGGATGATTATTCTAAATTTTTATGGACTTTTCCGATAGCGAAAAAATCTCAAGTTTTTTCCATCTTATTAAAATTTAGAGCTTTCATTAGAACCCAATTTGAACGAGAAATAAAAAATATTCAATGTGATAATGACAGAGAATATGACAACGGGGTATTTCGAGAATTTTGTGCAACTAATGGGATCAATTTCTAATAGGATCAATTTTTGTTTTCTTTCCCTCATACGTCTTCACAAAATGGGAAAGCCAAACATAAAATTTATACAATTAATAACATTGTCTGCACTTTATTGATTTATGTGTCCGTACCCCCATTTTTTTGACATCATGCTCTACAAATGACTACATATCTCTTAAACATTCTTCCTTCCAAAGGTTTCACATATTCCTCCCCCTTCAAATTATATATAATAAGATTTCTTCGTATTCACATCTTAGGGTCTTTGGGTGCTTATGTTATCTGTTATTTCTGTCCACGATAATTAACAAACTTCAGGCCCGGTCTACTCTGTGTTTTGGTTAATAAACTCAGACACCATATTGGCTACTCCTCGATACTCGGCCTCTGCACTGGAGCACGATAAAGTAGACTGACGTTTAGCCGACCAAGAGACCAAGTTATCACCAAAAAACATACAATAACCAGATGTCGAACGTCTGGTATCTGAACATCCACCCCAATCAACATCTATATAAGACATGAGAGTAGATACAGATGATGAATATAAGTGCAAATCATAATCAAGAGTGCCCTGAATGTAACACAGAATGCATTTGAAAGCGTGCATGTGTTCGTCCCTCGGATCATGCATAAATAAACATACATGCTGCACTGCCTAAGTAATATTGGGCCTCGTGAATGTAAGATACTGAAGAGCCCCTATAAGACTGCGATAGTAGGAGGGATCCTCGTAAGGTGTGCTAGCATTAGCACTCAGCTTTGGTTTGGTGTCAACCGGACTAGGAGATGACATGCCAGCTCGTTCAATAATCTCAGATGCATATTTTCTCTGGGATAGAAATAGACCATCTGCATGACGAGTTACAACTATACCAAAAAAATAACTCAATGGCCCCAAGTCTTTCATAGCAAATTCGGAGTTGAGAAGAGACATGATAGACTTGCGCAGTTTATCAGAAGAGACAGTCAATATAATATCATCCACATATAATAGAATATATGCCAGAGAAGTACCACGACGATAAATGAATAGAGAATGATCAAACCTGTTGTGAGAAAACCCAATAGTAGACACATAATCTACAAACCTTTTGTACCAGGCCCGAGGGACCTGTTTTAGCCCATTCAAGGACTTCTTCAACAAACAGACATGGTTAGGATGATTGGGGTCCCTGGAACCTAAGGGCTGATACATGCATACCGTTTTCTTGAGATCACCATGTAAGAACGCATTTTCACGTCCAACTGATGAATGAGCCAAGCTTTGGAGAGAGCCAGACTGAGAACAGTGTGAATAGTTATCGGTTTGACCACCAGACTAAATGTCTCTCCACAATCCACGTCAATCTGTTGAGTTTTGTCATCACCTACAAGACGGGTCTGCCTCTCAAAACAACCATCAGATTTTTTCTTATGAGTAAAAATCCACATAGAACGAATCACATTAACATCAGGCGGACGGAGCACCAACTACCACGTTTTATTTTCAATAAGAGCATTATATTCATGTATATATACCTTTTACATTAATAAAAATAATGAAGAAATTATTCTTTCATATATAATATATGAAAATATATTAGTAAAATATAATAGTCTTGTATTAAGAAAAGATAGATTTAATTTATATAATTAAATATTATATATTATGTATATATTTTTTTATATTAATGAAAATAATGAAGAAATTATTATATAAGACTTTTTTGAAGTTACGTAGAAAAAACACAATGCTAATTAATGCAAAGTGAAAGTATGAGTCAGAAGCATGCTATGTGGTCTTGTCGGTCATCCCATCTTGCTCATCATCAACTTCAGAAACTTTCGGCTCGGCTGAAAAGACTTTGCAAAACATTTGTCCCCATGAACTCTAGACTCTGCACAGGAATATTGTGTGATTTGCATCTCACTTTCTCTGTGTGAATTGGAACAACCATATTCAAAAGTATTTTTGCATTTAAATTTAATTAATTCACTTCAAGTTGTCCACTAGAAGTTGTCATATTGTTCTATACGTCATGTTCCATGCATGTATGAATGGTAACTTTCCCTCTTTTTATTCCTTCCCTAGAATTTTCTTCTATGATAGAATTTTAAACAACTCAATATGCATCCATGGTTGTGGTTTTATATCAATACACTAAAGTGCCATAATTATTTTAATTAGCTTAAACTGTTAGAGATTTATAATAGTTTAAATTACTAGATGAGATATTGTTTCGCATGATTTGATATGATATCTGTATAAAAATATTATTTCTTAATTTTATTCATTAATAATTTACAATATATATAGTATTACAGAAATATTTACTTTGCTACAAACTAGATAACTAATCAATCCTAATTACAAGAGAAATATAATTTTACCTAATATATGAGATGTACAATTAATTATTGTGGAAATATTCTATTACACCCTGCAGTCGAAGCGGGAGGTCGGCGTATGCTGAGACTATAAGTCTTCAAATAAAACCAACGGAAGACCTTTTATAAAAAATTCAGCAATCTGGTAAAGTGACGAGACATGTAAGACACGTATTTGTCCACGAGCAACCTTTTCGCGAACAAAGTAAATATTCATCTCAATATATTTAGTGCGGTGGTGGTGAACCGGATTCCTTGAGAGATAAATTACACTAATATTATCACAATAAACCAATATCACCTTCGAAACCGGACAGTGGAGCTCTAAAATAAGGTTCCGTAGCCAACAAGATTCAAACAACACATTGGCAACTTATTCTGCTTCGGCACTGATTCTGGACAAGGTTGCTTTCCGTTTTGAGGACCAAGAGACCAAATTATCACCAAGAAATACACAATAACTAGATGTGGAGCATATGGTATCCAGACAACCACTTCAATCTGCATCTGTGTATGAAGCAAGAGTGGATGTCGAAGACGGATATAAATGCAAGACATGATCGAGAGTACCCTGAATATAACACATAATACGTTTGAGAACATGCATGTGATCCTTTATCAGGTTATGTATGAATAGACAAACCTGTTGCACAACATAAGAGATGTCGGGTCTCTGAATGTGAGATACTGCAGGGCCCTTGCAAGGCTGCAGTAATGTGATGGATTGGCATATGGCTTGCTGGAAGAAGCACCCAACTTCAGTATAGTGTCAACTGGAGTGGCAGACGGCCTACACGATGACATGTTAGCTCGTTCAACAATCTCTGCTGCATACTTCTTTTGTGATAAAAATAAATCACCTACATGATGTGTCACATCTATCCCCAAGAAGTAATTCAATGGCCCTAGATCTTTCATTGCAAACTTAGAGCCAAACAGTTACATGATAGACTTGCGAAGGGCATCAGATGAGGCAGTTACGATAATATTATCCACATACAAAAGAAATTAAGCAATATCATTACCCTGACGGTAGATGAATAGAGAATGATCAGACCTGCTGTTAGAAAATCCAGTATGTGAAATGTAATCTGCAAACCTTTTGTACCAAGCCCTAGGAACTTGTTTGAGCCCATATAATAATTTCTTCAGCAGGCACACATGATTAGGATAAGTAGGGTCTTTGTACCTCATGGGCTAATACATGTACATTGTTTCATTAAGGTCTCCATACAGGAAGGCATTTTTGACATCAAGCTGATGAAGCGGTCATGCCTTCGAAAGAGCCAGACTGAGGACCATCCTGATAGTTGTTGGTTTGATCACCGACTAAAAGTCTCACTGCAATCCACACCAACCTATTGAGTCTTCCCATCACTTACAAGACGGAATTTGTGTCTCTCAAATGTACCATCATATTTTTCTTTATAACTAAAAATCCACATATACCGAATCATGTTAACATCAGGGGGACGGGACACCAAATCCCACGTCCTATTATTAATAAGAGCATTAAATTCATCATCCATAGCCATTTTCTAATTTGGGTTATTAAGGGAAGACACATGATTATAGGCAATGGTGACTTGGCAACATGGGTGTGAAGGCCGTATTTTTTGTTTGGCTTAAAAATCTCGTGTTGACTACGAGTGATAGGTCGTTGGGCCAGAATTGGAGTCGGGTCGGACGAGAGTGAAGGATTGCCCGAGCCAGATGGTAGGCCGAGACCCAGTGGACTACCCGCCACTGTGCCTCTCGGTAGTGGGATGCCCGCGAGAGGCTCAGCTGGGCCAGCAGCTGCGGGGCTCGGTAATTGGGCCAAGACATCGGGACACGTTGGGCCTGTTTGGGAGGCTAATTTATGGATCAAATACGCGGGTATGCTATCGTCATGAAATTCATAGGTAGGAGGCTTGGAACAATGTAATTTGGCAAAAGGAAAATTTGTTTCATCAAAAATTACGTGACGACTTACGATGATTTTATTAGAGGATAAATCAAAACATATGTAACCACGATGATTTGACGGATATCCTAAAAAAACACACGAAGTTGACCGGGGTTGAAGTTTATTGATGGTAGTAGAAGAAAAGAGAGGATAACATAAGCACCCAAAAACCCGTAAATGAAAATATGATGGGTTCCTTAGGTATAAAATTTTAAGTGGGGATTGGTAGGTTATTTTTTTGCTCGTAAGCATGTTTAAAAGATAGGTTGTCATTTGTAACGCATGATGCCAAAATGATTGTGGTAGAGATGCATGGGCAAGTAAGGTTCTAACAATATTGTTAATGGTTCTATTTTTTCTTTCTGCTTTTCCATTTTGAGATGATGTATGTGGACTTGAGAGACGAAACAATAAACCATTAGTTTTGCAAAAATTCCAAAAAGTCCAAAAAGGCTCATTATCAAATTCTCTACCATTGTTACACTGAATATTTTTAATATCCCGTTCAAATTGAGTGCGGATGTATGCTCTAAATGATAGAAATGTGGAAAAAACTTGTGACTTTTTAGATAAAGGAAACGTCCACAAAAAATTAGATTAATCATCCAACAATAGAAGATAATATCGATGGCCCAAAGAGCTCAAAACGGGAGATGTCCAAATATCACTATGAATAATATCAAAAGACATAACAGTACGAGACTTAGAAGCAACAAAAGACAACTTAACATATTTTCCAAGAGAACAAGAGTGACAAACATGAGAACTACGAGGTCTAGTACACTTAATAAATTAATTTTGTTTAAGGGAAGCAAAAACAGGTGCTATCGGATGACCCAAACGTTCATGCCATAAAGAATGAGCTAAAGCTACAAAAGTGGATGGTAATTTGGTTTGATATGTGGTTGTGGTGATTGGATAAAGCTCGCCCCAACTATCACATCTCATTAGACACATCCCCGTCTGAAATTCCTTCACAGAAAACCCAGAAGGATCAAATTCAACAGAAACCCAATTATCAGTGGTAAATTTTCTAACTGAAATCAAGTTTTTAATTAATAGAGGTGCGTGAAGGAGATTTTTCAAAATTAACGGTGGGTTCGAAGGATACAAGTTTGTAGTACTATAACCACGAATTAGAAATGAATGACCATTTTCTATAATTATACCACGATTATTACTCAAATTAAAATAGGATGAGAGATTACCTTATAAGGACGTCATATGAGACCATCGGTGTCCATGTCCCAATTTGCCTTTAGTGGAGTAAGTCCAAGAATGTGCATTTCGCCTAGATATCTATCGGGGTCTCCACTACCGAGTGGGTCTGCTGCCACTGGCTTGGCAGTGGCCCAAGAATTCCCGCGCCGGATTGCTGGGCCTGATAGCTAGTCCGCTGTGCTTGGGCTAGTGGCCTGGCTGTGGGCTTGTCCTAATTTCCCGCGGGGATTAGGCAGGGAGGCACGGCCCAGGGCCACTACTAGGCCCACGGTACCGGCCCACTACCCCACTGCCCCACTGGGCTGGCGGCTACCACTGGGCTGGCTGTTGCTTCTGGACGCCACCCCTGCCTCCACTGCAGCTACCTCCACCGCGGCGATTGCCGCCGCCTTTTCCACCACTACGGCCACCGCCGCGGTTTTTGCTCCCATTACCACCGTTTCGGCCCTTCTGGCCACGATTTGGCGAAATTTTTTCAAATTGTGACTAATTCTCATCGGGCGAAGCGACAACCAAGGCAAAATTTGACACGGTGGCTGTCTTCTTGTCAAAACCCACTTCTTCGAGGATGAGCATAGAACAGGCTTGGTAGAATGACGGAAGAGAATTGCTTTGACGGATGAGCGTACATGTCAAAATCCACTTCTTCAAGGATGAGCATAGAACAGGCTTGGTAGAATGACGGAAGTGGATTGCTTTGACGGATGAGCGTACCTACTTCACTATATGCGTTAGTAAGGCCAGCAACCATTTGTAACACAAGCCGATTGTTAGTTATCGGCGCCCCGACGTTCTTGAGTTGGTCTAACAGAACCTTGAACTGTTGATAGTATGAGGATGCATTGGAAAAATCCACCATATCAGTGGTGAAAAATTCCTGCTCAAGTGTGACGGCCCTGGAATTCTTATTTATCTTTTTATTTATATATTATTCCAGACCAGATGTTGATTCCTTGTTAGAGGTTATGGAGATCTCGGCGTTAGGTGTTTCCAGGGTCGGTAAGTCCTCTCAGCGAAACCTTGCGATTATACCCACGGACCTAAGTCCTAAGCAAAGAGGAAAGTTCAGACGCTCTGTTATAGGAATTCCATAACATGGATCCGTTTCTTAATAGATCTACTTCGCATGATTTTGGTTCATCTTCTTCCATGGATTCAAAGAAGATAATAAACTCCGAAGAAATCTTGATACAAGATTTTGACAAATCTATCGATAATTGGGAAATACCGAAAATAAATCGAGACCAGATTTACAAAAATTCAAAATACCGATTATTCAAAACCGATTTCACAATCAAAAGCGAGGAAAGAGATATCCAATTATCTCAACCTTTTGAAACCATTCAATTACTTTCTCAAAATTCATGAAAAAGACAGAGAAAGAAATTTCAAATATATCCATATTGGATTAGTCCAAATAGGGATAAAACCCTCACAAAAGAAGGATTAAACACCTCAATCCTTCCCGCTTTACGTGATGCCCGATTCACAAATTTTGAAGATTCCTTATTGAGTTCTGTTGAGTCTAGTCTACAGACCAATATCTTTGATTGTTACCCAAATTTCTCCTCCTTAAATGACAAAAATATCCAAAAATCCCTAGTCTTACAAATCAAGACTCACAATTACCAAATGCTTGAAGGATCGATTCCCGTAGCTATAATTTATCGATTCATTACAAAGCTATGACTTCAGCACTGCGACAAAAGTCGATACTACCATAGTAAGAAAGGTGAAACCCTTCTTCTACAAACCGATCTTTCCAGATCTAACACTGCTAGTTATACCGAGACCCATGAGATGGAAGGATATTTCCTTACCAGACGAATGGATCTTAGAAGGTGTTGTCAAGCACGAGCCTCTTGAGACATCCCAACCAAATACTCGTCTCGAGAAATAACCCAATACCAGGATGGTAGTGGAGTCTATCGTTCCATAGAAAATCTCTACGAGCAGAGATACGATGATTCGATTCCGGGGCCAGAAACTCCTCGACTTAGGAAGAGTTTCACAAATTCCTTGATCATCAATACTCGCCTTACGGATCGGAAACCTAGGCGTTCTACGCCCGATATACCCAATCTACAAACGTAGATTACTCAAGCGAAATACCGAGACCATTTACGAAAATCCTACGGTTAGAGAAAAGATAGAGGACCTAGAACCTACTAGTCCGACTTTTTCCTCTCTCACAGAAAACCTAGTAAACGAACTTGGCGTTTTACAAAAAGGTTTCACAATTGACAAAAAATTCCTCCAAAAAGATTTTTATGAAAAATACAACCTAGAAAAAAGAGTTTGGTTCCTCAAAACCTTTTTAAATACTAGGACAAAAATACAGGAAGAATTTTACAACTTTGTTAATGAACATAGGATAAGCATCCTTTTCTTTGATTGGTTCGAAATTTACTCCTCTGAAAATTCCATTGATTATCCCTTTTCTAAAATGGTAAATCCCGTTACGACTAAGGGTAAGGAAAGCCAAAGCCCTATCTTTAAACCCTTCCAGGTGTCCAAAGATGGCGTAAAAAATATCCAACAAAATAGGTCTGAATTTGTTCAGGCTATCCAAAATCATTTGAGTAGGATTGGAACATCCAGCTTCTAATACAAAGCAGCGTGGTTCTGATACTCCGCAATCTTCCAAAAAACTCGCAATTAAACGAATGATTCCAAAGAAAAGAGTACATTGGAACATTTACAAAAATTACAAATCCCAAAAGAGCGTTTCCGGATACAAGCATATAACATGCTACAAATCTGCAGAGGTCACACGCCGAGATTTTGTAAAATCAGGGGAAAATTCTCAAAAACCGTGTTTGGATAAAATAGTAGTCCAAAGATCTCGATCCTCTTATAAATTCCTCTCGATTCAGCTCTTGATTCAATCGATTCAAATTTGCCAAGCAGAATCTTATTATTTTCTCTATCTTGAGATCTTTAAAACCCGCTTCAAAAAGACGAGTTACTCACATTTAATTCTTCCAAAACTTCCGGTGATCATAAAAGAATACGCATTTGCGTGTTAACCTATGATCAAGAAAAGAAGGAAAATTCTTGCCGTAAATTCCTGTACAAAAACTTGAAAAGAGATCAAACAAGTAAGCGGTTATAAAAAGAATTGAAAGAAAAACAAAAAGAGATTCTTTATTAGTAAAAGCAATCCTTTCAAAAGCTACACACGCAAAACTCCGATTCTCATAAAGAATCCAATTGTAGAATATCCCAAAAGACTTTCTAAATATCTTGCGACAAATCACGTCAAAAGATACCTAATAAAAATTACCCTTCAATTCCCTGTGCGACTTTAGAGTTCGGACTATTAGCTTTTTGACACTGTGCCGATCTAAATCGATAAAAGCGGTATTGTACCAGAAAAATTTAGAGAAAAATCTCGTGAAAAATTAGCGCTAACAAAGACAAAAATCAATATTGATTCCAAAACCCGGTCGTCAATAGAAATTGACTGAGTCTCTATAAGAACATCGCTTTGTCTTAACAAATGACATACATAGTTCATCATCTTAGGAACACCGCTCATAAATCTTATCACCCATTTATCGGTAGATAGTGATTTTGTATCTTTTAAATTCAACAAAAAGAATTTGAAATTCCTTTTCATAACAAAGCCTAAAACAAGAAGTCTCAACCTTATGAGAGCTTGTACAATTCATGAAGATGGTTTAAATGCTCAATACAAGGAAAATCTTACCATCTACAAGAGTTTGAAAAAAGATTTTTCTTTTGAAAGATTAAAAACTCTTTTAGAATCACGATGTTAAAATCAATATTTCTAAACTCCAAAACTCTTTGAAACCGAATTATGTTCTGAGATTCCAAATGCCTTAGAGTAGAAAACAATATCGTAGATCTTCCTACGAAAAAGGATTTTGACGAAAAACAAATCCCTACAAAAGCAAGACCTATCCAAATGAATAGTGATCTTGAACAACACTGCAGAAAGAAATTCAAGATCTTGAAAATAAAAACTAATTTCCAAATCTAGATCCCCTTGGAGTTGTCTTTGCAGATTCTATGTAAGCAAAAATGCGAAATAGAAAGAGAACTCCAAGATTAGTTATTAATTACAAACCTTTAAATCTGCCCTAAAATGGATTAGATATCCAATTCCAAACAAAAAGATTTACTACTGAAGTTACATTTACGCCTTGATATTTTCAAAATTTGATATGAAGTCCGGTTTTTGGCAAATCCAAATTTCTGCAAAGATCGTTACATAAAAAGCGTCTTTCACGGTCCCCTTTGGACAATACGAGTGGAATGTAATGCCCTTTGGTCTAAAAATGCCCCCTGAATTCCAGAGAATCATGAATGACATCTTCAATGATTATTCCAAATTCTGTATTGTTTATATTGACGATGTCTTAATCTTCTCAAATTCTCATGGAGGAACATTTCAAACACCTCAAAACTTTCTTCTATGTTACCAAGAAAATGGTTTGGTAGTTTCAAATCAAAAATGAGCCTTTTCAAGCGAAGATTAGATTTCTAGGGGCACTATATATCCCAGGAAAATAACCCTATAGAAAGGTCCTTAGAATTCGCTAATAAATTCACGACAAAATCCTTGATAAGACCCAATTCTGAGATTCCTAGGAAGCCTAAACTATGTTTTAGATTTTGGTCCCGAGATTAATAAAATGGCAAAACCACTCCATGATGCGAGACTTAAGAAAACCCCCTCCATGGACTAGTAACCATACCTTTGCTTGTGTCCGAATATTAAAAAGAGAGTGCTAGAAATCCCATGTCTTCATTTAGCAGACCCTCGGCTACCTAAGGTCGTAGAAGCAGGCGCCTCGACTTAGGTTATGGCGGGATCTTGAAACAAAATTCGGGAAAGAGTGTATAGTCCGATACTTCACTTCGCCTGGAATGACACCCAGAAAAATTATTCCACTATTAAAAAGAAATTTTGAGCATCGTTTTATGCATACAAAAATTTCAAAGTGATTTACTAAATCAAAATTTTTACTCGAGAATTGATTGCAAAAGTGCTAGAGAAGTTTTACAAAGACGCGTTCAAAACCTTGCCTCAAATGTATTTTTGCACGATGGCAAGCGATTCTTAGCATTTTGATTTTGATATTGAATACATCAAAGGAGAAACAAATTCTATTCCAGATTTCTTAACCCGTGAATTCCTTCAAACAGAGAGAAAAACCCAAAAAATTCCCCAAGAGAAAATACCTAAACATACCTCAAAACCACAAAGGCGTAGATTCTTAGGCAACGGAAGATCTCCTAAGAAAAATGCACTCAGATTTTATAAAATTAGAGAAAGAATTTCCAAAACCCTTTCTCAAAACAAAAAAACAAAAAAATTGAAAAATCCGACTTTCGAAAACCAAAACTTGTGATATTGCAAAGTTCTCGTGAAAACAAATTTGCAAAACTTTCAAATAAAATGCCCCATTTTTAAATATTCTTTTACTAGGATTGCCAACAAGCTTGGTTTAATTCCTTCTCAAATACCAACCAAAGCCACACTTGGCTTTTTCAAATTTTGATACTTCTTATGATCCGTCACAATTACCGACATGATGAAATTCATGGTAGGTGCAATTGAATTCACCGTAGAAATACAAAAACTAGAAGTCACTAAATCTTTCAAATTTCTTCAAATCCCCGTTTAAACCTCTCCGAGGAAGAAAAAAGATTTGTGCCTTCCCTTTACACCATTTTTATCCAAAGAAAATTCAAATCCAATGGCGGACAACTTTAAAATACCAAAAAGCCTCGCACCAAAAAGTCCGAGGAATGGTTAGATACCCGAGAAACCCATACAGGCACCTCCACAAACATCAACACCACTACAAAGCGAAGGAGCACACCTTCCTTTCACGAAATCCCGGATGGCCTCACGCTTGCAACGCCAAAAATCCAGAAGAAATGCAAGCCATAATTCTGAAATTTGCACCGTCTTCATCAAAACAAGGCTCTTCGTCAGAAGAAGAAGAACCAGAGATTGATATTGAAGACAGTCCGGTTTTTGGCAATAGTGGATTCTGAACAAAATTGCCAAAAGAATTCAAAATACCCGGAGTAAAGTTCAGACAAAATTCCGACAAAAGAAAATGGTCAAAAAAGCTACTTTCAGTAAAAGCAAAAGCAAAAGCAAAAGCAAAAGAAAAAGCAGATGTTGATTCCTTGTTAGAGGTTATGGAGATCTCGGCGTTAGGTGTTTCCAGGGTCGGTAAGTCCTCAACGAACGCAGGCAGTTATACCCACGGACCTAAGTCCTAAGCAAAGAGGAAAGTTCAGACGCTCTGTTATAGGAATTCCATAACATGGATCCGTTTCTTAATAGATCTACTTCACATGATTTTGGTTCATCTTCTTCCATGGATTCAAAGAAGATAATAAACTCCGAAGAAATCTTGATACAAGATTTTGACAAATCTATCGATAATTGGGAAATACCGAAAATAAATCGAGACCAGATTTACAAAAATTCGAAATACCCGGTTATTCAAAACCGATTTCACAATCAAAATCGAGGAAAGAGATATCCAATTATCTCAACCTTTGAAACCATTCAATTACTTTCTCAAAATTCCTTGAAAAGACAGAAAGAAATTTCAAATATATCCATATTGGATTAGTCCAAATAGGGATAAAACCCTCACAAAAGAAGGATTAAACACCTCAATCCTTCCTGCTTTACGTGATGCCCGATTCACAAATTCTGAAGATTCCTTATTGAGTTACATTGAGTCTAGTCTGCACAGGACCAATATCTTTTGATTATTACCCAAATTTCTCGGTCTCTTTAAATGACAAAAATATCCAAAATCCCTAGTCTTACAAATCAAGACTCACAATTACCAAATGCTTGAAGGATCGATTCAGTAGCAATAATTTCACGAATTCATTACAAAGCTATGACTTGACTTTTTGCGACAAAGTCGAATACCATAGTAAGAAAGGTGAAACCTTCTTTCTACAAACCGATCTTTCTAGATCTAAATCATATATCGAGACCCATGAGATGGAAGGATATTTCCTTACTGCATTTAATGGATCTTAGAAGGTGTTGTCAAGTTCGAGCCTCTTGAGACATCCCAACCAAATACTCGTCTCGAGAGAAATAACCCAATACCAGGATGGTAGAGTCAGCTATCGTTCCATAGAAAATCTCACGGCAGATGAATACGATGATTCCAGTGAAACTCTCGACTTAGGAAGAGTTTCACAAATTCCTTCACCATCAATACTCCTTACAGGACCCAGGAAACCTGGGCGTTCTGATATACCCAATCTCACGAACGTAGATTACTCAAACGAAATACCGAGACCCGTTTACGAAAATCCCATCGTTAGAGAAAAGATAGAGGACCTAGAACCTACTAGTCCGACTTTTTCTCTCTTCTGAAAAACCTAGTAAAGCAATCTTGGCGTTTACAAAAAGGTTTCACAATTGACAAAAATTCCTTCAAAAAGATTTTTATGAAAAATACAACCTAGAAAAAGAGTTTGGTTCCTCAAAACCTTTTTAAATACTAGGACAAAAATACAGGAAGAGTTTTACAAATTTGTTAAATGAACATAGGATAAATATCTTTTCTTTGACTGGTTTGAAATTTACTCCTACGAAAATTCCATTCATTATCCCTTTTCTAAAGCGGTAAATCCCGTTCTACGACTAGGAACAAAACACCGGAATGGGAAACCCTAGGTGATTCTAGGAAGGTCAGGTCAATCACCCTCCTTTACAAGGCATCAAGCATATTATTCATGGTTGCCCTAGTAGGCGATTCCTCTTAAGAATCCAAATTGAGGATGAGAAAACAAATACCAGGAGTATACTCGCTCAAAATAATTTTACCAATATCAATTTGAATACCCTAGGAAAACAACTTATGGTAGAAAACACATAAAGCCAACCCTCTAGTCACCGTAGATTCCCGCAGTACGACTAAATAGATGAAACCAAAGCCAAAAGCCTATCTTCAAACCTTTCTGTGTCCAAAGATGGCGTCAAAATATCGACAAAATAAATAAGTCCGAATTTGTCCAAAGCTATCCGAGGATCAATTAAGTAGGATTGGGGACGACCAACGGTTCTAATCAACACGCGTTGTTCTGATGCTCCACAATCTTCCAACAAATCACTACTCTTGTCAACGATTCACTGACGGTAGTACTTCAAAACAATTGAAACAAAAATCTTTGTTAACCATATGGATTGGCAACAACCAATACAATAGTCCAACAACGGCAATTACAAATTATTCTTGCTCGACCTAGGAATAGTCAAACCCCTAGCTCAATCCCGCTTCAATGCCTCTTCCATTTATGATTGGAACATAGATGGGATGACCGGAATACAATATTCTCGAGTTTTCTCCAACAAATGACCATGGTGCAAATGCCTACAAAACCCAAAGCAGATGCATAAGACAAGACCGTTGCAGAAGCTTGCTCGTCGCGGGATTCTCTGGTCAATTGAAAGGTTGTGGGATAATTATCTCATTACGACCAACAAAAGGAAGATATCCTAATTCCATCAAAACCGGCGAAGAAGGATTACCAATCCTTGATTTAACAAGGTGAACCCCTACAAGATCAGAGCAACCTTGATTCTCACAATCTCTTTAAATTTCATAGGAGATTCTTTCATTTGAAGACAAAAATCTTGAATTACTTTCAAACCTCAAATGCAAACAACTCACGATTTCAATGGTACAAAAATACCTTCCTAACCAGTTATGCTCGGGAAGATTCAAACCGACCATTTGGAAAGAGAAATTCCTTGCTTGATTACCTACCCTTTTTAGGAGAAAAGGTTAGGAACAAAATCAAAGAGAATTATGTAAAAGCAGTTATACCCTACAAATGAGTTTACATACTGGACAATTAGTCAGATAACTCAACAGGAAGGTTTGAAGATCCACAAGACCTGAAAATACTGAAACACCTCAAGCTGGAGCTAAAGAGAACTAAGTGCGAACTTGGAACCTTTTTGCAAAGCAGTTTGATACTTAATTTTCAAAACCCTCTTCCAAAGTTGCACGAGCTGTAGCGAGACTCATAAATCCCTTAAGAGTACTTCTAGAGGTTACAAAGAGAGATTTCAGCAAATCCAACTAAGAGTATTACAAAAACCCATACAAAAATACTCATCGCCTCAAAAGACCAAATACCAAAAAAGGCTGATTCCAGGATACAAAGACGTTACATGTTACAAATGTCACAAAAAGGACATACATCAGTGCTTGCAAAATGAATATAAAATTACAAGAATTAAAGCTCGATGAGGCGTCACCCAGAAAATTTCCAATCTTCTCGTTGATTCCTCCGATTCAAATGCCGAAAGTCGAACACGACTATTTTTCTCATCTTCCAAGACAACAAAGCCCTCCAAATAGATGAATTGCTTACAACCAGTTCTTACGAATATTCCGACAAGTGAGAAAACTCATTTGTGTTTTAACCAAGGATCAAGAGTTCATGTTAGAAATGGTTCAACACATAGATGTCGAACACCAAAAAGGATTATTTGAATAAACTCCTCAAATCTTTTCTTGACGAGAAAAAAGATCTCAAAAAATTCTATTCGCCAAACACCTCCAAAAATACCTACGATTTAACAAAAATCTTGAAAAAGGTAAAGGGATGAAAGACTCCAAAGAAACCCCGATTATAGAACTCAGAGAGGCGTAAACAAATCAAAGTAGAGATCGAGACTCTACGAGAAAAAGCAGGATCAAGACTCTCTTTTACTTAAGACACTCTGTCACAATACCCGACACTCTGATCCGCTTAGTCGAGACAATTCCGACTCAGAAGATCCAGGGGAGAACCTCCCGACAACCCTTTCGTTGAAGAGGTCCCACAAGAATTCCCTTCTTGTCTTACGACAAATCACGCCCAAAATACCTTGTTCAAATAACCAGCTTAGAAATTCTCACGCAATTTTAGGATTACTACTATTGCTCTTTTTGACACCGTGCAGTCTGGAGATTGCATAAAAACAGTCTAGTACCTAATCAATTCCATGAAAATACCCGAAACTCTAGCGTGACCAATAACACGAAGCTAGAAATCAATTCCCAAACTAATGCCTCATTATTATTAATAATGTTTCTATTACAATGCGTCGTTTGTCTTAGTAAAAGACATTCACATTTTCGTTATCTTAGGAACACCTTTTATTAATCTTATCACTCCTTATAAAGTCGATAATAATTTTATTTCTTTTGATTCCAATAGAAAGAAATTAAAATTTCCTTTTTGAAAAAACTAAAAGCTAGCGACCTTGATTTGATTAAAACTTATTCTTGCCACCTAGAGAATTAAGAAATAGTTTTTATCAAAATTCCAAGTCCCTGCAAACTATGATACTTGTTCCTTTAAATTAATTAATTCCTTTGCATACAAAAAACTTTTGAAAGCGATTTTGAAAATTGCATTCAAAAATGATTTATGCAAACTTATTTCGATAATTTTACTTTAAAAAATATTTTAACGATGGTTTATCCAGCAGAGCGAGAAACCCACGGGTTTACAAAACCGATTCTGACATGTAAATACCGCCAATATCCCTATAAAAGTCCATGATATCCAATACGAGATACAACAAAAAATGTCCTATCACTTTGTCCTTTGCGAATGTCCGGGTTTCAAAGAAAAAATATCCGGAAAGGACATGAAAGAATCTGGACAATCTTTGACCTGCAATGTGTGGAGCATTACTCCAAAAAAGAAAAGAAGAGACACCTCCTCCACCAATAAATACACATTCTGTTGCTGCACCACAACAACTAAATTCCATGGCCCCAAAAAATCAACAAAAGAAGAAAAAAGAAAAATTTCACGAAAAACCGTCATGGTATGAAATAGTCATGAAAGAAGAAAATGAAAATATTCCCGACATCAAAGACAAAAACACCGACACAGGAGATGACTGCTGAAAATCTCCTACAACTTCCCGAAATCACGAAATCTGAGAAGGCTTTAATGCGGCTTCAAAATCCCAAACAAGAAGTTGTCCAGCTCGAGAGGAAAACCTCTCAAAATTTTATAAAAATCGAGAAAGGAGAATCTTCAAAAACCCTTTCTCCAAAAAGAATTTTCAAAGCGCAGCTTGAGAAAGAAGAGTCTTCAAAAAACCTTTCTCAAAAACAATTTTCAAAAAATCAACTTGTGGTACCACAAGTTACCAAAAACTTCCTCCTAAATTCTTTGTAAAACCATTTTTTTCAAAATATTGTAACTCTTGAAAAATGATTCTTTGATAAAGACCCTTTTCTAGCACTACAAAATTATTTTGGACAAAGTGTTTTTATAAATCGTGGGATGTTTTAAAAACCCGTATTTTTACCAGGCTATCCTTGAAATATCAGGATCAAGCAACAATTAAAAATAATTTTTTAAGAAAAACCAGATCCCTCCTATTCAATTTGCAAAATTCTCAGCGTAATTGCTCCTATTGATTGGGAATGACACATCTTAACTACTAAATTTCCCAGACACCCACAAAATGAACCATTTTTGATATTCCTTTTTAATTACTTGGGATTACCAACAAGCTTGGTTCAATTCCTTTTCGTTCAAAAATACCAACCTAAGCCACACTTGGCTTTTCCATTTTGATACCTCATGTGATCCATCACAATTTCCAACATGGTGGAACTCATGGTGGGAACAATCTGAGATCCACCTTAGAAATACAAAAACCGAGAAGTCACTAAATCCTTTAGCCTCTTTAAATCCCAGTTTAAACCTTGAGGAAGAAAAGAGATTTGTGCCTCTACACCTATTTCACACAAAATTCCACTTACCATGGGTCTTTACATGGTTAGATTATTGTCAGGAAGACAAAATCCCACTATCCAGAAGAAGATTCAAAATCCGATGGTGGGATAGCTTTAAAATACCAAAAGCCTACGCACTACAAAAGTCGAGGGAATGGTTAGATACCCGAAACCCATTCCTTTACGTGCACCTCCACAAAAATCACCGGCACCACTACAAAGCGAAGAGCACACCCGGTTCCTTCACGAAATCCCAGATGGCCTCAATGCTTGCGCGCCAAAAATCCGAGAAGAAATGCAAGCCATAATTACGAAATTTGCAACTGCTTCATCAAAACAAGGCTCTTAATTCGAAGAAAGAAGAACCAGGAGATTGATATTGAAGATACCGGTTTTTGGCAATAGTGGATTGAACAAAATTGCCAAGAATTCAAAATACCGGAGTAAAGTTCGGACAAAATTCGACAAAAGAAAGTGGTCAAAAAGCTACTTTCAAGAAAAGCAAAAGCAAAAGAAAAAGCGAGATTCTGCAATAATTAGAAAATGCCAAAAGGAAGAATATGATTCTCCACTCCGGATGAGTAGTGACTGGATGAATAGTGACACAGATGAATAGTAGCTGATGAATAGTTTAAATTCCCTTTTATTACGAAAATACCTGTAAAACTCCTATAAAAGGAGACTCCCTCTCCCTTAGAAAGACAAGTCATTTTTTACTAAGTCTTTTAGTAAGTCTTTCTCTTCTACAATTAGAGAGAAGTTGAGAGCTCTTTGCAATCCCCCCTTTAGGTTAGGATAAAATACCCCTCTAAATACCCATATGATTCAGTTCATATGATCCATATCATATGACTCATATCATATGATCCAAATACCTCCTGAAATTCCCAAGGTTTCTCTCCTTGATAATTATCTTTGTAAATTCAATTTTTAAATGAATATGATTATGGCAGTACTACCTCCTAATCTTTTAAAATACTTTATGCATTTAAATTCTTTAAATTCCTGCATTAAATACTTGGCAGTTCAACCGCCTACTTGATTTAAATACTGCGGAACCTTTGTGATCCATGGTTTCCATAACTGGAACCTTGAATTGTAAGTCAAGCTTTATTTACTTTCTGCATTCTTCAATTATCCTTTAATTTATCAATCCCTTATATCTTGATTCCTTCTCTGTCTGTTATCCCCTTTAGATCCTCGGCCTAAGTTTGTATAATATATAAATAAAAAGATTCATTGTCTTGGAATATGTCACCTAAACGTTCCCAAGCTTCCATAGCCGTGGAATCAGGCTCAAGAATAGTATGTAGTAAATCACTCGAGATTGTGGCGTAGATCCACTGGAGGACCATTGCATCAAGGGTCAATCATAATTCCTTCTCATCACTGGTCTTCGGCACCTTCTCCTTGCCGTTTTTCGACGGAATTATGTGATGGATAACCCAGTGTGAGCGACAATGGATTTTAAAGAGTTCCACATGTCGCATAATGGACGTTTTCCATCTCAAGAGTGATGGAGATATGAGATTTGATGTTGGAGACAGCAAGGGCTGGGTGAAAATTGGATTTCGAGTCAGACATGGCTGTCGGACGAAGAAGGGAGGCCGATGGGGCAAGGAAGAAGGGGAGGGGGAGGAGGGGGGCGACTGTATTGAGAGAAAAGTTCAAGGTTTAAGATCTTTCCCTAGAATCTGATACCATGTAGGAAATATTCTTCCTTGATTTTATTCATTAATGATTTACAATATATATAGTGTTACAGAAATATTTACTTTGCTACAAATTAAGTAACTAATCAATCCTAATTACAAGAGAAATATAATTCTACCTAATAGAGGAGATGTACAATTAATTATTGTGAAAATATTCTATTAATATTAAAGTTGAATGAGGTCCTTGGTCACTCGCCCTAAAACATGTTATAACGTGTTGGCTTCAACCACTATTACGTAAAAGCTTGGTGAAGCTTTATGCTTTAGGAAAAATGTTTGAGGCTATCTGAGATAGTTGCTCAACAAATTATTTTCTTGCGTTTGTGCCAGCTCAGGATCTAACACGTCAAAAATACATTTTAATACATCTTCTATGCTAAATGAATCCCGAAGAAGAGTGGGAAAACATTCTTCTTATGATTTTATCATATAAGCAGCTAATTAGGAGTATAGTCACAACTCTCTATAACAACATTTCACTATAACAATCGATTATGGTGTTACGATATATAATATGCTCTCTATAAGAACATTGCATGTGCTATAGCAGTCAAAAAATATCCACAATCATCCTTTATAATAATATTTTAGTATAAAAATCAAATCTTTATTTTAACAATCATCCTTTATAATAATATTTTAGTATAAAAATCAAATCTTTTTTTTAATCGACTTTCATGTTATGTTATATTATATGTTATCTATAACAACACTGTATTGTAACCGTAAAAAAATATCTTGACAAACGAGATTGTTATAGAGAAATTCGACTATACACTGCATTGTTTTTTAGCTGGTGTGGTACATTTGTATTTAGCATACCAACAAAGAGAGGCAGTCCAAGGTCAATTCGTTGTGACCTAAAAGGAAGCTTCTATGCAATTTCCTCTTCGTCAATATTACTTCACGTATAGTATCCTCCTTTATCATGCCTTACAATTTCTTAGAAAATTCCACAGCCCACTTACCTTGGGAGGGACATTACTACTCAACGTCATCTCTTCTTTTTCCTTTTTAATAATTCGCTTTGTTTTTTTCTCTTTAGTTTTTCATTCGGTATTTGATATTAGTATTGAAATTCGAAATAATTTAAATTAGCGTCACATAAGACCCATATAAGGGGGAAATATTCCCTAACAAGATTTTTCTATATCAAGACTCGAATTCAAAACCTCTAATTAAAAATAGAGGAGACTCATCTATCCCACCAAAATCCTTATTGATAAATTAAATGTTCTCTTTCCTTTTTTTCCTTGTCCTTTTGGCAAAACAACCAAGCATTTGACTCACCAAAAATTTTTAAAACCAAGACACTAAGAAAAGTCAATCTCAAGACCTAATTTAGGGCAGAAGCAAATACAAAATTTAAAGTTTATGCATTCCTACGTCTAATAATCTCAAATTAATTGAAAAAGAATAATTTTCTGATTATTTTTATTAATGATAAGGTATATATACATGATATACAATTTCTAATCATGGAAATTAAATCTACATTTTCCTAATATAAGACTACTACCTTATCCTAAGACAAGAATACTACCATAATTATACATTTATAAAAACTCTAATAATTATGGTAAGCAATATGCAAAATATACACACCATATACACGATTTTGACAGTGTATACCGTGGTAGTCTTTCACAACCCCGTAGTCATAGCGGGCGGTTGTCGTACGCTGAGACTGTCCCTAAAATCTTCAAACAGAACTAAGAGAAGACCCTTAGTAAAAATGTCAGCAATTTGGTACCTTGAAGGGACATGCAAGACACGTACTTGTCCACGAGTTATCTTTTCGCAAACAAAGTGAATATCCATCTCGATATGTTTAGTGTGCTGATGTTGGACCTGATTTCCAGAGGGATAGACCGCACTAGCATTATTGCTGTAGACCAAGGTAGTTTTCTGAATAGGAAGTGAAGCTCTAATAGGAAATTATGCAGCCAACACGACTCAAACACCATATTGGCTACCCCTCGATACTCGGCCTCCGCACCGGATCGCGATAAAGTAGCCTGTCATTTAGCCGACCAAGAGACAATGTTATCACCAAGAAATATACAATAACCATATGTCAAACGCCTGGTATATGGACATCCACCCCAATTAGCATCTGTATAAGACACGAGAGTAGATACGGAGGATGGATATAAGTGCAAACCATAATCAAGAGTGCCATAAATGTAATGCACAAAGCGTTTGAGAGCATGCATGTGCTTATAATGCGGATCATGCGTAAATAAACACATCTGCTGCACTGCATATGTAATATCGAACCTCGTGAAAGTAAGGTACTGAAAAGCCCCTGCAAGACTGTGATAGTGGGAGGGATCATCGTAAGGTGTGCTAGAAATAACACTCAACTTCGGTTTGATGTGAACTAGAATAGGAGAGGACTTACATGATACACATGTCAGACCGTTCAACAATCTCAGCTGCATACTTCCTCTGGGTAGAAAAAGACCATCTGCATGACGAGTAACAACTATACCCAAAAATAACTCAAGGCCCCCAAGTCTTTCATAGCAAATTCTGAACTGAGAAGAGACATGATAGACTTACGCAGGTTATCAGAAGAGGCAGTCAATATAATATTATTCACATATAACATATTGTATGCCAGAGAAGTACCATGACGATAGACGAATATAGAATGATCAAACCTGCTATGAGAAAATCCCATAGTAGACACATAATCTCTAAACCTTTTATACCAAGCCCAAAAGGCCTGTTTTAGCCCATACAAGGACTTCTTCAGCAAACAGACATGGTTAGGATGATCGGGTTCCCCTACGGCTACCTTGTTACAACTTCACCCCAATCGAAGACCCCTCCCTGAAACCCAAGGGCTGATGCATATATACTATTTTCTTGAGATCACCATGTAAGAAAGCATTTTTCACATCCAGCTGATGAATGATTGTCGGTTAGACCACCAGACTAAATGTCTCTCCACAATCCACACCAACCTGTTGAGTTTTGCCACCACCTAGAAGACGGGTCTTATGCCTCTAAAAAACCATCAGATTTTCCCTTTTGAGTAAAAATCCACATAGAACGAATAACATTGACACCAGGCGGACGGGGAACCAACTCCCACGTCTTATTTTCAATAAGAGCATTATATTTATCATCCATGGTCATTTTCCAATTCAGCTCATGAAGGGCAGACACGGAATTACGTGGTAGGGGTGATTTAGTCACATTAGAATTGAGATTAAAATGTCATTTTGATTTAAAAATACCCCATTAGCTACGAGTAACGGGCCCTTGACTCGGAATAGAAGTGGGTCAGACCTGGGTCGGTGTAGGGATGTCACGGACTGGACTGACGAAAGACGTAGAAACTGGGCTAGCAGGCAGTGGGCCTGCTGGTCGAGACACTAGACCTAGAGGAAGAATTATTGGGCCAGTAGGCAGTGGGTCTGCTGGCCAAGATACCGGACTGAGACCGAGACCAGATGGGCCAGCAGGCAGTGGGCCTGCTGGCAGAATTGGGTCACAGGAATGCTGGGCCCAATGGTGGATGATATATGGTAAGAGCCCATCATCGAAAAAATTATAAGAACTAGACACAAAATTATACAATTTAGCAAACGGAAATTGGGTCTTATAAAAAATGACATGGCGACTAATTATGATTTTATTAGAGGATAAATTAAAATATTTGTAACCATGATAATTAGACGGATAATCCAAAAAACACACAAGCAGTAGAATGGGCATGAAACTTGTTAATTGTAGTGGATAGGAAGAGAGGATAGCATAAACACTCAAATACCCTTAGATGAGAATACGAAGGATCCTTATGATAAAGAGTTTGGAATGGAGATTGGTATGCTAGTCCTTTGCTCAGGAGTATGTTAAGGAGGTAAGTAGCCATTTGTAATGCATGATGCCAAAAAGAAGGTGGTAATGAAGCATGGGATCATAAAGTCCGAACAATATTATTAATGATACGAATTTTTCTTTCGGCTTTCCCATTTTGTGAGGACGTATGAGGACAAGAAAACCGAAAATATATGCCATTATTATTACAAAAATCCTGAAATGACCCATTATTAAATTCCCTTCCATTATCACAATGAATGTTTTTAATTGCCCGTTCAAATTGGGTACGGATGAATGCTCTAAATGATAGAAAAGTGAAATAAAATTGAGACTTTTTAGACAACGGAGAAGTCCACAAAAAAATTAGAATAATCATCCAAAAATAACACAAAGTAACGATGGCCCAAAGAGCTCAAAACGGGAGATGTCCACAAATCACTATGAATAATATCAAACGACATCAAAGTACTAGAATTGGAAGCAACAAACAATAATTTGACATGTTTCCCAAGCGGACAAGACAGACAAACATTAGTACTACGCGTACTATTACACACAATAAAATTATTGTTCTTAAGAGAGCAAATAACAGACACCCCCGGATGACCCAAATGTGCATGCCATAAGAAAGGTTCTAAGGTGGCAAATGTTGACTGTGTGACTTGATTAGTGGTGGTTATAGGATAAAGCTGACCTCGACTATCACATCTCATTAGAGGTATCCCCGTCGAAAAATTCTTCACAAAAAATTCAAAAGGGTCAAAGTCAACAGAAACCCAATTAGCAGTTGTAAATTTTTGAACAAACACCAAAATTTTAATTAAGTGAGGAGCATGAAGGACATTTTGCAAGGCGAGAGGTAGGTTCGGGGGAGATAATTTTTGTGACCATAGCCACGAATTGGAATTGAATGATCATTATCAACAATAATGCCACAATTTTTGCTCAAATTGAAATAAGATGAGAGATTACCTGGTGCGGACGTCATGTGAGAAGCAGTACCGATGTCTATGTACCAATTTGCATCCGGGGGATTTAATCTAAGTGTATGTATCGTTGCCTCGATATCTGTGGGTGTCGGGGCCGCCACTGTTGGGCCGGCAGCAGCGAAGGCCTGCTGCCAGGAACTGTTTACCTGCCTAGTTGTTTTCTACCTCTGCTGGCCAGCATTGGGCCTGGCCCAATTGGTTAAAGGAAATGGGCAGGGGGGCATGGGCCACTGTCTGTTGACCTATGGCATGGCCCAGGGCCACTACCCAGCAGCCCAAGCCTGTTGCCATGAGTTTAGTGGCCCGATCCCCTGCTGGCCGCCACCCCCTGCCTGTCTGCCACCACTGTCGCCGCTAATGCCATAGCGGTGACCACCCTTACCGCCGCCACATCTGCCGCCGCGATATTTCCCTCGGTTTTGACTATTTTTGCCACCCTCGTTATTACGGTTTTAACCATACTTTTTGGAGAATGATTGAGAGTCATCAGTGTCACGAGACGTGGCCACCGTCATGGCAGAATTGGCTCCAGTAGCCGCTTTTTTAGCCAATCCTACTTCTTCTATGGTGAGCATGGAACGTGTTTGGTAGAATAACGGGAGAGAATTGCTTTGATGAAGGAGAGTCCCAACGCCATTATACGCCTCGGAGAGGCCCGCAACCATCTAAAGAATAAGACGATCATTAGTGACAGACGCACCAACGTTTTTGAGTTGATCTGACAACTCCTTGAGCCATTGACAATAGGCTGAGACATTCGGAAAATATTCCATATTAATGTGTAAGAATTCTTGCTCAAGGGTCATGGCACATGAATTTTTGTTGTCTTGGAATATATCACGCAACCTATTCCAAGCTTCCATTGTTGTAGCATCGGGTTCGATAATTTTCGGTAAGAGGTCCATAAAGATGGTGGAATAGATCCATTGAAGGACTGTAGCATTAAGAGTGGCCCACATCTCAATTTCATCATCTGTGGAAGGCACCTTCTCTTTGCATGTCGCCGATGGGACGATGTGAAGGAGGACTCTATAAGACAGGGCGTGAATTTTAAACAGTTTTGACCACTTGCGTATTGGACGTTTTCCATCTCAAGAACAACAAGAATGTTATTTTTTATATTGAAGACTGCAAGGGCAGGATGAAAGGTGTTCTTTGTGGTAGACATGATGGAAGAACAAGAGGAGAACTAGAGATTTAGAAAAAAATTGAAGGGAGGGGAGGGGGTCATCGGCCGGTGGTGGCCGAGAGGTTGCCGAGTAAAGGCGGCGGAAGCTAGGTTTCGGAGAAGGAAATATTGACCTAGACTGATGATACCATGAAAGAGAATAATCCCCTGATTATTTTCATTAATGAGAAGGTATATATACATGATATACAATTTCTAATCATGGAAATTAAATCTACCTTTTCCTAATACAAGACTATTACATTTTCTAATACAAGACTACTACCATAATTATACATGTACAAGAACTCTAATAATTATGGTAAGGAATTTATAAAATATACACACCATATACACGGTTTTGACCATGTATACCATGGTAGTCTTTCATTAATATATAAAAATAACAAAATTCATAGCTAAATATTTATAAATATTTAATGAATATTTCAAATATATATAGGGTTTAAACAAAAGCTATTGAATTTCGACCGGCATATACTACTCTTAGATCCTCCACTGCTCAAGAGGTTGTTTGCTTCACGTATTATAGATTATAATGCAAGAACTATTATAGTTAATATTGTTGTGCGGTGAATAAACATGTTGAAGTTGTTATGCGCGAATTATTTAATTTAAGGATCATTTTGTTAATATTCACTCTTATCCATATATTTTTAAACATATGTTATTACTCGACATTCCATCTTGCACAAAAAACTACATAATTCATCTGTCCCAATTTATATGACATATTTTTTTTTCCAAAATGAATGTCACATTTTTTATTTAGAAATAATTTAATTTTAAACTTTACATTTTGCGTTAAACGAGATGATCATAACCACACAAATATTTTTAGTTTGTTTTAGACTCTAGATTCAAAAGACTCCTTTTATTTCTTAAACTTTATGTCCAATCAAACTATATCATATAAATTGGGACGGATGGAATATATATTTTGTATATTTTATGCAGGGATTAATACCAATAGGAGTGATCGTAAAACTAACCAAACATTGTATAACTTTTCCAAACTTATATACAATAAATCAAACGACCACTTAAAGTTTTTGGAATCTGATTGGAACTTTCATAGTACATTACACAAGTTACTTTTCAACTTTTAGTGGTGCAGCTAACAACTCAATACAGCTAGCACTTTCTCGTCTATATAAATTGTGACAACTCACAACTATAAACTGTATAAAGCACAAAACCAAAGTATATACTTCTAGTTTGGCTTGAGAGATCACATATTAATTATAATTAAACTGTCAATTTCCATTTTATTCATGGAATCTATTAGAATACTACCAAAATCTTTTAGTTTCTCTTCACATAAAAATCTTAGGGTAATTTTAGCCAGACTTAGATCAAATTCTTCAAGTTCAAGCGAAAGTTCACCAAGAACTACTCCAAAATCATCACCAAATATATCGCGACGAAATTCATCAAGAGAAGACGAGTTTAGGGGAGTGTTCCGTCATTTTGATACCGACAACGATGGTAATTTTTAGTGTAGTTTAATTTGCATAATGTCTGTTTCTGAAATAATTCCTTTTGAACTGGCTATGAAAAACTATGCAGTATATACATATGTAGGTTTTCTTGTATCCTGAAGAGATTTATATATATTTCTCCAATCAATATACGAATAATACCTCTTTAAGGAAGTTTAGTTTTGCGTCTCAAAACTTTTTCTTAGTTCTACTTTATTTTATTTGTTAAGTTTCACTCAACAATATATATATAGAAATTGCTAATGAAATGGCTATAAAAAATAGTCGTCAGCGATGAAGCAAGGAATTTCGTTTAGAGTGTTCAAGATTTGATATATATATATATATATATATATATATATATATATAAAGAGTAATTTTTTTATCTATATATACCTGGTATAAGGTTTATATAAAGAATATTATTTCCCGACGAAAGGTGTTCAACATAGTAGGGATAAAGATAACCCATGTGCAACTCCTCCTTTACCTGCATTTGATTTACGTATGTTAGGTGAAAAAAGATAGGAATAGTAAGAGTCCTTAGATAGATTACTCAGTCTAAGTCAAAGTACTCCTTGTAACTTATCATATGTACACGATTGTTTTGTATATATGAGAGCAATCTGTCCAGTATTATCTAAAGGCTTCATAGACATAGTAGAGTCAAGCATTAAAGTTCAGACATTTTATGATTTACTATATATTACTTAAGCAGCATGAATTATGCCAAATGTTTCTAGAATTAGTTTACTGCTAGTAAAGAAAGTGGGTTTCTTTTATTTGAGATGATTTCATTTGACTTGCACGATAGAACAGAAAGAACAGTCTAGAAGGTACGCTCAATTAAGTTAAGACATCGAATGTCGATTTAATGATACTATTCCTATACAAGGAGTTGAATTAGATTGAGTAATCAAGTAAGGACTCCTACTATTCCTATCCTTTCTCACCTAACATATGTAAATCAAATGCACATGGGGGGTGGGGGGTGGGGGTGGGGGGTGGAGGGGTGCTTACACATTGGTTATCTTGATCCCTAACATAACTGACCACCTTCACGCCCTTATTTGCAGCATATGAACAAACTTTGTAGTAATTTAAAAGAATGTATGTATCTCCTCAATCAATATACGATCAATAATTCTTTAAGAAAAATTGATTTTGCACGTCAAAGCCTTTCGTTAATTCTCTGTTTATTCAATTGTTACATTTCTAACAGGTAAAATATCAGCTTTCGAGCTAAGAGCATATTTTGGATCCATAGGAGAACATATGTCACATGAAGATGCTCAAGAAATCATAGACGAACTCGATACAGATGGTGACAGTTTCATAGATTTTGAAGATTTTAAGAAATTATTGGTGCAAAAAGAAGGAAGTACTGAAGATGATGAATCCTTAAAATCAGCCTTTGAGATGTATGAACTTGAAAAAGGTTGTGGTCGGATTACACCTAAAAGTTTGCAGAGGGTTTTGAGTCGTTTAGGAGATCCAAAATCTTATGATGAATGTGTCACTATGATCCAAGTCTATGACACTGATGGTAACGGAGAACTTGATTATCATGAATTTCGCCAAATGATGACGGCTTAAAAAATAAAAGCCTGAATATATTGATAGTCCCTTAAATTTGTCAATCAAATTATGATCTGTTTCGATTAAGCACTTGAATACATAAAAAGTCGTTTTGATTTGATACTTCAATCTCAAATTTTGGAAAAGTTCATGTGTATTTTTAGCGACAATTATATTGATAAGTTAACCACTTAACATATGTCATTTCTTTAGCCTCAATAAGCTGCAAAATCCCATGCATGTTCCAATTGAAGCTGATGTGTATAATTAAAGGAGGTGACATATTTTATGTGGTTAATTTATCTACATAATAGATGCTTGAGAACCTCCGCAGAAGCTTTTCCAAAATTTGAACTAGAAGTGTCTAATATGAACACTTATCATGTGTTCAATCGAAACAAATTGTAGTTCGAGTATCTTAATGAATTTGATGGCATATTTAAGGAGCTATAGATGTATTTAGCCAAAAATAAATTTAAGTGAAAGTAAAACAAAAACTTAAGTAATTAAGACCATGATATTGAGGGGCTGAGACAACAAATAGTAATGGAAATCTCAGCCATCCGAAGGTAGATTAATTTTCTCCTCTGCATGTTTGTATTTTTGTTCTCTTTGTATGATTGTGAAAGAAATAATCCCTTGATTATTTTCATTGATTGAAAGAGTATATATACAATTTACATATTTCCATAATAGGAGAATTATGTTCCTATTCTACTCTTAAAACCTTATTCTACTTGGACATTAACTATACAATTATGGTAATACAAATATTATGGTAAGTGTACAATACTAATTACACCACAACATTACCTAAACTAGGAGACTAAAACCTTACCTAAACTATATACCATATACACGATAATTCAACCAAACCGAGAGAAAAATATACATAATATACACATGTATATTGTGTGTATATTATGTATATTTAACATACTCCCGCAGTCATAGCGGATGGTCTTCGAACGCTGAGACTGTCCTTAAAATCTTCAAAAAGGACCGAGGGAAGACCCTTTGTAAAGATGTCGGCAATTTGATACCTGGACGGGACATGGCAGACGCGAACTTGACCACGAGCAACCTTTTCACGAACAAAGTGAATGTCCATCTCGATATGTTTAGTGCGCTAGTGCTGAAACGGATTACCAGAAAGGTAGATGATACTAATAGTATCACAATAAACAAAGATCGCTTTCTGAGTGGGACAATGAAGCTCTAACAGCAAATTATGCAACAAACATGATTCAGAGACCACATTAGCTACCCCTCGATACTCGGCCTCTGCATTGGAATGGGATAAAGTCGACTGACGCTTCGCAGACCATGAGACCAAGTTATTACCAAGAAACATACAATAGCCAGACGTAGACCGTCTGGTGTCCGGACAGCCACCCCAATCAGCATCTCTGTACGAGAAAGTGTTGACGTTGATGAAGGATATAAATGCAAGCCATATTCAAGTGTACCCTGAATATACCGAAGGATGCGTTTGAGCGCATTCATGTGCTCAACTCTGGGATCATGCATAAACAAACACACCTGTTGTACGGCATACGTAATATCTGGTCTCGTGAATGTAAGATACTGAAGGGCCCCTGCAAGATTGCGATAGCGGGTCGGATCCTCGTATGGTGCGTCGGCTGCAGCCCCAAGTTTGGGCTTAGTATCGACTGAAGTGGAAGTGGACTTATAGGATGATATTCCAGCCCTCTCAATGATCTCAGTTGCATACTTCCGCCGGGAAAAGAGCAACCCACCTGCATGACGAGTGACAGCAATCCCCAAAAAATAATTCAAGGACCTCAAGTCTTTCATAGCAAGCTCAGAGCTGAGCATTGTCATGATAGACTGGCGTAAGGCATCGGAAAAGGCAATCAAAATAAAACCATCCACATATAACAGCATATAGGCCAAGGACGAACCACGACGATAGATGAATAAGGAATTATCCGACCTGCTGTGAGTGAACCCAATAGTCGAAACATAGTCGTCAGAACTCTTATACCAGGCCCGTGGAGACTGCTTAAGCCCATATAAGGACTTCTTCAACAAACAAACATGATGAGGATATGTGGGATCCCTAAATCCCAAAGGCTGATGCATATAGACTGTTTCTTTGAGATCACCATGTAGGAAAGCATTCTTTACATCTAACTGATGAATAGGTCATGCTTTCGAAAGAGCCAAGCTGAGCACAGTGCGAATGGTAGCCGGCTTGACCACCGGGCTAAACGTCTTACCACAATCCACACCAACATGCTGAGTCTTACCATTACCCACAAGTCGCACCTTATGTCGGGCAAATGAACCATCTGAATTGTCCTTATGAGAAAAAATCCACATAGACCTAATAATATTAATACCAGATGGACGGGGCATCAACTCCCACGTCTTATTATCAATAAGAGCATTATATTCATCGGTCATAGCAATTTTCCAATTCGGGTCATTTAACGCAGACACATGATTACGGGGTAAGAGTTATTTAAGAACATTAGAATTTAAATTAAAATGTCATTTTGGTTTAAAAAGACCCCGTTGACTACGAGTGACCGGTCTATGACTCGAGGAAGAATTGCGGTTTTTGAGAATTTTCTGGACTCGGACGGATCGCGGCCAGAGTAGCGTCTGGCCGCCCAACGCGTTAAACATATGCAGGAATCGGACCGGCCCATAATTGAGCTGGGATCGCCTCAAACCGCCCAATGACGATACTGGGAATTGATGCTTGTGACGGGCCAGTGGGACCAGCGGGCAGTGGGCCCGCTGTAGAATTTTGGATGCGGGACATGTCCGAAAAATGGTGAATAATATACGAGGATATACCATCATCCAAAAAATTATACGAACTAGGCACGAGATTACTTACCTTAGCAAATGGAAATTGGGATTCATAAAAACTGACATGACGACTAATGATGATTTTATTAAAGGATAAATCAAAGCATTTGTAACCACGATGATTTGATGGAAAATCCAAAAACACACATGGAGTAGACCGGGCCTGAAGTTTGTTAATTATGGTGGACGGAAATAACGGATAACACAAACACCCAAAGACCCTAAGATGTGAATATGAATGGGTTTTATTATATAGAATTTGAAGGGGGGAAGAATATGTCAAACTTTGAAAGGAATTATGTTAAGGAGATATGTAGCCATTTGTAGAGCATGATGCCAAAAAGACGGGGGTACGGAAGCATAAATCAATAAAGTTTGGACAATATTATTAATGGTACGAATTTTGCATTCGGCTTTCCCATTTTGTGAAGACGTATGAGGACAAGAAAATCAAAAATTGATCCCATTATTAGCACAGAATTTCCAAAACACAACATTATCATATTCTTTGCATTATCACATTAAATATTTTTTATTTTTCGTTCGAATTGGGTTCTAATGAATGCTCTAAATTTTAAGAAGATAGAAAAAACTTGAGATTTTTTCGCTATCGGAAAAGTCCATAAAAACTTAGAATAATCATCCAAAAAGAGAACATAGTACCGATGACCCAAAGAACTAAGAACATGAGACGTCCATAAGTCTGTATGAATAATATCAAATGACATTAAAGAATGAGAATTTGAGTCTATAAATGACAACCTAACAATTTTTCCTAAAGAACAAGACTGACAATTTGGAATATTACGCGTACCCTTACATGAAATAAAATTATTTTTATCTAATGACGACAAAATAGACGACCCCGGATGACCAAGACGAGTATGCCACAAGGAACGAGCAAGGGCTGCAAACACTGACGGCAAGGCTTGACTCGATGGACCGGAACTGGGTATGATATGATTAAGATCTCCCCTAGTATCACACATCATGAGAGGACTCCCCGTCTTGAAATCCTTCACAGAGAAACCAAATTGATCAAATTCAATAGAAACGGAATTGTCAGTAATGAATTATGGACAGACACTAAGTTTTTAATCAATTTGGGGGCATGTAGGGTGTTTTTCAAGATAAGGGGTAGATGAGGGGGAGACAAAGTTTTATGACCATAACCACGAATTGGAATAGAATTACCATTACCAATAATTATGCCACGAGGGTTGCTCAAATTGGAATAAGACGAGAGCGTATCTGAATCGGATGTCATGTGGGTAGTGGCCCCGGTGTCCATATACCAATTTGGGTCTGGAGGATTTAAATCAAACGTGTGCATTGCGGCTTCGATGTCGGTAGAAGTGGGTGCCGCTGCGTGATGGGCCTGTGGCACATGAAGTAACTGGAAGTCATAACAACTGTGGCACATGAAGTAACTGGTTGGTTGATCAATGTCACTATCCGTTTTTGTCACAATCCAATTCTTCGTTTTGAGTTTTTATGTACTAATTGATGTTTAGGAACTTATTTGAGACTTATTGGGATGATTTGAGATGAGAGTGGAGAAGCTTGAATAGCTCGAATGAATTTAGATCATTTAAACCCAAAATCACATTTTAGATTTTCATTGTAAATTGGTACACCGTGATCGCAGTAACCAATAGCAATCGCGATGAGTGGCCTGTTGGAGATAAGCTCCTTCTTTCTGCCATTAACAAGGTTCTGAGCTCAAAGGACAAGGTCAACGATTGTGTTGGTCGACAAAGAAAGAAAATTTGCAAAACAATCTTCTCTAAATTCTATTATGGTATCAGAGCTTTGGGATACTGATCTGAGCTTAATTTCTTTCCTTCTCTCAATTGCTTTTCAAGCAATTATTCTTTCCTGAATCTGCACCACTCCTATCATCATTCCTGTCAATCAAACCTCTGATGAACTGTCTTCAGCTGAAAAGACTGTGATTGACTCAACCCATCCTTTCTTCATTCACGCTTCTGATTCACTTGGAATGCCATTGGTGAACTGTGTCTTCATTGGAAAGGGTTATGGAGGATGGAGAAGGCTTTTCTCACAGCCCTCTTAGCCAAGAATAAGATTTTCTTCATGGATGGTTCTGTTGCTTAACCTGCTGCCACCACTGATTTGTTCAAGTCTTGGAACAGATGGAATGATAAGGTGATATCATGGATCTTGAACTCTCTTTCAAAGGAAATTACTAAGAGTGTGCTCTATTCCAGAACTGCCAAAGAAATTTGGCATGAGCTTGAAGAAAGGTTTGGTCAAAATAATGGCCCTCAACTGTATCAGCTGCAAAAGGAAATTAGTGAGCTAGCACAATCATATCTAGATATTGCAGGATACTACACAAAGCTGAAAAGAATTTGAGATGAACTTGACAGTCTGGATGTGTGTCAACACTGCACTTGTCAATGTGAGTGTGGAGGAAAGACCAAGGTATTGAAGTCTCAATAGGATGCTAGGCTGATTCAATTCGGAATTGAATGATGCATATTCAGGTGCTAAGAGCAACATATTCATGATCTCACCTCTACCTTCAGTCAACTATGCTTACTCCCTCCTCATTAGGGATGAAAAGCAGAGGGAAATTCAGATCTCACAGCATCCAGGAGAGAGTGCTTTCATGGCTGCTATGACGAAAAATGCAGGACACAAATTTATCTACAATAAGAGAGTAGTACCAGATCCAAAGAGAATAATCTTTTCTATAGTTGCTGCAAGAAAACAAACCACACAGTGGAAAACTGCTACAGACTAATTGGTTTTCCAGCTGATTTTAAGTTTTCTAAGAACAAACGGTACCCTACTAATGCTAAGGGTAATGCAATGCTTTCAGGGGAAGAGAATGTAGGACAATCCAGCAATAGAGGGGAAAAGCCTATGAATCAGGAGCAATACCACAGTCTCTATCAGTTTCTTTAGCATGTTAAGATTGAAACCCAGAGTGAGCAAGTTACTGAAGACATTGCTATAGCTAACTGCGTTGGTATCCCCATTTCTGTCCTTTCTCCTACTTCTTTACATATCTCTTTAAATGTTGTTTCATGGATCTTAGATACTGGTGCATCTGAGCATATGACATCACATTTATCTCTACTCTTCAATATTTCAATTCTTCCATCACCTATTTCTGTTACTCTGTCAAACTCTCTAAAAGTTTCAGTTTATATATCTGGAATTGTACACCTTATGTTTGGTTTCCCTCTTACAAGAGTGCTATATATTTCTAATTTCAAATACAATTTGTTATATGTGCACAAATAATGTGTTCAATTCAACTCTTTTCTAACTTTCACTTCTTTTGGTGCACTAATTCAGGCCCCTTCAATGAAGAGGCAATTGTCCTTGATAGGGTTCATCAAGGAGTCTATTTGATGCATAATTTCAACACAAATCAAGTCAAGCCTAAAGATGCTAATAGCACTAGTGATCGGATTTTCATTCAGTCTTTATGTAATCAAGTTATTAAGAATTGCACTTTCAATTCTAGCTTGTTCCAAGGTCAGTATTTTCTGATGTTACTTTATGGCACAAATGGTTGGGACATCTTCCCCTTTCCAGTATGAATAAAATTTCTCCTATTCCTATATCTAATGTCAATTCTAAATGATTTTCTTGTGATATTTGTGCTAAGGCTAGGCAAAAGAAATTACCTTATTCTTCTACTTCAATTACCTCAACTCATATTTTTGATCTCATTCATGTTGATACATGGGGGCCTTACAATAACCCTTGATGATTTTAAATATTTTCTCACCATTGTAGATGACTATAGTAGAGCTACATGGACTTTCTTATTAAGTACTAATTCAAATACTTTCAATATTCTTAAACAGTTTTTTGCCATGGCTGAAAAACAATTCAACACTTCTGTGAAAATTCTAAGATCAGATAATGCTCTAAAGTAGGGTTCAAGTAACATCACTTTAGAGTATCTTAATTCCAAAGGTATCATTCATCAGACTACTTGTGTTTTCTCTCCTCAACAAAATAGAATTGTTGGGAGAAAACACAGGCATCTTCTTAAAGTATGCAGAGAATTATTATTTCAGCCTAATTTGTCTTTAAATTCTAGGGGGATGTTTGTTAACTGCTACCTATTTAATAAATAGGTTTCCTTCTACAACTTTGAACCTCAGAACTCCATATAAGGTGCTATATGGTGCTAAACCTTCATATTTGCATCTAATAGCCTTTGAGTGTCTTTGTTATGCTAGAACTATCTCTGTTCATAGAAGCAAACTTGATCTTAGATCTATCAAATGCATATTTTTGGGCTATTCTTTTGGAAAGAAGGGAAATAAATTGCTTTCTTTAGAATCCAAACAGATCATTATCTCCAGAAATGTCATTTTTATGAGAATGTATTTCCCTTACATCAACCACCTACTCTTTCTTTCTTCCCTTATGTTCCTCACTCTATTTTCCCATCTACTTCTACTTCTACTTCTACTTCTACTTCTATCTCTACTGACCCTGAGATATCAGTTCTTTCGACTAATGCTCCTGAATTGTCAGTCCTTCCTACACCTTCTAACTATACTTCTCCTATCACTCCTCAGTCACCTCATTCTCCTTCTACACAACCACCTGCACCCTTAACCTCTGCCATTCCTATGGATATCCCTCCTTCTCCCCTTTTCCCCCAATCTTTTTTCATCTCCTGTTGTTCTTCCTACTTATACTATTCCTTATATTGCTACTAGAAAATCCAGCAGATCATCTCACCAACCTAAATATTTGGATGACTATATTTGCAATTCAATATGTCTAACATAACTCATATCAAATTGCTTTTCTTCTCCTTTTTCAGCATCTATTATGCCTTTTTCTGGTCATTTCATTTCTAATCAGTCTCTTTTCAACTCAATTTCCTACAGTACTGAACCTATTACTTTCTCTCAAGCTTCTCTTCACCTAGGCTGGCAAGAAGCAATGTCCGAAGAACTTACATTATTAGATGCTAATAAAACTTGGAAGGTCGTGGTATTGCCCCCAAGTCAGAAAGCTTTACCCTCTAAGTAGGTTTATAAAATCAAATACAAACAGGATGGTTCAGTTGAAAGATTCAAAGCAATATTGGTAATTTGGGGAGACATACAAAGGGAAGGGATTGCTTTTTATGAAACATATTCCCCTGTTGTCAAAATGACAACAATCAGATGCTTATTGACTATTGCAGTGAAGAATAACTGGAAGGTATCTCAATTACATGTTAATAATGCCTTCTTGCATGGAGAATTGCAAGAAAAAGTATATATGAAAATTCTTGTTGGTTTATCACCTCCTACTCCTTATCATGTTTGTAAACTCAAAAAATCTCTCTATGGTCTAAGCCAGGCCTCTAGGCAATGGTATGCCAGGCTAACTGCAAAGGGTACTCTTACTCACTCAATGATTATTCATTATCTTTTAAACATTAAGCCGGCAAATTTTCAATTATTCCAGTTTATCTGGATGATATTCTCCTTACTGGAGATGATCCACTTGAACTCAATTCAGTCAAAGATTTTTTACATTCTGAATTTTAAATTAAGGACCTAGGTGATGCTCATTACTTTCTTGGAATGGAAATTCTATGGGAACCTCAAGAAATTATTTTGAGTCAAAGAAAGTTCACCATGGATCTTTTATCCGAGTATAATTGTATGGATCTCAAGCTTGCTTCCTCTCCTCTTGATCCCACCACCAAACTTTGAATGGAAAATGGTCCTTTGTTATCAGATACCCTCTTTAGAAGACTCTTAGGCCAATTAATTTTCTTACCCACACTCGCCCTAATCTATCTTTTGCAGTTCAGCATTTAAGTCAATTCATGCAAGCACCTCGACAATCTCATTTTGATGCAGCATTGAGGTGTCTAAGGTACTTGCGTCTTGACCCAGGTTTGTGTATTTTTCTTTCATCCACTCCATCCTTCACCATCTTAGTTTCTGCACTTCTGATTGGGGTTCTTGCCCCAATACTCGTCAATCTATCACCGACTATTTCATCACCTTAGGTGGATCTCTCATTTCCTGGAAGTCAAAGAAACAGTCTTTGATTTCCTTGTCATCAGCAGAAGCGAAATATCCATCCATGCGCCGTGTTACTGTCAAAATTACTTGGTTGGTTCGGTTTCTCTAGGATCTCTCTGTTTTCTATACTATCTCAGTTTCGATTCATTCTGACAGCTAGGCGGTGATACACATGGCCAAGAATCTGATCTTTCACGATTGTACAAAGCATGTGGACTTAGATTGCCACTTTGTACGTCAGAAATATCAGGCCGGGCTCATTTCACTTTCATTTGTTCCCTCAAACTCTCAACTCGCAGTCGTCTTCACAAAACCCTTATCTGGCCCGCATCATCAATCTAATGTAGGTAAATTGGGGGTTGCTTCTTCACCACCCTCCAATTTGAGGAGGGAGGATATTGGAGATAAGCTCATTCTTTCCGCCATTAACAAGGTTCTGAGCTCAAAGGAGGAAGGAGAAGCTAACAAGGTCAAAGGTTAAATTCGGACACTTATATTCAACCAGATCATTTGCGATTGGGCCTATGGAAATTAATGACACAAAGAGTGGCACAACTACAATTATTCAATCTACCAAGCCCAAAAGGAAAATGATTCCAGCAACAAGAAAATTAGTTCCAGAACAAGCTCGTATACACGTATTTGTACCAGCTGTAAATCCATAATTGTTTCTTTATTTTTCTTTCCTTAGTCAGTTAGTTCGTTATGTCTTCAACTACTAGAAATAGAATAAATGCACAGGTAGGAAGGTTCTATTCCATTCTTTAGTTGAGTATAAATACATTTGTACGTAATGAATATCAATCAGAAAGGAAATTTGCAAAACAATCTTCTCTAAATTCTATTATGGTCAGCCATGGATGCGTGGTCACTTCCCACTCGTCGCGATCACGAAAACCATAAGAACCCCAGCCTAGTTGTTCAGCGCGATCGCAATAAAGGCCTTATATTTAAGCTTCAATCTTTTCCGAAAATCAACCATTATTTTTCTATTTTTGGGAGTTTTAATCTACAGGATTGCAACATTTTAAAAGAGGAATCATCATAAAACTTTGAGGTAACGACACTAATTTTTTTTTAGTAATGGAATAAAACAACTCAGTCATTCCCTATTATCTTCCCATGTTTTATTGGTTAACAAGAAGGATGAGAAAGTTTTGCATAAATTAAAGGAAGTTGAATAATATGATTGTAAAGAATAAGTTTTTCATTCCTCTGATAGATGATTTGATGGATGAATTGAATAGCGTCGGGTATCATCAAATTAGAATGAGAGAAGGAGACATTCTCATGACAACATGTAGAACACATTTAGAGCATTGTGAATTCAGGGTCATGCCCTTTAGCTTTGTTGGAAATTTACTAATGTAGAATTAACTTTATCCCATTATTTATGATTCAAAAAATTGGGGCCCCACACGTCGGAAATATCGTTTCCACACACGTGCAATCTTAGTGCCAAGTATCGTAAATTTCGTTAATGAAAGAGATATTGATACGTAAGTGAAATGTTTGAGACATAGAATGATGGACGGTTATTGGCTAAATAACAAGTGTTCCACGTTGGTAAATGAAGGAAGGATTGTGCGAAGTGTAAGATGGTACGGGTCGGAAAAGGGCTGCGGCGTCTCCCGGACTGGGCCGCGGTGCCCCCCTTGCAGTGTCGCGGTGCCTGATGGACAGTAAGGTTTTGGCTGAATTAGAGTCGCGGCGCTTCATTGGCAATGACAGCTCGATGGAATCCCAAAAGGTTTGGCTGTTGAGGGGGCTTCAATAGCATTGAATCCACCCAATAATGGTCATTACTTGGACCATTATGTTGCTGCATTACTTGGGGATTAAATGTCATCCATTACATGAAAATTGATTGCCATTATGGGGCATTTGAAAGGTCATCTTGCACACCTATAAATTGAGGCCTTTGGCTCAATTCTATAGATGACCATGAACAGAAAAATAAGTTAACAACACCACAAAGAGATCAGATTTTCCTGATGGCAATCCTTCTCTTAGCAATCTTCATTATTCGTGTTCTTCGCTGAGATCATTTGTGTAGGCTTTGCACACTTGATAGTTTGTTGTTTCATCTTGGGAGACTATTGTCCACACTTCCGTAAAGCCTATATACGGGGGCAATCTTGTCTTAAAGACAGAGAGTCATCTCTCGACTCAGACGGTGGTGTTGTTATTATCTAATTGGTTGCTAAAGTGTTTCAGGTGTGAACTAGAATCTCAAATGAATCTAACCGTTCGGATTTCCAGCGGATCTACAAGCCACAAGTGTAGCAGTTCATGTTCTTGTATTTCCGAATACAAGGTTGTTTATCCTTTCGATCACTGTAATAGTTATTTACTATTCTCGTACGTGCTTTACATATCCAATAATTTTAAGACAAGATTGGCACTAAATGTACCAATTTGAAGACAATATTGGTATAAATGTTCGAAAGATGTTGGTTGACAAGTGTGTAACCAAATTTGGTTGTGGTTTTCTTCTTGAAAACAGTTCTGTTGACAGTTTTGTTAACAGTTCAAACACTGTCTCTGTCAACAACCGTGCTTTCAAAACTGGTCCTAGTTTTGGTTCTCTCTTTGACGACAGTTACAAATCTATTTTCATCAAAGGTGAGATCTCTGGATCTGATGCTGAGCTTCAATATACTGCTGATAGTCATGCTAGTACGGCTAAAGATCAAGGACGAGTTGTTGTCACCGCTCCTGAGAGTGGTGGAAACAAGCGCCCACGAGAGGCTGAGGATGTCAACTGGGACAAGAGGAGAAGGCTGAAGATGATGTTCTATCATGTAGCGAAAGGCCTATATCTGTCCTAGACAAAGAATCTGAATTATGGTAAAGAGGATGTGGACACTCAGTCTGACTGAAGTGGCCAGAATCCAAAAGGTCGAAGTTAATTAACCTTCCTTATCTATAATGTGTTGAGTTAATATCTGAATAAAAGTGTGTAAAGCAAGGCTGGAAATATGAAAGTGTTTTCATTAAAAACTCATATTCCCTACACTCTAAAATCAGATAGTGAATTTTCTTCCTTCCCTTATAGAGATTGGACTATTGTAAGCAAAACTTAAAAGATCTGTTCTTTTGAGTGTAACTAATAAAAGTGTGTAAGGTATGTTCGCACATATGAAGGATGGAGATCCACTGACTGTGCGAAAAATGTTACCACTCTTAAGTAAGCGCTAGGGATTTCCCTAGGCACCAATAACAAGAGAAAACGACTAAAAGATAATGTCTTATCGTAAGACGTTGAACCTGTCACACTACCTGACAAAAGATCCTTCATTTGATAGGATGATATTGGACACTCAGTCCTACAAAGCCTACGGATGACTGGAGTGGGCCAGAATTCATTTGATAGAAAGAAATTGGGCACTCGGTTGTACAAAGCCTACGGGCGACTGGAGTGGGCCAGAATTTCCAGGTCTTAAAAGATCTGAAGGCCAGAAGAAAGGCAAAAAAGTAATGGACACCTAGTGTGGTGGGCCAGAGTTTCCAGGTCTTAAATGATCTGAAGGCCAAAAGAAATTGGACACTCAGTCTGCCACAACAACTAGAGTGGGCCAGAGTATCCAGATCACATATGATCCGGTAACGCCCTAACCAAGGGCAAGAAGTTGTTCATGTGAAGCAACGCTACCTCTAAAGTAGAAGGGGTTGGAGAGGTTGTCCTCAATAGGACTTCAGGGAATGGGATCACTCTAAAAGGAGGTGATACATGTCCCAAATTTGGTTTAAGGGACGTTGTTGGTCAAGCTGGTTTGAGACTAGTTCAACAGGTCTGTAATAACTAAGAATGGTACAGTATGTCTGTAGCTAAATAAATGATATATTTGTAATCTGTGCATCTATGCCATTATAGATTAAGACACGTTAAATAGAAAGTCATTCAAAAGCTAACAAAGTTGAGATTGTTGCCTTCTGTCGACATAAACCCTCAAAATGAATATGAGGTAGGCGAAGAGGAAAAATCACCTTTCCATTCCGTCAAAGGAATAGCGAAGGAAGCATCGCTCCTCTAGAACTTAGTCACACCTACATGGGTGAATTGAAGTTTGTACAAAATAGAGGGGGGGAGACAATTTTTATCAAAGGAATAGTGAAAGAAACATCGCTCCTCTAGAACTTAGTCACACCTACATGGGTGATTTGAAGTTTATACAAAATATAGGGGAGAGACTAGTAATTTGTGACCTTCATTGATGATGGTACAACGTATTGCATTATTTATTTATTGAAAAGCAAAGATGAAGTTGTTGAAGCGGATAAGCTCTACAAAGCAGATGTTGGAAATCAACTAAGCCTACGGATTGAGAAATTCGTAGTGATAGAGGGGGAGAATGTGAGTCATCATCCATCAAACGACTACTCATTACTCACCTCAGTCTAACAGTGTTAGCCAAGCGCAAAGTCGTACGCCCAGAATATGTGGGGCAAGGCGATCCTTACCGCTAATGCGATTCTCAAAAGAACTACACATAAGGATAAAGATAACCCTCTATGTGAAACATGGAAAAGATCCTACCTACAAATGTTGTGATGTGGGGTGGCTTGGTAGAAGTTGGAATACTGAAACAGGTCAAGTTGGACCTAAGACTATAGATTGCATATCCATTGGATCTGCAAATAACAGTAGTGCTTATCGCCTCTTGGTGTCAAAGAATGCTGAATTCTTTGAGGATAACTTTCCTTGAGAAGGAAAAATAAGTAATTGCTCGAGGTTAACAAGAACCCGCGAGTGCCTAATTGACGGAAACCGGATGTTCCAGAGATACAGGACTCGGAAGTTGCTAACTATCAGGAACTTAATGTTTCAGATATACAGAACTCAGGGATTCTAGATGTTGAACCGAGACGGAGCATAGAGGGGATAAAGACTTGTTCTAGGCCTTATAGCTTGTATGGTTGAGAATGAACCATGGACAATTAACAGAGAATTGTCATCTCCAGAGAGAAATAGATTCCATCATATAGAACCATACTTGTGTAATGGTTGACCTTCCTCCGAAAAAAAAACCTTTGGGTTGTGAAAGTGGATACTCAAAAGTGAGTACAAAGTAGATGGATCTATTGACGAGTATAAGGCTTAGGCTACTTAGACATATGCTCCCCTGTGAATAGCTTAACATCCAGGGCCATTGCAGTCTTGCGTGACATGGATGTTGATGCCGCCTTCCTAACCGGAGAGTTGGAAGAGTTGGTTTGTTGGGCTTCTTCCTGAACTTTCATTTTGGTCCCTGAAATGTTTACATTTTGGTCCTAATAGTTTCAGTTAAAAATAGAAATAATGAATCTGACAACAGAAACATTGACTCTGAAGTTAGAAAGCCAACAGTTGGAAAAACCAACAGTCTAAAAGTGGAAGTCATATTGAAACAAAAGTCTCGATATGAAAGATATGGGTATCGCAGATGACATCTTAGGAATTGGGATTTCTAAGACATCTAACGGACTGGTCGAACTCCAAACTCAGTTATGAGATAGTTGACAGTCTCGTTGAAGCCACCAATGGATATGAATCATAGAACTGATTGAATCATGGTGCACCCATATACAAGGAGCGATATGGGCAGGTCACATGTAGTTCAATATATTGTACACACTGCAACCGACCCGGTATCGTCCTACAAAGTAGATCAATTGAATTAAGGTTCACTCGTGATTCTAAAAATGATCGATAGAAGACGTTAAGTCGGATATGACGATATCTGAAATATTCGCTTATCTATGGATTATGGTATTCTGGATGTCCAGCGGTTCTGGGAGAACACAATGATGCAAACTGGACATCAGAGTTTAAGAACACCAATGCCACAAGTAAATGTGTATGGTGGGTCTTGGAAAATCCGCTAAAGCAAACTTGCATTGGTCGATTCATGATTGAATCAGAGTTTATCGCTTTAAATAAAGCATGAAAGAAGTTGAGTAACTTCACGACTCCTTAGAGGACGTCCCTTATTGGAAGAAACCTGTGCCTACGGCAGTTATACACTGTGGCTAGCCCGTCGGCTTCAGGAAGGGCACAGATGATGTCGTCTGGACATATCTGTCGGATCTGTCGAAGACATAAGACCGTATGGTAGTTGATCGTCATGGGTGTCACTTCCTTGATTACTAATCAAAGTATATAGCGGACCCTTTAACTAAGGGACTACTCGAAGATCAAGTGTTCTGCCTGTCTAGGGGAATGGGCTTAAAACCCAAATAATACGAACCTTTGCGGTGGTAACCCAACCATATTGACTGGAGATCCCAATAATTTGGTTCAATGGAAAAACTAAGCTGCAAAAGGTTCAGTTGAGCGCTTCGGTGGAAGCAAGAGCACTTCATATGATGATTTCTGTAAAGAAACGTAAATTCAAAGTCGTTCCCTCGATAGACATTAAAGTGCTACCTATATGGTGGGTAAAGGTTAAGCTTCCAAACCTTTAACGATTCTCAATCGGTTGAGGTTAAGGTTGGGGAAACTTTTAATGATTCCTAACACTTGTGAAGTGGGGTATAGCAGGATACCTTGTAGGAGATCACCTAATTAAGTGCGAGGACAGGCCGCCTCAAATGAACGCACTTAAGAATCCAAATGTGTCCACGGCCACAACGGACAGAACAATAAGAAAAAACGAATAAAGGGGAGATATTGTGTTGGTAACGTTGTCTTGGCTTACATTAAACACTGATGGTTCAAGACATCATATTCACCGCGCAGTAAGTAAGTCCGATGGTATTCAACTAGGGAAGGTTCAAAGCGGAAGCTACCTATCCTGATGCAATATCTTTTCGCTGAACGATTGCTAAAAGTAGGCACCTTGCGTGTGCGCCAAAATATCTTTCAAGAGGGGATTGTTGGAAATTTACTAATGTGGAATTAAGTTTATCCCATTATTTATGACTCGAACAATTGGGGCCCCGCACGTCAAAAATATCATTTCCACACACGTGCAATCTTAGTGCCAAGTATCGTAAATTTCGTTAATGGAAGAGATATTGGTACGTAAGTGAAATGTTTGAGACATAGAATGATGGACGGTTATTGGCTAAATAACAAGTGTTCCACGTTGGTAAACAAAGGAAGGATTGTGCGAAGTGTAAGATGGTACGGGTCGGAAAAGGGCGGCGGCGCCTCCCGGACTGGGCAGCGGCGCCGGAGAGCCGCAGCGCCCCCATTGCAGCGCCGCGGCGCCTGATGGACAGTAAGGTTTTCGCTGGATTAGAGCCGCGACGCTTCATTGGCAGTGACTGCTCGACGTAATCCCAAAAGGTTTAGCTGTTGAGGGGGCTTCAATGGCATTGAATTCACCCAATAATGGTCATTACTTGGAGCATTATGTTGCTGCATTACTTGGGGGTTAAATGTCATCCATTACAAGGTAATTGATTGCCATTATGGGGCATTTGAAAGGCCATCTTGCACACCTATAAATTGAGGCATTTGGCTCAATTCTATAGATGACCATGAACAGAAAAACAAGTTAACAACACTACAAAGAGATCAGATTTTCCTGATAGCAATCCTTCTCTTAGCAATCTTCATTATTCGTGTTCTTCGCTGAGATTATTTGTGTAGGCTTTGCACACTTGATAGTTTGTTATTTTATCTTGGGAGACTATTATCCACACTTCCGTAAAGCCCATATACGAGGGAAATCTTGTCTTAAAGACAAAGAGCCATCTCTCGACTCAGCCGGTGGTGTTGTGATTATCTAATTGGTTGCTAAAGCGTTTCAGGTGTGAACTAGAATCTCAAAGGACTCTAACCGTTCGTATTCTCAGCGGATCTACAAGCCACAAGTGTAGCTGTTCATGTTCTTGTACTTCCGAATACAAGTTCCAATTCAAGATCAAGAGATTGACAATTTGTTATTATAATCTTAGTTGTTTATCCTTTCGATCACTGTAATAGTTATTTACTATTCCCGTACGTGCTTTACATATCCAACTAGCTTAACTAATGCCTTATTTTTAATCTCTAGTGAATCATGTGTTCAGACCCTACTTGAGGAAATTTATGTTATTATTCTTTGATGATAATATAGTGTATAGTACGTCAGTCAAGGAACATGTTCTACGTCTCATAAAAGTTCTTGAAATTCTGAGAAGAGTAGAACTCTTTTCTGAGCTGTCCAAGTTATTTTTTGGCCAATCTAAAGTGAAGAACTTAAGGGATATTATCACAGGAGAAGGGCTTGCTATAGATATCCTCCAAAATTAGTTCCCAAGTCAATCAAATAATTGAGAGGATTCTTAAGATTAACTGTCTATTACAAGAAGTTTATGGGATCCTATGAAATTATTAACAAACTCTTAACTAATTTATTAAGAAAGAATGTCTTCTATTAGAATGAAGAACTCAAAATGCCTTTCAAGTTCTTAAGGATGTAATTTGCAGCAAATCAGCCCCGCATTATATAGATAGCGATTCAGATAACTTCTCCCTATTAGACACAGAATAGAGATTCGACACATATTTCAAGCAAAATGTCCACTGGTTACAACACCAGCCTAGCCTTGGCTGACTTCACTAAAAACCTTTATAATGAAAATTGTTGTTTGCTCTAAAGGACCTATTACATAGACACTTGCCACTATCTACTTGGGAAAAAGTATACATGGCCATTTTATCAGCTGCGGACAAATAGAGACAATATTTACAAGGTTTCCATTTTGGAGCAAAGAATCAGTACCACCTTGCAATAGAGGGGTCTTACTAAGCTTTTGGGTTTGAATTGAACTATAAAATACAATACAAATAGGGGGCTAAGAATAGGGTTGTTGATGCATTTTCTAGGAGGGTGGAAGAGGAACCTGAAATCAATGCCATCACGACGCACAGAATATGTTAATAATGCGCATGATAGATGAGCGTGATATTAGGTCCTCTGTCTCATTTTATATGACACACTTTCGTTTTTAGTCAGTTCAAAAAGAATGACACATTTCTTTATTTGACAACAATTTAACTTTAAATTTTACCTTTTAGCTTAATTTCAATCTCTAGCTCATGTTAAATGATAGTTGAGCCATAGCTGCAAAAAACCAAGAAACCTTCGGTATCCAGAAAAAGAAATTCCTGTGCCGGATCCTCCAAAAATATGTGTTCCAACAATTCTATTGCCGCACTTGTAACTTATGTTGCTCGCACTCTCCAAAAATGACGTCAGGATTGTGTTTGAGAGTGTCAGATCCTTCAAAAGCAGTGCATTTTCGGAGGATCCTGAAAGAAATAATCCCCTTGATTATTTTCATTAATTGAAAGGCTATATATACAAGTTACATATTTCTATAATAGGAGAATCATATTCCTATTCTATTTCTAAAACCTTATTCTACCATAATTCTAACTATACAATTATGGTAAGTGTATAACACTAATTAAGGTAACATTTACACTACAATATACTACAAATATATATATACCATATATACAAGATTGTATTGTCCTCAATACATCAGAGAATGGGCCACTTTCTTTGGGCCCTTGAGAGAAACCCATTCTTTGAGCCACTTCGAGAGAAACCCCTTTGGGCGATCCGATCCCCTTTGCTTTGCCTGTGATATACACTGCTGTATATTGGGTGTATATCACAGGTATATTGCTCTGTTTAACACACCCTGCAGTCATATTTGGCGGTTTTTGAACGCTAAGACTGTCCCTAAAATCTTCAAAGAGAACCGTTGGTAGACCCTTTGTAAAGATGTCTGTAATTTGATAACGAGACTGGACATGGCATACGCGAACGTGACCCTTTGCAACCTTTACACGAACAAAGTGAATGTCCATTTTGATATGCTTGGTGCGTTGGTGTTGAACTGGGTTACCTAAAAGGTAGATGGCACTAATGTTATCGCAATATACCAAGGTTGCCTTCTGAATGGGACAATGAAGCTCCAAAAGCAAATTACGTAGCCAACATGATTCGGAGACCACATTCGCTACCCCTCGATATTGTGCCTCTGCACTTGAGCGTGATAGAGTTGTCTGACGCTTTGCCGACCAGGAGACCAAGTTGTTGCCAAGGAACATACAGTAGCCAGAAGTCGACCGTCTGGTGTCGGGACAACTACCCCAATCAACATCCGTGTAAGAGACAAGTGTGGATGTAGATGAAGGATACAAGTGCAACCTATAGTCCAGTGTCCCCTGAATATACCAAATGATGTGTTTTATTGCATTCATGTGCTCAACTCTGGGATCATGCATGAATAAACACACATGCTGAACCGCATACGTAATATCCGGTCTGGTAAAGGTAAGATACTGGAGGGCCCCTGCAAGACTGCAATAGCGGGTCGGGTCCTCGTATGGTGCACCTGCTGCGGTACTCAGCTTGGGGTTTGCATCAACTGGCGTGGAAGTGGACTTACAGGATGACATCCCAGCCCTCTCTATGATCTCAACAGCATACTTCCGTTGAGACAAAAACAAGCCACCTGAATGACGCTTGACGGCAATCCCCAAAAAATAACTCAAAGGCCCTAAGTCTTTCATAGCAAACTCAGAACTGAGCATGGTCATGACAGACTGGCGCAAGGCATCGGAAGAGGCAGTTAAGATGATATCATCCACATATAACAAAATGTAGGCCAAGGACGAACCACTGCGGTAGATGAACAAGGAATTATCTGACCTGCTGTGAGTGAACCCAATAGTTGAAACGAAGTCAGAAAATCTCGTATACCAGGCCCGTGGAGACTGCTTAAGCTCATATAAGGACTTTTTCAATAAACAGACATGATGCGGATGGTTAGGATCCCTGAAACCCAATGGATGATGCATATAGACTGTTTCTTTGAGGTCACCATGTAGGAAGGCATTCTTGACATCCAACTGATGAATAGGCCAAGTTTTTTAAAGAGCCAAGCTAAGCACCGTGCGAATAGTAGCCGGTTTGACCACAAACGTCTCACCACAATCTATCTCAACCTACTGAGTCTTACCATCACCCACAAGTCGCGTCTTATGTCTAGCAAATGACCCATTTGAATTCTCTTTATGAGCAAAAATCCACATAGACCTGATAACATTAATACCATATGGACGGGGCACCAACTCCCACGTCTTATTATCAATAAGAGCATTATATTCATTAGTCATAGCAATTTTCCAATTGGGGTCATTTAATGCGGACACAGGATTGCGGGGCAAGGGGGATTTAGAGACATCATAATGTAAATTAAAATGTCTTTTAGGTGTAAAAATATCCCACTGACTACGAGTGACCGGTCTATGACTCGTGGAAGAATTGAGGGAATTTTGGGAATTTTCTAGGCTCAGGACGGACAGGCCAGCAGGCAGTGGACCTGCTGGCCTAAATCGGTACCTGGAATCAACATCTGGACCAGTTCCAGAATTGGGCTGGACTGGCCCAATTGCTGGGACTGATCCAGTAACTGGAACAGTGCACGGTACAGTGGGTCCAGCGGGCAGTGGGCCCGCTGGAGGATTTTGGGTGCGGGATATGTCCGAAAAATTCCGAATAATATACGGGGATATTTGGTCATCCAAAAAATTATACGACCTAGGCTCGGGAGTATGAACTTTCGTAAAAGGAAATTGGGTTTCATAAAAAATGACATGGCGATTAATTATGATTTTCTTGGAGGATAAATCAAAACATTTATAACCACGATGATTCGACGGATAACCCAAAAATACACACGGGGTAGACCGAGCCTGAAGTTTGTTAATTGTGGTGGATGGGAATAACGGATAACACAAGCACCCAAAAATCCAAAGATGAGAATAAGAAGAGTTCTTATTATATAGGATTTTGAGGGGGGAAGAATATGTCAGACCTTTAGAATGAATTATGTTAAGGAGATATGTGGCCATTTGTAGAGCATGATGCCAAAAATATGGAGGTATGGAGGCATGAATTAAGAGAGTTCGGACAATGTTATTTATGGAACGAATTTTGCGTTCGACTTTCCCATTTTGTGAAGATGTATGAGGACACGAAAAATGAAAATTGATCCCATTATTAGCACAGAATTCCCGAAACTCCCTATTGTCATACTCTTTTCCATTATCACATTGAATATTTTTTATTTCTCTTTCGAATTGAATACAAATGAACGCTCTAAATTTGATGAAGACGGAAAACACTTGTGATTTATTCGCAATTGGAAACGTCCACAAAAATCTCGAATAATCATCTAAAAAGAGAACATAATATCGATGACCCAATGAACTAAGAATAGGAGACGTCCATAAGTCGTTATGAATAATATCAAATGGCATTGAAGTATGAGAATTGGAGTCTACAAATGGCAACTTAACAATTTTCCTTAATGAACAAGACTGGCAAAGTGGAGTACGACTCGTACCCTTACAAGAAATAAAGCTATTTTTATCTAAAACTGATAAAATAGAATATCCCGGATGACCCAGACGAACATGCCACATGGAAGGAGAGATGGCTGCAAAAGCTGATGGCAAGGCTTGACTCGATGGACTGAAACTAGGCATGATAGGATACAGATCCCCCCTACTATCACAACTCATGAGATGACTCCCCGTCTTGAAATCCTTCACAGAGAAACCAAAAGGATCAAATTCAACAGAAACGAAATTGTCAGTAGTGAACTTTTGGACAGACACTAAATTTTTAATCAATTTAGGAGCATGTAAAGTATTTTTCAAGAGAAGGGGTGGATTGGGAGGAGACAACGTTTTCTGACCATACCCTAGAATAGGAATAGAACTGACATTACCAACAATTATCCCCCGAGGGGTGCTCAAATTGAAATAAGATGAGAGAGTACCTGATTCGGAAGTCATGTGAGTAGTGGCACCGGTGTCCATATACCAATTTGGGTCCGATTGAGTTAACCCCAATGTGTGCATCGCGGCCTCGATATCGGTTTGAGTGGGGCATGCTGCATGATGGGCTTGCGGAGTTCGGGGCCCAAGAATTCCTGTCCGTGATGGAGCTGGGTCGTAGGCCGCCGCCATCGCCAGCCGGGCCTCCACCGGGTGTTGGGCTCGAATCGCTGGCTAGCCCATCGGCCGGAATTGGCTGGCCGGATTGTAGGTGGCCGCCCACGGTCCATTTCCCCAGCCCCACTGCCATGGGCCCCACTGTTGGGCCCGGGGGGATGGTGGGCCACTGTTCCCTAGATGGGACCCACCGCCTGCTTGCTGACCACCAGAACAGCCGCGTTTTCCCCCGCGGTTTTTGTTATTATTCTTGCGATTATTCTTGTCGCCACCATGATTATGGTTTTGGCCCGAATTATTAATAAAACCCGAAGAACTAGGAGAGGATGCCACCATGACGACGGGGCTTGCTCTGGTAGCCGCCTTTTTAGCCAAACCGGCTTCTTTCAAAGTAAGCATAGAGCGGGCTTGATAGAAGTCAGGAAGAGGGTTGCTTTGGCGAAGGAGAGTTCCAACACCATTATAGGCCTCCGAAAGACCGGCAACGAACTGTAGAACTAGACGATTATTAGTTATCGGTGCGCCAACATTTCGGAGTTGATCCACCAACTCCTTTAGTTTCTTGCAATATGCAGAAATGTTCGGAAATTCGTCCATTCGAACTAGGGAGAATTCCTGTTCGAGTGTGACGACACGTGAATGTTGGTTGTCTTAGAATATGTCACGCAATCTATTCCAGGTAGCCATAGCCGTGGTATCCGGCTCAATAATCGGCTGTAGAAGATCAACCGAAATAGTGGCGTAGATCCACCGGAGAACAGTAGCATCAAGAGTAATGCATAACTCAGGATCCTCCGCAGGAAGAGGTCTAGCGGGAGGAATGATGTGATGAAGAACTTGATGGGAGATAGTGTGAATTTTAAACAACTCCGCCCACGTTGCATATTGGACGTTTTCCATCTCAAGGACAATAGGGATACTGGTCTTGACGTTAGAAACCATGAGGGCAGGATGATAATTGTTCTTAGACATATTGAAAGAACAAAGAAGGAAGGGAAATTTAAGAGATGTGTTTTTGAGAGCGGAAGACGAATTTTGGAAGAGAAACCCGAGGCGGGGTGGGGTATCTCGGCCGAAAATCAAATAGAGGACAAAAGTTGGGAGAGAAATTTTTTTGTTTAGACCTAGTCTCTTGATACCATGAAAGAAATAATCCCCTTGATTATTTTTATTAATTGAAAGGCTATTTATACAAGTTACATATTTCCATAATAGGAGAATCCTATTCCTATTCTATTTCTAAAACCTTATTCTACCATAATTCTAACTATACAATTATGGTAAGTGTATAACACTAATTAAGGTAACATTTACATTACAATATACTACAAATATAAATACCATATATACAAGATTGTATTGTCCTCAATCTGTCCGAGAATGGGCCATCTTTGGGCCACATTGAGAGCCCATTCTTTGAGCCCATCGCCGAGAGCCCATCACGGGCAGTCGATCCACTGCTTTGCCTGTGATATACACTGTTGTATATTGGGTGTATATCACAGGTATATTGCTCTGTTTAACATATCCGACACAAGTGCAACAACAATCCTATGAATGCATATAGATGTACATAACTATACCATCAAGCTTCAAAATCTATCTCCACCAATCTGGCACTTTAAGCCTCCTATTTCTATGTACAGCAAGTTTTACAGCAGGAAGCTTGTGCTTCACTTGCCTCCATATCATGTCTACAGCATCGCCCTTCTTCAGAGGGTACTGATAATGTCTACAGCATCGCCCTTCTTCAGAGGGTACTGATACTCAAAATGATGCGTGATGTTCTTAAGGTATCTCCACATTTCAAACCATTTTGTTTTAGGAATGTTCCCGAGCTGATCAAGTATGTAACCTTCTTTCTTTGCCTCCTCGCGTGAGAAGAAGATAGAGAACTTGTTGTAGTCTATTTCATCCTCAAAAGGTAGCTCAATTTTGTCACTCACAATTACAGGGATACAATGACTAATTATAGCATCAGAAAGGCGGCAAGATGAAGATGATGGGGTATCCCCTGCTGGATCTAGACAGAACTTTGACGAACGCAACCCCTTGGTGGACTGACATATAAAAGGAAAAACCATAAATAAACCATCACAGTAAGGCAAAAACAACACATTAGGAGAAGGAAAAGGGGAAGCGAATGGGATTAAAGATGCAATTTCAAAGTAGACAATATTTCTTCAAGTAAATGAAACTAGTTACAGGTTACGGACTATTCACTGAATCTCAACCGTTAAACTTGGGCAAATATTGACAAAAAAGAAGAAAAATGAAGATTATTTATGTCTGTCTTAATATATATTTAAGCCATTATTCAATCTTTTATATTTAAGAGGTGGTACTACAGAATTACTTACTGCATTTACACCTTCCTCTTGAGTATTCATTTGCTTCAAAACATCCTTTTGACCACTTAACGGTTTTTCCACTTAATAGTTTGTCATAAAAAAAAATATGTAACTGATTTACTCAGAATTCATATAAACATACAGCTTTTCTATCTGTCCTCCCTCGGAAGAAAACAAGTGTTGTGTGGGAGAATCGTATGGGTCTGAGAGGTTATCAGCTTCAAAAGATTCGACCACATGTCCATATGGAGTCACAACATCTTTCCTCAAATTAGACAGCTGGAGAAGGGCGACCAAAATCTGCTACAACGAATATGGCAGCATTTACCTTCTCCCTGTAAAGTTTGAAAGCATTTGGATGTTGCATTGGTATCACATGATCTCGACCAGCAGACAGACCTCTTCCAATATTTAGATTTTTGTAAGAAGTCAACTATTTCAGCGTGGAAGAAGAAGATAAATGAAATGCAGAAAGGAAGATGGTTACTACCATCCAAATAAACATATCCTATGCTATTTATCAATCAACATGGTAAGCAACAAAATAATGTCGCGTGTACTGTTTATGCTACATTAAGAATTTAAATTAGGACATCGATTGCATTGACAAATATAAGAAAGGACCTACGAGGCTATCACCAATTTCCAGTTATAAAACAGCTAAAAATGCATAGAATAGTATAGCAGCTAGCACATAGGACTTGAAGTTCAAACTTCTTGTATTGTATTCTATAAACTAACACATGTATAGATAGACAACACAAGAGAGTTGTTTTAGCAATAATATTCTCCAAGGTATTACATCAACATTCATAAATGGCTGAAATTTGTGAAATTTTATAAGAAACGGTAGAATGCCTTTGCTTATACAACCTATATAATTGTACAACATTCTTCTTACTGGCAAAAAACATGTTCAATGTTTTATCATTACCTATGGTAAAGCAGCAGCTTCTCGACACGCTCCCCAATTGGATGAACTTAGTGGTTAATTGATGAGTTTAACATTTTATCAACGACGCTTAGCAACACATCTCACTAGTTCAAAATGTTTGTCTTACTTTCTTTTTAGTCCGTTTAAAAAAGAATGTCTCTTTCCTTTTTTGGAAACTCTTTAATTCCGACTTTACACATGACATGTTTAAGACCACAAGATTAAAGGACATTTTGGTACATTCTACACATCTTTAATTTAAGATCACAAGATTCAAAAGTCTTCTCTACATTCTTAAACTTTGTGTCAAGTCAAAACCAGACAAACATTTTGAAACGGAGGGAGTAGTAATTTAAACGCTCCTGGCAACAGCTTCCAGTATCCAACTCCTTCGACAGAGCAAGTCAAACTGCTATTAACCGTGTTGGTTAATTGAAAGGAAGCTCATTGAATCTACTCTAATACTCCCTCCTTCCTAGATAAACTTGACCTACTCCCCTTAATTGAAAGGTTTTCCCTAATTATTCAAACTAAAAATGTTAAATATTATTTAAGGCTTGAATTGAAATCCTTTAATCTAACAACTTTACCTTTTCTGTTTATCCTTCTCTAAGGTCTCAACCTAATACTATTACAACAATAACATACCCAGTATAATCCCACAAGTGGGAAACTAATACTATTAGAGCTACTTTATATCATGTTAGAAGTGATCTGTTATCTGTTTATTAATCACTCTTGAACAACAACAACATACTCGGTGTAATTCCACAAGTGGGATTTAGGGAGGGTAAGATGTACGCAGACATTACCTCTATCTTTGTAGGGGTAGAGAGGTTGTTTCCGATAGACCCTCGGCTCAACCACCTCTCATAATTTTAATATGAGATCAATGCAAACTCCTCATAATCACTGAGCAACTAATGATAGGCCTTTATTATGGGTCAGGAGTTCGAGATTAGCATAACATGCCAAATGGATGATTCTCTCACCGGGGCACAAGCATGTAGTTTATCAATAAGAAACCAAGTGTTCAGCCTAAACAGAAATTTCAAAGCTCCTTGCTCCTAACAGTAACCATTACCAAAGGGAATCTAAATTCTTAATACAGTATTGAAATTTTAGAACATTCAGAAATTCATCTGTAGAAATTTGATTTTTGGAACAAAGAATTCAACGCAAGACAGTAGATAGAATTTTGCTCAAGATTGATAACCATATTTGAAGTCAACATGCAGAAAGATCAAATTTCCAAGCACATTTTAGTTCAAAGCAAGAAACTAACTTTCATCCATATTCCACATTGGAAGTAGTTTGGGATTGAGGGGTAGTTCATCATACAAGTACCATCATATATCCTGGTAAAAACTCTGGTCAAGCTTCTTGGAAGCTAAAAACACCTTTTCCGGAAGAAAAAAAACGAACACTTTATTTGGAAATATGAGATGCATTGTCAAAAAGAAAAAATATTTTTGAGCAGCAAAAGCAATTTGTCTGTTATGAGGAGGAAGCTACAACTTTCTGCTTCTGGATAAACTTTTTTCAAGATAAGAAAATCCTTACCAAAAATTTAAATTTACAACTTACAAGACTATTCCTCATCAATCTAACCCTTGTATCTCTCAAGTATCACAAACATTAAGTTAACCAAAAGCAATTTTACACAACATCCAGTATGTATATTAGAGCTAAAATTGAATAAGCAAATCAAAACAACTAAATAGTATACATATAACTTAATGAACTTTTCTCTTAAAACCAAAGTTAATAATACATCTTTTCTGTGAGAAAATGGCACAAATGGTCCCTTATGTTTGAGGTAAGTTCAAAAAAATACCTTAAATATAACAACAACAACAACAACAACATATCTAGTGAAATCTCACAACGTGGTAGAGTGTAGGCAGACCTTACCTCTACCTTGGTAGGAAGAGCGGTTGTTTCCGAGAGACCCTCGGCTCAAGACAGAGCATAAGCACAAGCAAAGCAACAGCAAAATCAAAGCAAGAGAAATGGTCAGACCCGGTCAGAAAAAAATTTAAGCAGTATGAAAATGCTGGTATCAAAAGCGAATAAGCCATGATAGCGCATTCTGAAAAAATAAGCAGTAGCTAGCACAGGTAAATAAGCTAAACAAAGTACACTAAAGGGCACATAGCAACGAAAATCAAACTACATGGGACTATAACGCAATATTGCGCCTATTAGTATAATAGGCTAAGCGGGCCTACAATAATAACACTACAACTATAAGTATGCAAGCGTAAGTAGGACTACGCTCGACTACTTACTACCCTTCTACCCTAATTTGTGTCCTCCACAACCCCCTATCTAAGGTCATGTCCTCAGTAAGTTGCACATGCGCCATATCCCGTCTAATCACCTCCCCAATACTTCTTCGGCCTACCTTTATCCATCATGAACCCGTCTATAGTCAACCTCTCACACCTCCGCACTGGACATTTGTGTCTCTCCTCTGCACATGCCTAAACCATCTCAACCTCGCTTCCCGCATCTTATCCTCCACCGAGGCCACTCCCACTCTGTCCCGGATATCATCATTTCTAATCTTATCCCTCCTAATATGCTGGCACATCCATCTCAGCATCCTCATATTCGCAACTTTCATCTTTTGGATGTGCGAAGTCTTGACTGACCAACACTCCGCCTCATACAACATAGTAGGTCTAACCACAGCCCTATAGAACTTGCCTTTAAGTTTTAGTGGAACTTTTTTGTCGCATAAGACACAATATGCGAGACTCTATTTCATCCACCCTGCCCTAATACGATGTGTGACATCGTCATCAATCTCTCCATCCCTTGGATAATAAACCCGAGGTACTTGAAGCTTTATCTATTTGGAATGACCTGAGTACCAAGCCTTTCATCCACGCCTGGCTCAATGTCGCTCCCGTTACTGAACTTGCACTCCAAGTATTCTGTCTTGGTCCTACTCAGCATGAACCCTTTAGATTCCAGAGCCTGTCTCCAAACCTCCATCTTAGTGTTCATTCCACATTGGAAATAGATACGCCTCTTCTCACCCTCATCTCCACGATCCTTTCCCAAACTTTCATAGTGTGGCTTAGAAGCTTGATACTCCTAGTTGTTGCAACTCTGGATATTACCTTTGTTTTTGTACAATAAATCGTTGTACTCCACCTTCATTCTTCGGCATTCTCGCCGTCTTAAAAATGACGTTAAATAACTCAGTCAGTCACTCCAAACCTGCACTCTTCTAAAATTTAATTGGGATCTCATCAGGCCCGGTTGCTCGTCCCCTGCGCATCCTGCGAACAACACCCTTAACCTCAATATTTCTATAACATCCAAAATCTCGGTACCTATCAGATTGCTCCATATCTCCTAGCTTGATGTCTCTATCTCCTTTTTTGTTCAAGAGTTTATGGAAGTAAGACTGCCACCTTCGCCTAATATGCGCGTCCTCCACCAATATTTTGCCATCCTCATCCTTGATGCACCTCACGTGATCCAATACACTGGATCTCATCTTCCTCGCCTTGGCTATTCTGTACAACTTCATATCCCCGTCTTTCTCCTCTAATTCCACATACAGGCGTTCAAAAGCCATCGTTTTCGCCATCGTAACTGCAAGATTTGCCTTCTTCCTCGCCATCTTATACATTTCCCTCTTCGTCCACTTCTCCACCTCATCCTTACTTTCTACCAATTTTGCATACGCCGCTTTCTGCACTTCCACCTTCTCTTGAACTTTACTATTCCACCCCAGTCCCTTCGATGCCCACCACGGCTACCCCTCGAGACCCCAAGAACTTCTCTAGCTACCTCTCGAATGCAACTGTCCATCGTGTCCGACATACTGGTCGTATCCCCACTACTCCCCCAAGCCCCCTTGGCCATCAACCTCTTCCCCATCTCTTTTGCACTAACCATGGTCAAACTCCCCTATTTGATTCTTAACATGGCATCAACAACCCTCATCTTCTTCTTTATCTTGATCTCCAAATCCATCACCAAAAGCTTATGTCGAGTTGTAATATACTCCCTCGAAATAACCTTGCAGTTTTTACAAAGACCGGTGTCAACCTTTCTAAGGAACAAAAAGTCTATCTGAGTCTTAGCTACCGAACTACGAAAAGTCATCAAGTGCTCCTGCTTCTTCAAGAACCTCAAATTGGCTATCACCATCCCAGAAGCTCTAGCGAACTCCAAAAGTGAGACGCCTTCCCCATTCCTGTCCCCGAGGCTCAAGCCTTCGTGCACGTCGTCATAACCCCCCGGAAGTGACCCGATATATCCATTGAAGTCCCCTGCTATAAATAACTTCTCAGTGGGTGTTATACCACCCACTACCTCGTCTAAATTCTCTCAAAAGCTCCTCTTCTCATCCTCCTCGTCCAAGCCTGCCTGTGGCACATAAACACTAATAATGTTCATAGTGAACCCTCCAACTACCAATTTAATCACCATCATCCTATCATTGACCCTCCTAACCTCTACCACCTGATACCTTAGCTCGTTGTCTACTAAAATGCCTACCTCATTCCTATACCTCGACCTACTCGAGAACCATAACTTATACCCTTCCACATCCTTAGCCTTAGGTCCTACCCGTTTGATCTCCTGGACACATGTTATATTAATATTCATCTTCTTAAGAATCTATGACTTCTCCGTTAAAGTTCCAATGTTCTAAGACCTTATTCTCAGCCTAGCATCTCCCTTACCCCACTTACCCCCTAACCCTCGCCCCCATCGCCGATCGAGAACATGACCCTAGTCTGCCATCAGTTACCAAAGCCACTAAAACAAATAAAAAATAATAGACTACTCAAACATTTACCCAAAAACAAGAAGGGATCAAAGTGAAAGCACAAGTTAACAAGAATCTAGAGGCAAGTAAAACCACTACGCGTGGAATGCTATAACTAAAGACAAGAAGGGTAAATGCAAGCACGTAAAGTCACGAATCAATATAGCGAAGTGACAAAATTTAACAATAAGGATAAGGACAAAGAATGGATATGGGCAACCGGAGGTACCAACTCCAGTTGAATCAAACCTGTTTGCCGGCGAAAATCATTGTTCATTGGTGTTGTTCACGGGCACCGAAAGTACTGTTCACTTGAGTTTTCACCAAAAATTCGAGTATATGTGTAGATCAAGGAGAAAAAGGAACAAAAAGAAGAAAGGAGAAGAGAGAAATCAACGAGAGTCGGATCTGTAGCTCCTCAGACAGTTCGTCTCTCCGCATCTTGAGATTTTGAGCGAATAATCTCCAAAGTACTCTCTCTCAAATTTCTCTTGTTCGTAATTTGTATTCAGATATAAATCACTGAAATAACAGTACCTTAAATATTTACTAATAATTTTGGTCCTTAAGTTTGTCAAAAGTTAACACTTTTAGTTTACATAAAATAATTACTGAACTAAATCTATTAGAGTTGACGGAAATAATGAAAAAAAAGAATTTTAACTATAAACACCAAAATAGTCCCATCAAATCCTAAAATATACAACACTAAACACTTAAAAGATATATATATATATATATATATATATATATATATATATATATATATATATAAAATAGCAAAAGCGCCATACTCTAAAAATAAATTACAAAATAGCATAAACTACAAAAATTGTACCTCAAAACGTGAGCTACCGCTAATTTCCTTATTTTCATATTTTTCATCAAATATAATAAATAGAATTCGATAAGTATTTTAAGGAGAATGAAAATGCTATCTTTTGGCAAACTTAAAATGATCAAAACAGTTAAGTGCATACTTAAGGGACTGTTTTGAACCTACCCTTAAACATAAGGGACCACATTTGTCATTTTCTCTCTTTTCTGCAACTCACTCCTTTCCCATTAAAACAAAACATTAAGTAGGCGTTTGGCCACAGAAACCAAAAACTTTTTCACTTTTTATAGAATTTTTGAAGCTGGAGTTGGAGTTGTGTTTGGCCATGTTTTTGCAAATAATATTTTATTATTGAAATGTATTTTTTTAACAAGGTTTTGGTTATTTTTTAAATTCCAAATACAGCTTCAAGTTGTATTTGAAATTTTCATAGCCAAACACTAAAAAATTTCCGAAAAAAGTGAATAATTCTTATGGCCAAAGGGGTCAGAAAAGTGAGATCGATCACCTGTAGTTGATCATCAAACTTGGACTCATAATCATTCCCATGATGATTATATGTATCATAACTCAACGAAGAAAAAAATGGCACAAAGTACACAACAACTAAATCTGGATCCATATGAAAGTATGTATGTCCTAGAGACAATCATTATTAGGGACAAATGTACTTAAACACATTCGTATTATTAATAAGATTAATAATTATGGCATTTGTAATTATTGAATTATTATTTGATTATTTGTAATTATTCATTAATGTGCATCCCTTGAGCTTACGTTGTCATTAATATAGTGAGATATTAATGATAGAGCGTAACTCTAAAATAGCCTCGACTAATGATCATCGAGAATGAGATATCGATGATATGTTATAAGTCGACATGTGGTCTGCGTCACATTCTTAGAGAATGTAGTATGTCTCACCTGCTACTAGTAATGGTTACTAGTGATGGACACATGGATACTTTTGGAAAGTATTGGTTTACCCTACTGATAAACTATTTGTTATACATGTCTAAAGTGTTATCAGCGTGTGGGAGATGAAGTCATTTGACTTGAGGTCAATACGCACCTTGTTTACAGAGTAATGTACTTTGACCATGTCCTAGCTTAAACTCCTTATATGATAAGATACGGCTTGTGTTGGGTGCATTATGATATAAATTAAGGTGGTAGTTGTGCCAAGAATAGGATTCATTCCTCAATTGGATATTTGAGAGAGCACTCAACTTCTTAGTGATATTAGGTCGACCAAGTCATTGGACAATGCAAGAGACATATTTAGAATATGATCTAATTGTCAACTAATATAGATGAGATAGAGTGATCAAGCTATTTGGATAGACACATGGCAAATACTAAGCTTGATCGAGTGTGTCGCGAATGAAAGGAATTTATCATCTCACATAAAGGTTATGTTTGTTGGATTCATGTAAACGTACTTCATATATTGAGTTCGTCGTACGGCGCAGTCTAGGAGTTCCGTATGGACCTTAATTGGATTAGTGTCGATATATGAAGGCCTATAGGGTCACACTATGTCGATTGTCTCTTCGATCTAAGGGTGTATTGAGAAAATATTAAAAATTCGATTTGGAATTGAGATATTTAAATTGATAATAACTATGGGATAATTTTTATTAGATGGAAATTATTTAATTAAATCAAAATTGGATTTTGGATTTAATGTGTTGAATATATATGTTAAATGAAAAACGGGAAACATCATTTGACGTAAGGCGCCGCGACGCCTGCTAGGCTGAGTCGCGGCGCCGACCCGGCAGTGATCCCAGTCAGACTGGCCCAGTGCACCTCAGTTTTGGGCCAGGCTTGGAGCCCAACCCTAATCCATTTTGTGAACTAAAAATCACTATATATACAACACTAATCTCTAGTTATTAATATACTAAGAATACCAATTCTCATAAACAATTTTAGACTTAGAGTCTAGGACGAAACTCTCTCAAACCTCTGCCAAGATTTTCTGGCTTTCTTTACAGAGGAATACACCATAGCATAGTGCTTGCAGTAGAAGGGACAGTCGCGTGTACTCCCTAAGTAAAGACTCCAGATAATACAACATGTAAGTGTTCATATTTTATGTTATAGGTTTTGATTATCATATAACCATACCAGAAGAAATTATTGGGGTAAGTAGAACAAAATTTTAAAACTTCCGCTATGCCTACTTATGTGTTCTGAACCCAACAAAACCCTTCAGTGGTATCAGAGCCCAGGCTGGTTCAATGGTTATATAACAATTGAATAACATAATAATATGGGTTTAACATAAAATTGGATTAAAACAAGGCTTCTTGAAATCCTACATATCTTGATCGAATGGTTAACCTTTTGATATCACCCTAAATTATCACCTACGCTAAATTGAGGAAGTCATTCAATTCTAACTCGGACTAAGCCAAGTGCAGATAACCAGTTCATTGCGAACATGGTGCACGGAGAAGAACGAGTATGAATAGATGATGGTCAATATGTGCGTTATTGATAATGGTGAGTGAGGATAAAGGAACTGTGATTTGATCCGTAAATTAGATTTAGGGCTCGAACGATTTTAGAAAAATCCACACAGAAACGTTTTGTCAGGACGTCGGCGCCGCAATGCTTGCTAAGGTTTCAAGGCAGCACCATGGCTCCATGGTGGAGCGTCGCGACCCTAATGCTTCATTTTTTTAATTCTGGACTTACTGGACAGTAGGCGTCACGGCCCTAAATGAATTACAGAAGCCGAAATGCTTCTGCCTTGCCAGCGTCGCGGCTCCATGGTAGAGCGCCACTGCTCTAAAGCATTGTAGAAGCATTCTGCCTCGGTGGCGTCGCGGCCACCACCTGTAAAAAAAAATTCAGAATGTCTAACCCATGATTATTATTATATAATATATTTGATAAATGTACTGTTTATGTGCTAAATGATTGTCATATAGATTACTAGAATAGTGTCCGCAAATAATTGTCTGGGTAGGCGACTCCCAGTATTTGTTAAACCGCTTAATATCATGCTTGGGTAGGCGTACCCAATATATGCTTAGTCATTTGCATGATAATCTAAATGTTTTGTTGGACATAGCATGCTAGAGTTGATTTTGGTTAAAACCCAAAATTAAAATGTTCCCCAAAATTTAATACAAGTCTCATTTAAAATGAATGTGTCGTCCGTTATTATTGATTTTAGTGCAAAATCCTTTCTGGTGAGAAGAGTATTTATGCCATAGCATTTGCTCTAAGTCTATGCGGACTCGGACTCTTTCATAAATGCATGTTAAATGTAGAAGTGGGTAATAAACCTTCATGAGTATTTACACCACAGTGTTTGCTCTATAAGGCAAAACTCAGTTAGATACATAATTTCAGTCGCATAATGGGGTTGACTTGCTAGGTTGTCTTGGCGCCACAGTGTCGGACAAGCCGAGGGACGCAGATCGATTGTTTAGAACATTCGGTCAAACAAGAGTTACAAATTGTTTGTAATTAGTTTGGAGACCTACCGGGTTGTGCTATTGAAGTTATCATCCACAACAAACGCGGAGATAGCATGAACCTGGATCTTGACCCATTATGATCATATTTTGATATGAGTCTGTATTCTTCCATAGGGTCGAAGAAATATGTCAAAATAGTGGGAGCTAATTAAACTAAAGGCCATGTTAATTAGTTAACGAATGTGTTCAAAAGAAATTATATTAGAGTTTAATTTCAAGTCTATCTATATCTTCAGTTTATACAAAATGTCGAATCTGTCACTGAAAATGTTGCTCGAGACAAACAAGCTGACTGGAGAAAATTACCCTAACTGGTTAAGAAATCTGCGATTGGTGTTAAGACAAGAAAGAATTGAGTATGTGTTAGACGCAGTGTTTCCCACAGTCCATGCTGAAAACTCTGCTGAGTATGCCCTATTTGACAAGGTGGCTTATCAGAAACATATAGACGATGCTACCTCGGCACAATGTGTAAAGTTGTCCTCTATGACTGTAGAGTTACAAAAGCAACATGAAAACATGGGCCCCAATGAAATGCTAGAACACTTGAAGAGCCTCTATGACTCACAGTCTCAAACAATAGAGTATGAACTGTTGATGGACCTTTTTAAGTGTAAGTTGAACGAAAGGGGTCAAGTGTCAGCGCATGTTCTGAAGATGATTGGTCTGATAGAAAGGTTAGCTTCGATTGGAACGAAGTTGTCTATAAATGTCTCTGTCAACCTGATCCTAAATTCACTTCCTGATTCATTTGAGAACTTCATTGTGAACTTCAATATGAATGCGACCAAGGCAAGTCTTCCAGAGTTTCACAACATGTTAAAGACCTTTGAATCATCTACCTTTAAAGGTAAAGTCGTGCTCATGGTGGGCTCTTCTAGCAAGTTCAAACTCAAGGGTAAGAACATGCAGAAGAAGAAGGGTAAGACAATTGCTGCACCTACAGTTATGAAAACTGGAGGAGGTGTTCAGAAGAAGGCAAAAGTAGCTTCAGATGTGTGCCTCAATTGCAAGAATAAGGGGCACTAGAAGAAGGACTGCACAACTCCAGGAGGAGGCAAAGCACTAGGTGCTCCTGGTTCTACTAGACAAGGTATGTTTGTCATTGAGATAAATATGTCTATAAAAACTCTCACTGCTGGGTATTGGATACCGTATGTGACTCACACATTTGTAATAATATGCAGGGTCTGATTGACAGCAAAAATGTTGGACCTTGGGAGGTAGACCTACGCGTTGGAAATGGAGAACGAGTGGATGCTGAACGCGTGAGAACTTATAGAATAGATTTACCTTCAGACTTTTGTTTAGAACTAAATAATTGTTATTTTGTTCTAAACATTAACGAGGAATATCATTTCTATCCCAATGTTAGACATTGGAGGGTTTTCCTCATTTATTGCCAATGGCAGTTATGTACTGTCTTTTAATGGTTTTGTTTGTGGAAATGCTCCGCTTGTGGATGGCTTGTATGTTCTAAATTGTAGTCGTGAAATTTTCAATATGCAAAATAAACGAGCTAAGATAAGTAATCCAAGAAACCCCACCTACTTATGGCACTATAGACTTGGTCACATCAATGAATCAAGGATAGCAAGATTAAGAAAGTTAGACTACCTGGAATCATTTAACTTGGAGTCCTATGGTAACTGTGAATCTTGCTTGAGAGGAAAGATGACCAACAAGCCACTTTCTGGAAAAGGGGTGCGAGCCAAAGAGGTACTTGAGTTGGTCCATACTGATGTATGTTGGCCATTTTCAACTCAAGCTAAGGGAGGCTTCCCTTACTTGATCACTTTTACAGACGATTTCACAAAGTTTGGACATGTGTATATTATGAAACACAAGTTCGAAGCCTTTCAGAAATTCAAGGAGTACAAGTCAGAAGTAGAGAAGCAACTTGAAACAAGTATCAAGATCCTTTGATCAGATCGGGGAGGTGAATACTTAAGTAAATTTTTTTTTGGATTACTTGAAGTTTCATGGAGTTCAATCACAATGGACACCTCCTGGAACGCCACAGATGAATGGTGTTGCTGAAAGGAGAAATCGAACCCTATTAGATATGGTAGATCCATGATGAGTTTCTCAGCTCTACCAACATACATTTGGGGCTATGCATTGCAAAGTTCAATTTATATTCTGAACAGGGTTCCTTCAAAGTCAGTAGAGAAAATTCCATATGAGATATGGAATGGCAAGAAGCCAGCACTTAAACACATGCGACCCTAGGGGTGCCCTGCATATGTAAAGAATATGCTTACTGACAAGTTGGAATCTAAAAGTGAGAAATATTATTTTGTGAGGTATCCAAAGGAAACTAAGGGATACTATTTCTATCTTCTTGGAGAACATAAGGTCATTGTTTCCAGAAATGCAACTTTCCATGAAGAAGACTATGTCTACAAGGAACAGAGAGCTGCAATAAGATAGAACTTGAAGAAATTAAAGAACCACAAGATAATACAGAAGTTGAACCCTTGTCAAAAGACCTAGACAAGGATTCAGTGGGAGTATTTGGTGAAGATCGGGTACTTAGAGTATGCCCTTCAGCCAGTGGGAGTGCTATGAGAGATAATGCAGAAATGCAAGGCTCTCATACATAACCAATGGAAGATGATACAATGGTTGTACATCATTCAATTCAGGAAATACATGAAAATTACATTCCTGAAAGCTCTCAAGGTGATGGATTGTCCAGCACGCAAAGACCTTCTCACAATCAGAATGCAACAAACACTGAAATACAGAATAATCAACTCCGTAGGACTACTAGGACTCATCATTCGCCTAAAAGACTTAATCTCCTTATTGAAACACACAATGCGATAGATATTCCTGATGACGATGAGCCTACAACCTACAATGAAGCTATGTTAGACATTGATTCTCAGAGATGGCAAGAAGCCATAAAATCTGAGATGGACTCGATGTACATCAATCAAGTTTGGAACTTGGTTGATTTGCCAACATGAGTTAGACCCATAGGATGCAAATGGGTCTTCAAGAAGAAGATTGATGCTTGTGGCAAGGTACATACTTATAAGGCAAGATTGGTGGCTAAAGGTTATAATCAACGGCCTGGGGTCGATTATCATGAAACATTTTCACCTGTTGCGAAAATTAAGTCCATTTGGATTTTACTTGCAATAGTCGCATACTATGATTATGACATTTGGCAAATGGATGTTAAAACTGATTTCCTCAATGGTAACCTAATTGAGGAGGTGTATATGATACAACCTGAGTGTTTTACATCCAAGAGTAAGCCCAAAGCAGTATGCAAGCTACAGAAGTCCATTTATGGACTTAAGCAAGCCTCAAGGAGTTGGAATATTTGTTTTGACAAAGCAGTCAAATCGTTTGACTTTGTTAGAAGCAAAGAAGATCACTGTATGTATAGTAAGCGCAAGGAATGGAGTATTGTCTTTATTGTTATATATGTAGATGACATATTAATAATAGGAGATAATAAGACTCTCATGCAATCAGTCAAGGAATGGTTATCCAGCACTTTCATGACGAAGGACTTGGATGAAGCCTGCTACATTCTTGGAATTAGGATCTATAGAGATAGACCTAATAGATTGTTGGGGCTGTCAAAGTCCATATACATAGACAAAGTGCTAAGATGATTCTCTATGAAAACTCCAAGAAATGAAGTCTTCCTATGGGTCAAGGCATCAAGTTATCAAAGAAGGATAGTCCTTCTACTGTTACAGAACTTGAACGCATAAAAAGAATCCCATATGCTTCAGCTATAGGATCTATCATGTATGTCATGACCTGTACGAGGCCAGATGTGGCTTGTGCACTTAGTATGACTTACAAATTTCAGCAGAATCCTGGGGAAGAATACTGGAAAGCAGTCAAGAGTATTCTTAAGAATCTTAGACGAACTAAAGAATATTTCTTAGTCTATGGTGGACAAGAGAAGCTAGTGTGTACTGGGTATACTGATGCTAGCTTCCAGACAGATCCTGATGACTTCAAATCTAAATCTGGATATGCCTTCATTTTCAATGGCGGAGTAGTGAGTTGGAAAAGTTCCAAGCAAGCTACAACTATTGATTTGACAACTGAAGCCGAGTACATTACTGGATTGGAAGCTGGTAAAAAAGTTGTCGCGATATCTGAGTTCCTGAAGGAATTAGGGGTTGTTCCAAGTGACACTTGTCCAGTAATGATTTATTATGACAACACTGGTACGATTGTGCAAGCTAAAGAACCAAAATCAACAAACAGAAATAAGCATGTACCGAGGAAATACCACATACTCAGGAAAATGGTAGAAACTGAAAAAATAAGATTAGACTATGTTCCCACAGATGATAATCAAGCTGACCTGTTTACTAAACCATTAAGCTTAGTTAAGCATAATGGTCATTTTGAAAATATGGGTATTAGATACATCGGAGATTGGCTCTAGGCCAAGTGGGAGATTGAAAATATGTATGTCCTAGAGACAATCATTATTAGGGACAAATGTACTTGAACACATTTGTATTATTAATAAGATTAATATTTATGGCATTTATAATTATTGAATTATTATTTGATTATTTGTAATTATTCATTAATGTGCATCCCTTGAGCTTACGTTGTCATTAATAGAGTGAGATATTGATGATAGAGCATAACTCTAAAATAGCCTCGAGTAATGATCATCGAGAATGAGTTATCGATGATATGTTATACGTCGACATGTGGTCTGCGTCACATTCTTAGAGAATGTAATATGTCTCACCTGCTACTAGTAATGGTTACTAGTGATGGACACATGGATACTTTTGGAAAGTATTGGTATACCCTGCTGATAAACTATTTGTTATACATGTCTAAAGTGTTATCAACGTGTGGGAGATGAAGGTCATTTGACTTGAGGTCAATACACACCTTGTTTACAGAGTAATGTACTTTGACCATGTCCTAAGTTAAACTCCTTATAGGATAAGATACGGCTTGTGTTGGGTGAATTATGATGTAAATTATGGTGGTAGTTGAGCCAAGAATAGGATTCATTCCTCGATTAGATATTTGAGAGAGCACTCAACTTCTCAGTGATATTAGGTAGACTAAGTCATTGGCCAATGCAAGAGACATATTTAGAATATGATCTAGTTGTCGACTAATATAGATGAGATAAAGTGATCAAGCTATTTGGATAGACACATGGAAAATCCTAAGCTTGATCGAGTGTGTCGCGAATAAAAGGAATTTATCATCTCATATAAGGGTTATGTTTGCTGGATTCATGTAAGCGTACTTCATATATTGAGTTCATCATAAGGCGCAATCTAGGAGTTTCGTATGGACCTTAATTGGATTAGTGTCGATATATGAAGACCTATAGGGTCACACTATGTCGATTATCTCTTCAATCTAAGGGTGTATTGAGAAAGTATTAAATATTCGATTTGGAATCGAGATATTTAAATTGATAATAACTATGGGATAATTTCTATTAGATGGAAATTATTTAATTAAATCAAATTGGATTTTGGATTTAATGTGCTGAATATATGTATGTTAAATGAAAAACGGGAAACATCGTTTGACGTAAGGCGCCGCGGCGCCGACCCGGCAGTGAGCCCAATCAGACTGGCCCATTGCACCTCGGTTTTGGGACAGGCTTGGAGCCCAACCCTAATCCGTTTTATGACCTAAAAATCACTATATATAAAGCACTAATCTCTAGTTATTATTATACTAAGAATACCAATTCTCATAAACAATTCTAGACTTAGATTCTAGGACGAAACTCTCTCAAACCTTTGCCAAGATTTTCTGGCTTTCTTGACAGAGGAATACACCATAGCATAGTGCTTGCAGTCGAAGGGACAGTCGCGTGTACTCCCTAAGTAAAGACTCTAGATAATACAACATGTAAGTGTTCATGTTTTATGTTACAGGTTTTGATTGTCATATAACCATACCAGAAGAAATTGTTGGGGTAAGTAGAACAAAATTTTAAAATTTCCGCTGTGCCTACTTATGTGTTTTGAACCCAACAAAACCCTTCACCATAACCCTAACAACCTCTCCAATCGTCCTATTTCCACCATTCCACAACAACGAAGCCAACATCCAATACTCCACCGTATGTTGTCTCCTTAACCCACTATAATTCGGAATCTCCGGCAACGTCTCGACAGTCACGAGTTCACCATTAAAACCCGACGACCCGTTTAGCTTTCCCACATTGTACTTCATATCCAAATCGTACATGTAAACATCGAGTAGTGCAGGGTGTAGCGTTAATTGGTGAGGATGAGAAAAGTAGAAATTTTGATCTGCAATCGATGGTTCCGATTCCAGTATTCTAGAAGAGTAAGAGAGATGCGAAGATAAATAAAATGGATGTTGTGAAGCATAATACTAGACATTTACCACTACTCATGCTTTCTTTCATTTTTGTTTTTGATCTTTGCAAATGGTTGTTGAAGATATGAAATGGGTTTGTATAGCTGAATGAGCATGGAATGAAATGAGATGTTGATTATTGATTATGATTGGATTGTAGGAATTGGAGAATGACATTGTCATGGATTGATACCTCTGTTTTTGCATCTTTTTTTTTCATTCTTATGACCAACTTTACAGTGGGGGTTTGTCGGTTCCTAGTTTCCGCTAATTCTTCTTGTTTTCAATTTTTGTAAAGGAAAAAAAATGGAAAAGGACCAAATACTATAAAAATAATTTAAATATATCTCTCGTTATATTTTCTGTTTAAATATATCTCTTTCATTATATTTTCAGTTTAAATATACTCATGCATTATACTTTAATTTGCCCATAATTTTAATATAGGAACACGTGACAAGAAGCAAGCTCAAATTCAAATGGCTCATCTCTAATGTTAAATACTCAATTTTCTTAAGACGAAAACAAAAGAAAAGAATTCAAAAAACGGAGGGAATGGGTGTGTTTCTAAAGAAATTCAAATATTTAAAACTAGGGACATCTCATTTAATTCTGAGTTTGTCACGTGTTGGTTCGTTAAAATTAAAGGTAAATTTATACTAAAGTATAATGGGAGATGTATAATTGGACCGAAAATATAACAAGGGGTATAGTTAAACTATTTTAATTATATATGAGTATATTTGGCCCTTTTCAGGATTAAAAACATAGATTATATTTAGAAATTACTATTTTTCACATTTTTATTTCTCATTGACTTTTTTTTATTTGATCATATGGTGTTGAGTAAAACTCCACTATTAGTCTAATAAATTGTCCAATATTACTTTACACACTTTGAAAAATCTGTTTGAATTGAAAAAAGTATAATCCATTTGGAATGACAAATTTTGATTCAAGAGAATTGAAAACAATTTTTTATTTCCATGCTATATCCCCAAAGTCAAGTTATTCCACCATTACTCAAAACCCATATCCAACTCAAGTCCAATAAAGATTTAAGTTTTTTCCTTTTGAAGAATTCACTTTAGTTGGGCTCAGCCCCAAAACAGTCCGAATATATGTTCAAATCAGCCTGATTTTTAAATAGTTTAGAACCTCAATTTTGAGTTATCGATTCAGTTTCATTTTTTTCAGAAATCAGTCCATTAGTCTTTTGGAAATGAACCCTAGTTTGTAAAAAAGAGTATAATCCAAACCAATTCATTTTAGTCCTATTTAATTCGAATTAAACACCAGTTAATCCTCAAAATCAATTTAGAGTCCAAAGATGTTTAAAATCTTTTAAGGATTCTTTTGAAATTCATTTGGCGATTCTAACTAAATGATATAAATATCATTTGCATATCATAAGTCATAACCATAAGAAGTTCCAATAATATCGTATGTGTATGTTTATACAAGTATATCACACATAATATATATATATAATGAATGGAAATGAGATGGGCTTAGGCAGGTGGGCCTACCTAAGCCCACAAGTTACTATTTTCGTCCATAATTGGGCCTTCATTTGCAGCTACAATGTCGGACTCGATCAAGCAAATGCATTTGATTCGGCCTTGGGCCAATCGATAGAGAAAGAGAGAAAACGCCCATGGGGCCCATCCAATGCAGATGACGAAAAGGAAGAGGGGAAGAGGAAAACCCACGTTAGAAGGCATCTATAATTATCTAATGCGGAATAAATTAAACACTTGAGCAGATAAAGGAAGGCAACCAAGTGGGGATCAGCCCAATTTATAGCACATAGGCAGAAATAAGCACAGATCAAAGAATAAAACTATGGGTCAGGCCCAATTATTATAGTCACGAAGAGAAGGCAGAAGAGGTTAGGAGACATGGTCTAGGCCAGATAAACATTCATGGCATGACATTCATGAGTGATATACGAGATGATATACAATCTTACACACCTAATATACTGGGTATACCAGATATACGCTGGCTGTATACCTCTGTATATACTCATGTATACACTCATCTTCTCTTGTTCTTAATCCAATATACAAGATAATAAAAGAACCTAGCTAAAATTAGACACCATGTATATGCATAACAACACAAAAGGTCAATAGGAATGTACAAAACACAAATGTTAACTATTCAAAAAAAAATCATAGCAACACAGTTACTCAAGAGCAAACTGCCCTCAATTGTAAACAACATGCTCTAAATAGACAGTGTCCCTAGATGCTTATGATTGCATGCTTAACTCAATATAGGATCTAACACATAGAAACAAACAAGTCATGCATATGATCATCTAGTCATGAATGTTCAACAGGAGATACAAGATGGAGAAAAAAATGGGTTTTTCATGCCCAGGATGCCACCCTTAGTAACTCGGAATTAGCAAACACTTAACTAAGGATACAAATGGGCAAGTCGGCCAGTATACCTATCCACATGGTTCATGTTATACCAAACATGTTTAGAGATTATATCCTACTTATGCCAAGCTCACATTCAACAAGGATAATCATAAATTAGCATGCATAAACACTATGGGGCATAGCATAACTGTAGACCTCTAATGTCCTAACAAATATGATTCCAAGTACATGCAGTCATGGGCATAGTGGCAGCACACAGGCAGAACAGAAACCAGGCAGCACACAGGCAGAACAGAAACCATACTCATCCTAGAGACACTGAACACGCAGAGACTTGTTAGACCAAGATTTTTCTTCCATTTTTATCATTAAGAGGCTTTAACAGGAGTGCTAACATTAGGTGACATGAGAGACATACTATGTTAACAAGTTAACTAATCTTGTTCCTAGTTATTAACATAGTTTAGGCAGATACCATAATTAAAAACAATCTACACACAGCTAAACCAGCTTCAACCTAATGCATTAAGCATCAACTTATCCTAAACCAGTCTATATATGGCTGAAAAAGTCCTAAACTAACATATTAAGCACCCTGTTAACGAAACATGCTTGTTCCAATAGTTTTTAGACTATCACAACACTTTAAACATGAACACACTGCCATACCATATATTTTAGGTCATTTCCTGGCTCAACTAGTTTTAGGTGGGAGGATAGGCTTAACATATAATAAACTCGCCTAAGCATACTTCTAAACAACTACATATACTTTTAAACCAACATATAAGCTCCAAACAGTTTGTAATACCGCATAATTACTCAAAACAACATATAATGCATGTCTATATTCTACATTAGTCTAAGATTAACTAAAATTAATCTAAAAGCACCAAAAAGATTAAGAATTACCTCCTGTATTGGCAGCCGAGTCGAGGTCGTGGCTTGAATCTTTAACTCCTCCACTCGATTGCACCCCCACACACGAAAAGAAGATTTTTAAAATTGACATACCTAAATTGACACTTAGAGTTCCACAAAAGGGTTTGGAACCCAAATCAAGCAAAATAGATCTTTAAAATTAGGCAATTAGGTTAAGCTCGTCAATAACAAGCTCAGAAGTCAGAATTGTCGGCCATGAACAGTGAGGGGATAAGTTTTAATTTATAGAACCTCTCAAACCCTAGAAAATGGGATTGGACCGATGTGGGAGAATGGATTTGGGGGAAAAATCCCTCCAAAAAGTTCTCAACCGATCGGAAAGTAATTTTTGAAATAAAATGAGATAAACTTCATTAAGGAAATCGAAGATACAAAGCAACTAAGAGGGACAACCTCACCTTTGGGGTTGTTCTACGGCAGTGTTTGGTGCTCTTGCCATTCTTGGCCACACCAACCTGCAAGAGCCCAACTAGGGATGGCAACAGATAGGATCTGGATCGGATCCTACTAGATCCAAATCCGGATCCAGATCCACCGGGTTCATAAAAATCAGATCCAAATCCAGATCCACCAGGTCCACGGATCGGATCTGGATCCATATGTAAAAAAATTTGCCTTGAATAATATTCTAACATTCAACATACAACCATTCCAGGATACTGAATCAACAAAACACAACAACATTCATATCCAATATTAAAGTCAATGCATTCAGTTTCCAGTAACTAGCAAACTGGAAAGTTCCAATGCATTCAGTTTCCAGTGCATTCAGTTTGGGATTTCCAGTTTCTCGTTTCAAATTGAGATACTATAAAGTTTTTTTCTACAACAATCACAAGAATGACACCATTCACAAGAAATTAAACTACAAAGGTCTTGAAATTAAATTCTACAACAATGTTCTTTAAAATGTCATCAACATCTTCTTTAACCTTCTGCCAAACTTTATAAACTAGTCTTCGAAGTCACTAGTTTCAACGTCATCAACATCCTAAAATAACAAAGAAACAATTATATTAAAAAGAGATTACTAAAAAAAATCATTCAATAAATATTTATGATTAAATATATCATTTACCATATCAATATAGTCAACTACTCCCCCTTCTTCTTCAGAATCTTCAGTAACTATCGAACAAACATGTGTGCCCTCCAAAGTACCTTTATTTGAAAGAAATTGAAGGTTCAAGTTAGGGAAAAATTGATATTAACATATATGAGAATAATCAATACATAAATAATAGATACCTTTAATGTCTTCGATCATTCAATTTTGCAAGCACATTAATGCCTCCACCGTTTTAGAGTGAAGCCTAGAACGATGAGAACTAATCACCCTTCCACCCATGCTAAATGCACTTTCCAAAGCCACAGAAGAGTTGGGAATTGCAAGGATGTCCTTAGCAATTTTTCTGTAAAGTAGGATACATTTGATCCCTTTTCCACCAATTAAGTACATCAAAATCATCATTCTCGGGTATACGATCATCCTCCAAGTAATGCTGCACCTCACCCCTCACATTCATCTTTCTTTTATTTGTTCTTTTAGCTTGAGCATATTCATCCTCATCATTATCACAAGACTCTGAAATTCCTCGTTTGCCACTTGGAAAAGGTTCTTCGCTTTTATTTCCCTCACTTCTCATTTGATATTCCACCACAAGTTTATCAAGATTTTTTCTAACTTTTGCCACTTCATTATCAGCATCATCTTTGTACAATCTCTTAAAATAGTACTCCACACAATCTATTTTATTTCTTGAATCTAAAATTGAAGCAACCGCCAACATCTCATTAATATTATGCCAATATTTGTCAAACTTGTCAATCATATTTTTAGCCATCATTCTAATGGTCTCAACATCACTCTCCACCCAACGCCTCAAAGCAAGTCTTATCTCACACACTTTTTGAAAAAACAAATTAGAAGTAGGATAATTTCTACCGGAAAAATACTCTAGTGGCCTTGTAGAAAATTTCCAACTTCTCACAAACAAGTTTTGCCATCATCCACTCATTTTCACTAGGAATAACTAACTTGAGTTTCTTATTCATACATTTTAACTTAGCAAACACATCTTGAAAAGGCAAAGCGGCATTAAGCATCATGTAAGTAGAATTCCACCTAGTTTTGACATCAAGAACCACTCTTTTAGGTTTAGAAATATTCAAAAGCCGACAAGCCTCCTCAAAATTTTCAACCCTTTTAGGAGTAGACATCCAAAATAAAATGCAATCTCGAACTTTTCAATTGCGGTATCAATTACTTCTAAACCATCTTTCACAATCAAGTTTAGAATATGAGCACTACACCTCATATGCAAAAACTCCCCACCTAACATTAGATACCTACTTTCCAATTTATCCAATAAAACATTCATCATTGCATCATTAGTGGTACAATTATCAACTACAACCGATGAAATTTTGTTTTCCAAAGAATATTGAGACAAACAATCCATCAAAATCTTTGCAATAAGCCCCTTTGTATGTGGACATGGCACAAAACAAAACCTAAATAAAAACATACATTAAACACATACAATAAACCTAAAAATCAACATTTATAAATAAGAATAAGTTCATTACCTCAAGGTTTGATTGCGTAAAACCCATTGTTGATCAATGAAGTGAGATGTCACGGCCATGTAGCCCCTTTATTGGTTGGAAGTCGTCCACATGTCGGTAGTTATTGCAATTCTACCATCATTATGCTCCAACAGAGCTTTAAGAGAACCCTTATCTTCATTGAACTTTTTCAAAATGTAACTCTTCAAAGTGTTCCTCGAAATCATCTTGAAATGAGTATTTAGACTTCTCACGAACCTTTTAAAACCTATATGATCTACAATGGATAAAGGATACTCATGAATCACCACCATACCAACCAATTCTCTCATTAAAAAGTCTTGATCAAATTCCTTTTCCTTTCCCTTTTCTTTAAGTTCTAAAGTAGTAGACCCATCAGCTTCCGTTTTAACCTTCAATTGTGTTTGACCACTAACTCCAATCCGCAAATGCTTTCCCGGACATGTCTTCTTAGAATGTTTAAGAAGATGTGAGGTTCCATTCGCACCATTATAAGAGAGTAAAGATGTACAATATTTACACTTTGCTCTTGTAACACCTTTCACTACGACCTTATCAAAAGATTCCCATGCCTCAGAAGTGAGTTTTTTGCTCGTTAGTTTACTTGATTGACTTTTTTCTTTTACTCCAACCTCAATAAGACCTTCTGAATCCATTTCTAAATCATCCACTCCACAAAGCAGAGGCACTAGAGGTGGGCTAAAAGAAGCAGCATGACTTTTATTAGTAGTATTTTGTTAGATTGTTCACTATCCATTTCCTACAAAAAATATTTGAATACATTACTTAACCACATAACGGAGAAGTATCATGCACATTTTAGTCCAATTAACATATTCAAATCCCAAAATTTGTACTCTAAGGAGCCCCTATAATGACTCAAACAAGACAGAAGTAATTCTTAGATGTGTGTGTGTAAATATGAATTGTATCGACGTTTCAATTTGCTGCAGAAATTTATAAGCAAAAATTAGTCTTTGTTCTCTGCTTCTTGTTAGATTTATAAAATCGTACACGTATTTTCTTTTTCTATTTATGTTTGACTGTTAATATATCTTTCAAAATCCAAAAACATCAAATATTATATAAATGAAAAAATAGAAAGAACAAAAAGAAGAACTAACTTTCAAAACAGAACTAACAAAAAGACTGTTAATATATCTTTCAAAATCCCAAAACATCAAATATTATATAAATGAAAAAAACAGAACTAACAAAAAGAAGAACTAAAAAAAGAAGAACTAACAGAAGTTAAAAGGGCCAAAAAATAAAAATCGAACTCACTGTTTAATATATGACAGAAAGTATTGAATCTGATTTGTCTTACTACCTTGGAATCGGAAGGGGTGTACATGGATTGACGTCGGAAGGGGTGGACATGGACTGGAGCAGGGTGGATGAAATGGAGGCTCGCCTCCGGGATGCTTTGCGATAAGAAAATGTCATCTAGGATGAAAGGTAAGTTCTACAAAGTGGTGGTTAGACCAACATTATTGTATGAGACAGAATGTTGGCCAGTTAAGAACTCTCACGTTCAGAAGATGCAGGTGGCGGAGATGAGGATGCTCAGATGGATGTGTGTTCATACTAGGAGAGATATGATTTGAAATGAAGTAATACGAGACAAGGTTGGAGTGGCCTTCGTGGCGGACAAGATGAGGGAGGCGTGACTGATATGGTTTGGACATGTGAAGAGGAGGTGTGAGGATGCACCAGTTAGGAAGTGTGAGAGATTGGCAGTCACAGGAGTTAGAAGAGGTATAAATAAACCAAAGAAGAACTGGGGGGAGGTGATTAGACAGGACATGACACAACTTCAGCTAACTGAGAACATGACTGTAGATAGGAAGATTTGGAAGTCGGGGATTAGGATAGAATGTTAGTAGGTAGTTGAGTTTTATCGCGATGTGTGTGAGGGAGGTGGGGGGCTAGCCTTTCCATCTCTTTTTCTCCTTTTCGTAGTAGTAGTAATATTTGGGTATCACATAGAGCATTATTCCTATGTGTGTATTATTCAATTTATTCTATATCTGAATATTTTATTGTCTTATTTTTCTTGCAATCCTGCATTGACTACAATTTTTTTGAGCCGATGGTCTATCGACAACAACCTCCCTGCCCTAGGAAAGGTTTGCGTACCTCCTACCCTTCTCATACCCCATTTTGTGGGATTACATTGAGTATGTTGTTGTTGTTGAATTGGTGATTTTAGATAGTGATGAAAAAGAGTTGGTTTTGTAAGTTGACATGTCATGTTAGCTAAAATGGATAAAGTTAACCGAGGAAGGAAAATATTACAATATTGTTCAATAGTAGAGGGGTAAGTTTGAGCCACTTTTACTAAAAAGAGTGATAAATATTTCTTCATCCTTAATTAGAGGTCTCGAATTCGAACTTTGCTAATGTATAAAGTCACATTTGTTAGGAAGCGCCTTTCCCTCAATGTGGTACTTTCCGATGCAAATCCTGATAAAATCGGATTCCAATCCAGATACCAAACAGCGGATGAAAAACTAAAAAAAAGTTAGCATTTATAACTAAAAAATAAAAGGAATACTACACTATCACATGAAGGGATGTCCTTGTCCCGAAGGCCCTCGGTCCCCTCTAGAGTTTGTTGAAGACCATTAGACTAACATGGATAAGTCAAAAGTTGTTTGACGTTATATGACTATTATAGTATTATCCAAGCATGCTTCAGAACTATTTATGAAAAATGGAAATGCTTCCCACCTTTTCACCTTGCAATTTGTATAATTTACATTGAACATGATATCTTTGAGAGAGTGGTCCCATAAGATAACACCAATATCCTAAGTATATATGTAGTTGAACCATTGATGGATTAAAGTAGGTGCGGTAAAATTAGTACATGAGCTCAATCTGTTCAAGTTTCGGCGGGCTATGACCCATCTTTTTAGTAACTCAGATAAATTTAATCTGGACACTTGATCCATCTAAAAAGAATACTAATTTATAATCTAAATTGACCCATAAAAAATTTATCAAAGTCATTTCGATACAAATAAACTTTTGGGCGAGTTAATGCCTCTCATTGGCTTCTCCACACCATGACCTCTATTTTCACTCTAATATTATATTAAAGTGTGTAATCATCTCATCTAAAAGTCTAAATTACTAGAGAAATCACAATTTTATGTACTTAATTATATTTCAATAGAGGCTCATAATTATGATTGCAAATAATTAATGCATTCAGCAACAAAATAATTTGATTATAAATTATATAAATTAAAGTAAAAATAAATATCACATAATCATATTTTAAAAATTAGAAGTTTATATGCAAGCTACCCACACATGTCTTGCATTCATGTTTGGTGTAAATATGGACAATCTTTTTCTTTCAACCTCTGACCTTTCTATTAGCGAATATTCTTTGAATATTAACCGTATATTTTGTAATTATGACAGATGTATATTTAAGGTAATTTAAGATTCTTATTGTATTAGGAATTAACCATTTAAGGTAAGTTATGATTCGTACTGTATTAGGAATCAACCTTTGTACAACTATATATATTGTGAATAATGAAAGGAATCCCTAAGGGAAATTATTTTATCTTACATGGTACTAAGAGCCTAAACCCTACTCCCCTCTCTCTTAAAACAAAACTGCCGCCGACTCCCCTCTCTCTCTCGGATTTTCCCTTCAGTCGCCGGCAACCCGGCAGCCACCATGTCTTCCCCCACAAATTCTGGTTCCTCCACTGACGCTTTTGACAACCCCTCTCAACGATCATCGTCTTCTTTTCACCCGGCTTTCGCCGTTACCAACATCAAGAATTTTATCCATATAATTCTTGATCAAGAAGACTATCAAAATTCCATGTGGACAAAACTGTCCTATATTCATGCATGTGTGTACAACGTGCTCGACCATATTGATGACTCTGTTTCTCATCCCACCGAAATTGCCGAATCGACATGGCGTCGCCTTGACGCCATCGTCAAACAGTGGATATACGGCACCATCTCAAAAGACTTGTTGTGCACCATCATGAAAACATGTGCTACGGCACGTGACCTTTGGGTGCAGTTGGAAGAAATCTTTCAGGACAATAAAAATACTCGGGCCGTGTATTTGGAGAAGCAATTCAACAATATGCGTCTCGAGAATTTTAACAACATATCTGAATATTGCAAACAACTGAAACTCATAGCCGACCAACTATCCAACGTCGGGAATTCTGTTAAAGAAACCAAGATGGTACTTCAATTGGTTGCTGGTTTACCGAAAAGTGAATACGATACACTTGCAACAATGATTTAATAGGCCGACCCACTACCAAGTTTCACCAAGGCACGATCACAACTATTGTTGGAAGAAACCCGACGTGCTAAACAAGAGGAACATAATCAAAAGGCGTTAGCCGTTGACGGGATGGCAACACCGGCAGCCAACACCAACTGCCACCACCGCAAGACTACCACCAGCAGCAGCCCCGCGGCGGAGGGCGTGGCGGTAGAGGCCGCGGCAATAATAACAAAGGCAAGGGCCACAAAAATCAACAGTCAGGCCCAAACATTGCATACTTCCCATGTCCTGGACAACAACATGTATGGCCCAACCAGCAGAACTAGGCCTCGCCTGCATGTCCATACCCGACTGTAGGGGCCCAGTTCCAGCAGCCTGCATGGTCGACCAACCTCTTGGGCCCTGCTCCAGCCACCAGGCAGGCCCACCAGCAGCAGCAGCAAGCCCACTTGGTCTATGTCCAGCAGCCTGGCCCCCACTGATTTGGGTCAGGCCTACAACACCGTGAACCTTCAACAGCCCGACAAAAATTGGTACATGAACACCGGAGCCACATCTCACCTCACCCGGTCGTCAGGTAACTTATCTCAACTACTTCGGTTAAAGTGTCCTCAATTTATTACTGTCGATAATGGTCACCGCATTCCAATTGAAGGTTACGGTAACACACACACCAAACATTCACACCCGCCTTTCTCCCTAAACCACGTCCTATACACCGCTAACATCATTAAAAACCTAATCTCTGTTAGAAAATTCACTAGAAATAATTATGTGTCTATCGAATTTGACCCTTTTGGTTTTTCTGTGAAGGAACTCAATACGGGGAAAATTCTTACGCGTTGCAATAGTGTGGGAGACCTCTACCCATTTACTCAATCTTCCGCTGTCAGACCGCAATCACCTCTATCCCTTGCGGCGATCTCTCCCTCAACTTGGCACAACAGACTCGGACACCCCGGAGACCTAGTTTTTACTTTTTTTAGGACTTCTAAGCGTATTCAATGTAATAATGGTAAAATTTCCCAACACTATTTTTCTTGCCCACTAGGCAAGCATATTCGTCTTCCATTTATGTCATCAAACAATGTTACTTTTTCTTCTTTTGATATTGTTCATGCTGATTTGTGGATATCTCCGATTGTTAGCTCTTAGGGTCACAAATTCTATCTAGTATTCTTAGATGCTTTTTCACATTTTGTCTGGATTTACCCACTGAAATTCAAATCTGAAGTTTTTTCCAAATTTCTTGAGTTTCACGAATTCATTAAAATACAATTTGTAAAATCTATCAAATCATTCCAATGTGATAATGGACATGAATTTAATAACTCAGCATTTCACAATTTCTGTTCCAAACAAGGCATGGTTTTCCATTTTTCTTGTCCCTATACTTCCTCCCAAAACGGAAAGGCTGAACGAATTATACGTACCATCAATAATATGGTTCACACCCTTCTGTTTCATGCCTGTCTACCACCACCTTTTTGGGTCTATGCTGTTAAAATGGTAGAATCCCTCCTTAATATTTTACCAACTAGCATTCTCCTAAACAAGACCCCTACCAAAATCTTATACCGTAGGCTACCATCATATGATCACCTATGTATTTTTGGATGCTTATGCTACCCCAACATAGCCTCCATTGCACCTCACAAACTTGCCTCTCGCACTCTGCCCTGTGTCTTCGTTGGTCTATCTCCTAATCATCGGGGCTACCTGTGCTATGACATTGCCACTCGCAAAATCATCGTCTCCCGTCACGTCACCTTTGACGAGACAGCCTTTCCTTTTTCAAATCTCCAAAAATTTCAGACCACCGATTACATCTTTCTCGATGAACCGAGTCCACTGTTCCAACAGTACCAACAACAGTCCACTATTCTGACATTCCCAACACTATCCGACACCACTCCAACAGATCCCTGCTCTCGGTCCAACACCTCGACACCACCCCTGCTGCATCCAGTCGTGTCTCCTGCACCCCCATCAGCCTCCCAGTCCCCCAGTCCAGAAACCAGTCCCGCAATACTGCTGCCCACTGATCCAGAACTAGTGGACCTGCAACCTCCCAGCCCCGACCTCCCACTACTACCCTCTCATCGCAGGAGACTCGTGCACAACACGGGATCTTCAAACCCAAGGTTCACTTCAATCTCTCCACACAAACCTTATCACCTATTCCAAAAAATCCAAAACTAGCAAAACTGGACCCTAATTGGAATGCGGCCATGTGCGAGGAATTTAATGCTTTAACCAAGCAGAACACTTGGGATTTGGTACCTAGACCAGACGGTGTGAATGTTATCCGGTTTATATGGCTATTTCGTCACAAGTTCAGAGACAGTGGTGACTTAGAAAGGTATAAGGCAAGACTAGTTGCCAATGGCATTAATCAGCAGGAGGGTATTAATTGTGGTGAGACATTCAGTCCGGTTGTTAAACCGGCCACTATTCGGACTGTTCTCAGTATTGGTATGGTCATGCATTGGCCGATTCATCAGCTTGATGTCAAGATTGCATTTCTTCATAGGAATTTGAAAGAAACTGTGTACATGTATCAGCCTCCTGGTTTTGTTCATCCGGCAGTTCCGCAGTTTGTATGTCGTCTCAGAAAGTCATTATATGGATTGAAACAGGCACCCCGCGCTTGGTATGATCGTTTTGCCAAGTATCTTATGCAGATTGGTTTTATATGTAGCAGGTGTGATAACTCTCTCTTCACTTTTCACCGAGGTAGCAGCACTGCATATTTGCTATTATATGTCGATGACATTGTTCTTACTGCCTCATCTAACGGTTTGAAGAATGAAATTATTGCTCTACTCAAAACTGAATTTGTTATGACTGACTTGGGCAAGTTGAGTTATTTTTTGGGTATATCGGTGACCAGATCTGCCGCCACTATGTTCCTGTGTCAGCGTAAGTATGTAGAAGAGATAGTGTACAGGGCCAAGATGGCAAATTATAAAATTATGCCAACTCCGGTGGACTCAAAATTCATGCTTAGTGCCAATGACGGTGCGCCAGTTTCTGATCCTACTCTATATCGGAGTCTTGCAGGTGCTCTTCAGTATCTTACATTCACTAGGCCTGATATTGCATATGTCGTTCATCAGGTGTGTCTGTTTATGCACGACCCCCGAGAGTCACATTTTGCCGCCCTCAAATGTATTATCAGATACGTTAAGGGCACGCTAGACTTTGGACTACATCTATACCCCTCTGCCCCAACCAAGTTACTCACCTACATGGATGTAGATTGGGCAGGATACCCCGAAACACGTCGTTCCACCTCAGGTTATTGTGTATTTCTTGGGGATAATCTTATCTCATGGTCCGCCAAGCGGCATGCCACGCTATCCCGTTCGAGTGCTGAAGCAGAATATCGCGGAGTTGCTAATGTTGTTGCTGAGATCTGTTGGCTCCGAAACCTTCTTTTGGAGCTCCAACGTCCACTACGAAAGGCGTCTATAGTCTATTGTGACAACATATCTGCCATCTCTATGTCTCATAATCCGGTCCAACATCAGCGGACTAAGCATATTGAGATGGATATCCACTTTGTGCGAAAGAAGGTTGCCCGTGGTCAGATCAAAATATTACGCGTGCCTTCCTCTTATCAGTATGCAGACATTTTCACAAAGGGACTAACGCGACAGCTCTTCACCGACTTCCAATCCAGCCTTAGTGTTCGGCCTCCTCTCGCTCCGTCTGAGGGGGAGTATTAGCGAATATTCACCGTATATTTTGTAATTATGATAGATGTATATTTAAGGTAAGTTAGGATTCTTATTGTATTAGGAATCAACCATTTAAGGTAAGTTAGGATTCGTACTGTATTAGGAATCAACCTTTGTACAACTATATATATTGTGAATAATAAAAGGAATCCCTAAGGAAAATTATTCTATCTTACACTTTCGATAAAGTCCCGCACCTAAACATGTATTCATTATTTCCGTTACCAAGATAAAAAATTAGCCTATTACCATGACCATTTGAAACATTTCTGTTATCAATTAGGAGTACCATAAAAGATCTCCCATGATTATTATGCATGACTTCAGTGTTAGGTTCATCTAAATCACGTTTTAAAATGGTATTAAAGTGGTAGAGCATGTGTGTTTTATATATTGAAAGCAAAAGAGAAGTGCCTTTAGGGATCAAAACTTGGTGATCATATCTTTGGGACGTGCCCTATTTATAAAACAATTAGTGGCTACAAGTTAGAGTTTAGTGTAGTTTAAAACTAGGGTCATATCCACTAAGTTAGTTATTAGGATTATATTTAACAGCTTAGTCAATAATCTTCACTGCTCACTCACTTCGAACTTGAAATTCGATGACGAATGACCAGTCTTCCTCTTCCCTACCTAGATGCCTTGAGGTAATTCTCCACATGCAAGAAAAAGTGATAGTATAATATAGTGTGTGTTTGGTACGAAAGGTAGATATTTTTCAAAAAAATCTGAAAAGAGTGATAGAATAGTAAAAATATTATTAGTCATAATTGTGTATATTTTGTATATGGTAAGTGTATATTTAGTCAAATTCATTACTTCTGTACATAGGATTAGAATTGTATTATTGTGTATATATATTACCCATTTGGAATGAAATAATCAAGGAACAATGTTTCTTACATGTCGGACTCCAAATTAAATTTTCACCCGACCCTAGCGGTCTCCAATATTAAGTCCCACATCTCCATCACTCTTGAGATGAAAAACGTCCATTATGAGACATGGGCAGAACTTTTCAAAATTCATTGTAGGTCACACCGAGTTATTCATCACATCATCTCCTCGAAGAATGGCAAGGAGAAGGTGCCAAAAAATAATGATGAAAAGGAATTATGGGTGACCCTTGATGCAACGTTTCTCCAATGAATTTATGCCACGATTTCCAGTGTGTTGCATACAATTCTTGAGCTCGACTCCACGGCAAGGGAGGTGTGGGATCGGTTACGTGACATATTCCAGGATAATAAAAATTCCCGGACTGTCACACTTGAGCAGGAATTTTTTACCACTGACATGGCGGATTTTCCCAATGCATCCTCATATTGCCAAAGACTCAAGATTTTGTCCGACCAACTCAAGAATGTCGGCGTGCCGGTCACAAACAATCGGCTCATTTAACAGATGTTGTACAGTCTTACTGATGCATATAGTGGTGTTGGTATGCTCATCCGCCAAAGCAACCCTCTTCCGCCATTCTACCAAGCCCGTTATATGCTCATACTAGAAGAAGTGGGTTTTGTCAAAAAGACGGCCACCATGTCCAATTCCGTCATGTTTGTCGCTCCGTCCGATGATAATTCTTCTCAATTTGATAATGGGTCGTCTGATCGTGGTCAAAAGGGACGAAATGACAATAATGGAAATAAACACTGCGGCGACGGCCGTGGTGGTGGAAAGGGTGGCAGCCATTGATGTGGCGAATCTGGTGGCAATAACGGTAGGAGCAGAGGTCAATAGCAGCAGCCGGGCCAGTGGCCGCCTAGAGCCCAATGAGGCAGTGGGCCTGGCAGTGGCCTTGGGCCGTGCCTCCCTGCCTATTTCCCGCTGGAAATTGAGCCACTGGCAATTAGGCCAGACCATGGCCAGTAGCAGCAGCCGCCTTCAGTTCTTAGGCCACTGCCGAACTAGCGGCAGCAGGCCCATTTGGCAATGGCGTCTCCGACAGACATCGAAGCTACGATGCACACCCTTGGACTCACACCACCTGATGCAAACTAGTATATGGACACCGGGGTAACGTCTCATATGACGTCCTCACAAGATAATCTCTCATCCCATTTTAATTTGAGCAATAATCATGGTATAATTGTCGTAAATGGTCATTCAATTCCAATTCGTGGTTATGGTACTACAAACTTGTCTCCCCCGAACCCACCGTTAATTTTGAAAAATATCCTTCACGCACCTTAATTAATTAAAAACTTGATTTCAGTTAGAAAATTTATCACTAATAATTGAGTTTCTGTTGAATTTGATCATTTTAGGTTTTTCGTGAAGGATTTTCAGACGAAGATGCGTCTAATGAGATGTGATATTCGGGGTGAGCTTTATCCAATCACCACAACCACATATCAAGCCAAATTACCATCCACGTTTGCGGATTTAGCTCCTTCTTTATGGCATAAACATTTGGGTCATCCGGGAGCATCTGTTTTTGCTATCCTTAAACAAAATAAATTTATTGAGTGTGTTAGGCCTCTTAGTTCTCATGTTTGTCACTCTTATTCTCTTGGAAAACATGTTAAGTTGCCTTTTGTTGCTTCTAAGTCTCGTATTGTTATGCCTTTTGATATTATTCATAGTGATATTTGGACATCTCCCGTTTTGATCTCTTTGGGTCATTGATATTATCTTCTGTTGTTGGATGATTACTCTATTTTTTTGTGAACATTTTCTTTGTCTAAAAAGTCTCAAATTTTTTCCACGTTCCTTTCCTTTAGAGCATTCATCCGCACTCAATTTGAACGGGATATTAAAAATATTCAATGTGATAATGGTAGAGATTTGATAATGGGAAATTTTGAGATTTTTGCAAAACTAATGGTTTATCTTTTCGTCTCTCATGTCTACATACTTCATCTCAAAATGAAAAAGCGGAAAGAAAAATGCAAACCAATAATAATATTGGTAGAACCCTACTTGCCCATACCTTTCTATCACCATCGTTTTGGCATCATGCATTACAAATGACAACTTATATCCTCAACATACTTCCTAGCAAACAATTAGCCTATAAATCCCCGCTCAAAATTTTATACCTATCGTCCAATAAAATAATTATGAGTCTTCACGTAGTGTTTGATGAATCAAATTTTCCCTTTACCAAAATACATTGTTCCGTGCCTCCTACCTATGAGTTTTTTTAATAGCATGCCCCCGTATTTGGTCCACCATTTGGCCTCCCAAACTGGCCCAACTTCCTCGATCTAACAAGTTTTTCCACCTTCCCAGCGTGCTGGGCCGGATTTCCCGAGCCCAATGGTTGCCTGACAAGTTGGGCCACTCACTGGCAGCCCACTGCCTGGCAGTCCACTGGGTAGTGGTCCAGCCGCGGGCAGTACTGTCCCAGCGTGCCCAAACCCACTGCCAGGCAATCTGTCACCTCCTCCGCCCGATATCACGTCCTCCGACCATCCAACTCCAATTCCGGCCTAACGTCCAGTCACTCATAGTTAGCACGAGATTTTTAAACCAAATACAAAATACGGCCTTCATACTCATGTTACTAAATCACCATTACCTCATAATCATGTTTCTGCTCTTCATGACCCGAATTGGAAAATGACGAATATAATGCTCTTATTAAAAATAAGACTTGGGATTTGGTACCTCATCCTCCTGATGTTAATATGATTCGGTCTATGTGGATTTTTAGTCATAAAGAAAAGTCTGATGGTACTTTTGAGAGGCATAAAACTTGTCTTGCATGTGATGGAAAAACTCAACAGGTTGATGTGGACTGTGGTGAGACTTTTAGTCCGATGGTCAAACCGGCAACAATCCGCATGGTGCTAAGTCTGGTACTTTCAAAGGCATGGCCTCTACATCAGCTTGATGTAAAGAATACATTCCTGCATGGAGAACTCAATAAAATGGTATAATGTACCAATCCATGGGCTACAGAAGCCCCTCTTATCCTGATCATGTTTGCTTACTAAAGAAATCTTTGTATGGGTTCGAACAAGCTCCTAGGGCCTGGTACAAGAGGTTTGCAGATTATGTTTCTACTATTGGGTTTTCTAACAACAGGTCTGATCATTATCTCTTCATATATCGACAAGGTCCTGATATATCTTATCTTTTTATATATGTGGATGATATTATATTTATTGCTTTATATAACGCTCTTCGTAAGTCTATTATGTCCATGTTCAGCTCCGAGTTTGCTATAAAAGATCTGGGGCCTTTGAGTTATTTTTTGGGGATAACTGTAACACGTCATGCAATTTTTATCTCAGAAGAAGTATGTAGAGGAAATTGTTGAGCGGGCTAGCATGTCATCATACAAGTTGTCTACTACTCCGGATGATACTAAACCTAAGTTGAGTGCTACTTCCAATACACCATATGTTGATCCATCACACTACCACAGTCTTGCAAGCGCCTACAATATCTTACTTTCACGTGGCCCGATATATCTTATGATGTGTAACATGTTTGCTTATTTATGCATAACCTGATGGAGGATCACATGCAGGCTCTCAAGCGCATTGTGCGCTATATTCAGGGTACCCTTGATCATGGCTTGCATCTTTATCCAACTTCGACATCCACTCTCATTGCTTACACTGATGTAGATTGGGTGGCTGTCCAAACACCAGACGTTCCACGTCTGGCTACTGTGTGTTCCTTGGTGATAATTTGATATCTTGGTCATCCAAACGGCAGGCTACTTTGTCTGAATCTAGTACCGAAGCAGAACACAGGGGAGTTGCCAATGTGGTTTCCGAATTGTGTTGGCTTCGCAATCTTTTTCTCGAGCTTCACTGTCCTATTCCGAAGGCAACATATAGAACTGGATATTCATTTTGTTCGCGAAAAAGTTGCTCGTGGGCAGGTACGTGTATTACATGTCCCGTGACGCTATCAGATCGCAGATATTTTTACGAAAGGTCTTCCGTTGATTCTGTTTGAAGATTTTTGAGACAGTCTCAACATACGCCGACCTCGCGCTTCGACTGAGGGGGTGTGATAGAATAGGAAAAATATAATTAGTCATAATTGTGTATATTTTATATATGGTAAGTGTATATTTAGTCAAATTCATTACCTTATGTACCTAGGATTAAGATAATTTATTACCTTATGTACATAGGATTATGATTATATTATTGGGTATATATATTGCCCCTTTAAAATGAAATAATCAAGGAAGAATATTTCTTGCAAAGAGAACTTTATCTCATTATCCAACCCTCACTAAAATGTATAAAGAAAGTCATTTTTCCCTTTTAATGAAAAATATTTTTCAAGAAAAATACTTTTTAGTATTTAATTGCCAGAAAATGACGTAGTTTTTTCAAAAGCATTTTTTGATACCAAACATACATATAGGTTAAATTTATTAATAAAATATAGAAAGCAATACAAATAATCCACTATAACAAATTAAATTATAATTTAATTTTATATTATTTGTGCATATAAGTTAAATCCATTTATACATATATGTGTGTAACTGGACCCAAAAAGAAAGATGTCTTGTTAACATCATCGGTTGCAGTGGATTATTGAGATCCCTCCGCCCTTAATTAGAGGTCTCGAGTTCAAGCTAGCTTCTGGGAATGAAATTTTTTTTGTTGGAAGCGTGATGTCCCTAAAAATGGACCCCGCAATATGCAATCCGAATTTAATCAGACTCCAATGAAAATAACAAACACGGGATGAGAAATTTTTTTAAAAAGGTGTCTTGTTGGTACTTCGTCTGGTTTCAGTACAGCCAATAATAAGCCACTTATTACAAAGTAATGGTTTTAAGGACTTCTCTTTAATTCTGCGGCTTGCAACTTGCAAGTAGACATTATTCATATGTCCTTCTTTGACTTCCAAAATTATTGCAATAATTCATCTCATTCAATTTCATTAGTTAATCTTGTTCAAAACATTAATAATACAGTTAGCTAAAATAACTACTACTATAATAGTAGGATGGTCCTAGTAATTTCTGGCATGACCTAGGTGTCCTTGTCAGGCGGAATCTAACTTTGTTTCTATTTTGGCGACATTTACAACTTTGTTTTCTTCCTTAGATTTTTAAACTAGTAATATATGCTCTTATCCACACCGTATTTATCTATGCTCGAGAACATAGCTGATGGAGTATGTTGGTGGTATGTATCTTCTGCAAACAAAATGGTTGAAATGTCTGATACATAGGTGAAAACACAACACAATCACTAACTAAAAAATAGGAATTTCCCACCCATAGATCATGTAGCTAAAAAATAAAATTATCGCTAATCTTATTTAGCGGTAGATTATACAAAATTATGTTAGCCACGATTAAATTAGCAATAGATGAGCGACGAAGTACCTAACTTATTTCAATTGTTTTTATAGTTATGAAAATATTTACTCAGTAACCGAATACCAAATCAATAATTAAGTACAATACATATGTTTTTCATGCACATTCTTGTCACTTAATTATGATTAAATAATATGTATACTTACTTTATTTTATCTAACAAAAGTTAAATTTTTTTATTTGATATAGACATTGAGTGTGAATTTACAGAAATCAATCCTCTGTCCTTGTCATTTTTTTTTTGTTTCGGTTTTGTCCTTATCTTTAAATGTCTGGAAATCTTCAACTTCTAGAATTGAAAACGTTGGCCGGCGTTCTTTAGTCTTGGAGGCAGACTAACTTTGAAAATTTTCAAGACAAAAAATCAAAAGAAAAGTATTCAAGATTTATTAGTCCAGAAAAATTATTTATCAAAAATTCAAAAATTCAAAAATTCAAAAATTAAATTTGCAAACTCGAAATCTTCAAACAAATGTCACCTTAGCAATTGTTGCCATTTATAGCTATCATATTATTACAATTCATTACCCCGTTAATATTATTTACTACTATGAATATCATAGTTATAGTGATTGATGGTAATCAGTAAATGAAAATGACGCGGGAATTGCGACGATGATTAATGCACATTCCATAATCGGAATAGCTTTATCAAATACTTTGAGGATAAAAATTAAAATTATAATACAACCCGTACCATAGTTAATTCGTAGCAAAGCAAATATCATAGGAAAAGAAGACCAATTTTGAATCACCCAAATTATAGAGAACAGTTCTTAAATCTCAACTTATTTACAAATAAAATGAACAATACCTAAATCTAAAGAATAAAAATTATTTCTAGTCTAGTGATATCAAGTCAAAATCTTAACTTCCATTATGGTTTTTCAGTTCTCCTTCTTCTTCTCCAATGGGAGGAATCGGATTAATCTTAGAATTTTGCTTAAAACACTTCCAAAAATCAATAATAATTCCATTTCGCGCATTTTCCAAGATCAATAGCTCCAATTTTCATCTTTTTACCCAACTTCAATAACCAAATAGTTAAATCCGGTCCAAACTCCAAAGTACTTTCTTCTTTTTGTGTGATAGTATTGTTTTGCCCACCTCAACTATTTTACCCTTGTAGCCTAAGATACTTTTACCGGTGGCAAGAATATAATAAAAATAATTGAAAATAAGATTTTACCCTACTCTGGTATTGCACTCAACCTCGCCGTATGCTTCCCTCTCCTTCCACTACCACCACTACTCCTCCCTTTTCTAGACTCCTCCACCTGAGAACCATCTCCATCCACCACTTTCCTCGCCACTTTACCATCACCTTTCTTCCCTTCAGAAAATACAAACTCCTTATTACGACACCCACATTTCTCTCTACAACAACTAATACAAGTTCTCTTCAATGCAGAACTAGCCCTCACTGCTAATGCTGCCATTTCATCCGCCCTAAGCCTACTTCTTAGCCGCTTCAAAGGTAGAGCAAAATACAGTTGACCTAATTGAAGCTCTTCGTCACCATTTATGGCGTAAACTATATCTCCAAAGTCCATTTCATCCGAGTTACATATGAATATAGTGGGATCTTTTTGTAAGAGATGTGAAGCTTTTACGGGATACGAAAACTCTTGTAATCTTCCGTCTTGTAGTATTAATTTCGCTGTTGCTACGGATGTAGATTCGCACGAATTGCATATACCCATGCTGATTCGATTCAATGAATTTGCTTTGTTGATTGTGATATTAGAAATAGAAGAAGATGGATGAATGAACTAAGAGAAATTTTTATGTGAAGAATAAAGGGGGACAGATGCAAGGAGGAGGTATATAAGTAGGAGAGAAGCAAGAATGGAGGTATATGTATGAGGTGAGAATGCATAGAGTAAAGTACCAAGAAGCCACGTCAATTATGTAAAAATGAGACAAAATAATATTAGTAATAGTAGGAGTAATTATTACTATCTCTGTCTCAAAAATATTTCGAGAGTTAAACTTATTAATTTTATAAAATGTACTATAAGTTATCATAATTAATAATTTAAAATATTTTAAAAAATTACAGTCAAAAAACAATTTATTTAACTCTTAAAAAGTAAAAAATATTAATTTTTTGGGATGAAAAAAATATTATAATATTAATAATATTGACCGAACTATCTCACGACGCCTTGGACACAATTCTGATACCGCTTTAGAGGGCAAACAACTTAACACTTAGAATAACCAAGGTGACGAAGAGCCGATATCTAGATGTCAAATAAGTTTGCTCTTTTTCACCCTCTTTAACAACGGAGAATAATGTCGAATTTTATCTATTTTAATTTGTGTGATATTTTTTAATGATGTATGAAGTTTAAAAAAAAAAGATTTTAAAATTTATAGTTTAAGATAAATAATAACATATTCAGTGAAATTCTACGATGTATATTTGATTAATATTAAAAAAATTAAATATATTTTAATATAAAAATAATATTTTTAACATATAAAAGGATAAAAAAACTGAATTGAGACGAAGAAGTAGTAATTACTAGTATGAGCAAATAGTGGTGTGAACAAAAATATGGGAGTTCAAGTATAAATATGATCAATCACTTTATTGTAAGAGCATAGATTGGAGAATTATAATACACTTTCACTACTTAGACTATTTTCTAAGCTATTGTCTCAATTTAGTATTTCAATGCTATTATCAACAGCTTGTTTGAAGGTCACAGTTCAAGACTTCTCCAAAGCTCATACTAATCTAATCTTAATCTCTCTTAAGTTCAATGCATACTAATTTCAATTGTTAATTATATTGTTAATTTGATCACTTGCGATTTACGTGTCTTTAATGACCTATACAAATTAAACTTTACCAATTTACTGTTAAACAGCCTTTGAATTCTAGTTTTGCTATTACCATTAATAGGCAGTACCTTGCTAACCTGTAAACTTATTAGTGACAGGCTGTATAAGGAGAATATATTGTCTCCTTTCAACTCTGCCCCTCGCTTCACCGTAAATTACGAGAAGGATCTGGTTTCAGCATTTCCCGTTGCCCTTCCCCCAAGTAAAACAAATCAATAGATGTTTTTGCGCAACTCCGTTATAACGCGCTATTAGTGTAGTGAATTATTTGAGCCCAAGAAACAAGATCAAAATTGCACCACATAAATAGAATAGAGACACTAGTAGAAGGATCTGGTTTCAGCATTTCCCGTTGCCCTTCCCCCAGTAAAACAAATCAATAGATGTTTTTGCGCAACTCCGTTATAACGCGCTATTAGTGTAGTGAATTATTTGAGCCCAAGAAACAAGATCAAAATTGCACCACATAAATAGAATAGAGACACTAGTAGAAGGATCTGGTTTCAGCATTTCCCGTTGCCCTTCCCCCAAGTAAAACAAATCAATAGCTGTTTTTGCGCAACTCCGTTATAACGCGCTATTAGTGTAGTGAATTATTTGAGCCCAAGAAACAAGATCAAAATTGCACCACATAAATAGAATAGAGACACTAGTAGAAGGATCTGGTTTCAGCATTTCCCGTTGCCCTTCCCCCAAGTAAAACAAATCAATAAATGTTTTTTTTGCCAACTCGTTATAACGGCGCTATTAGTGTAGTGAATTATTTGAGCCCAAGAAACAAGATCAAAATTGCACCACATAAATAGAATAGAGACACTAGTAGAAGGATCTGGTTTCAGCATTTCCCGTTGCCCTTCCCCCAAGTAAAACAAATCAATAGCTGTTTTTGCGCAACTCCGTTATAACGCGCTATTAGTGTAGTGAGTTATTTGAGCCCAAGAAACAAGATCAAAATTGCACCACATAAATAGAATAGAGACACCAGTATTTATAGTTTGTGGGTTTTATAGCCATCTTATATTAATATTAAATAGTATTAACTTGATTTAAAATTAAATATTTATAAATACATTTAATAAATTTCTTAATATAGATATATACGGTATGAATAAAAGCTATTGATTAGTTTCCTTTGCCCATTAGTTCTCTTCTAGAAAAGGTCGCGCCGAGAGGAATTGTTTGTCAATTGAGACATAGTAATAGCCCCACTAGCAGAGAGCCGACATCTAGGTGTCAAATGTTCCAGATATGAGCTTTTGAGGACGATTATCATGTTATCCCTAAAATAACTTTTATCCTTTGAGAAACACCCCTTTCACTCGACATCGTCCAATCACTAAAGCCATTGGTTCTTGTCACACCCGAACCATGAGGGGAGGGGGTGGTCGGCACCCGGCGCCCGGACGGCCCGAGCGAACCACCTGCATATCATCACACAAACATACAATTGTTTGGGCCGACAAGGCCTCAAAATAATAACTGTGATATACACGATGTGAGATCCTACAAGCAGAAAATCTCAACCTAACAGATATATACATAGTAAGGTCGAGAAGGTCGTACCGAACAAACTACACAATGTTAACCCTTTCTACAAAGCCTTTAAGGAAATGTCGACACAATGCATAAGTTGGGACATGGCCTCCGACATACCCAAAGTATGAAAAGAGATATAAATATAGTCCTGACTCGGCGACACTTCAGAATGAAATGGATCTCACCAATAAAATTTGATATTTGTACACGATCTACGAGGGTGGGTCCTCTCCTTGCCTATATGAACTTGTGCGACATGAAACACAGTGTCCCCAGGCAAAGGGATTCAGTACCAATAATGTACTGAGTATCTAATGTGGAAATAAAGCATAATAATACATAATTACCAAGAGAAGGAGATATGAGTCAACCTGAATCTCTGAACTACCGCTGAGGGCTATAACATATACAAGGATCATGCTTTTCCTATAACCTTATTTATACCGCTACATCAACATCGTAAATCTATCTGGTTGACTGCATTTAGTGGTAACTGCCCAACCGACCGCAGCTCGGTAGTAAAAAACACATCTACCCAACCGGCGGTAAATAACGATACATAAATTTCCAACCGGTGGTAACTGTCCAACCGATCGTGGCTCGGTAGTAAATAGTGTGTCTGCCTAACCAATGGTAAATAACGATACGTAACTGCCCGACTGGTGGTATCTGCCTAACCGGTCATAACTCGATGATAAATATAATGTATACTCACGCCTCTATAGATAGTGTACACACCTCATAAGAACTCATAGACAACAGATCCTACTCAGCTAAAAACATAGTTGTTACACTTCCGACTAACCTTATGGAGATACTTACCATTTTCCTCTTTCCTACGAATGACCAAAGTGACACACTTCCTTTCTATCTTTCATGAAACTAACAAAATACAAACAAGGACCATGGGATCCTCTCAAGAGTGAAAAACAAGCATATCTCTTTAGCGGATGTTTCATCGTACATCGACACTTCAACAATCATGCCAAAAAAGAAGAGATGAGCCATAACATACCTTTGACGTTCTGCTTTTTACAAGCTAACATGTACAGTCGGTCGTTCACGTCAACCTACAACAACAATCAGAAACCATTACTTAGTTTATGGAAAATTGACGAACTCATTCTACGCCAATTTGGACAACATCTCCCCCAACCCTATTACTTTTCTCATACTTCAAACAACAACTTCCATACATCCAACATACAACTAATCACCTCTACAATCATATCAACCCTTACATCTACCATAACAATCCTTAACAATAGCCCAGCCAAGTTACAACCACAACACAACTCTCTTCAAGTGCTAACTTTGTATTACCTCCCTAGATAACTTAACCAAAGCCTATGTGGGATCAATTTCATATAAAGGGAAGGAAACATACCATAATCCAACAAGATAAAGCACTCCTTCTTTGCCAAGAATAAGATATACATCCACAACAACATCAACTAGGTAGTTCTACTACTTCTACTTTACTCCTAAATGATGAGAGGAGTGATTTGGATTAGTATAGGTATGGGAACCCTTAGGGAGCTTTTAGAAAGGTAGTAGGTGTGATTTGGGGTATTGGGAGTGAAATATGAGGCCTTGGTTGAGTTATAAACTCATAAAACCACCCCACCGCTTTGCGTTTGCGGTGGCACTTGCGGCCGCAAGTCATTACTTGCTACACTGCAAGTACATCACATCTCTAGGCAGTGGGCAGTGCAAAAACATCCAAAATGCGATCCCAAATGCGGTGCCGCAAATGCAGTATGCGACCGCATTCTACGTTAGCCGAAACACGTTATCTTAAAACGTACATAACCTTTTATACAGAGCTCCAATTAACAAACGGTTTGTTGCGTTGGAAAGTAGACTCACCACTTCAATTTAGATAGATTATGAACTCCGTGAATCCTTATATACGAAGATATATACCCCAAAGATTTGAGCTAAAATTATGTCCAGAATTTTACCTATTTCTCCTCGAATTTCCACGAACTTACTTTTTTCGATTCGTTTAGCTCCGAACTCTTACGAAACATACTTAATATCCATCTAAACCTTTTTAACCTTGTGAAGGTATCTCAACTTGACTAAGCTTATGTTAGTTAATCCGTGATGAAAACAACGTACAGAGTGTAACATCCTTCCCTCTTAAGAATATTTATCCTCGAATGTTTGAATATCGTAGCCTAAAGACCTTAAGTTATGATTCCTTTCAAAAACTTTGGCAAGACTCCCTCTGTACACAGGACTATCTCAATCTATCATGTAACTTGAAAACACATATATTGCCTCATAGGCTATATAGCCTTACTCACAATACGACATTGGTCGTCCACGACCACACCTTTATTCCTAACATCATAAGGCATACCGTAACTTTCCTCAAGACCCATTAGTCCATATAAAACACGCGATAACATTTCCACATTAACCCTTAGAATTTCGACTATTACAAGTTACATATAGGAGTGGTCATATCAGAAGGCCTAATACACAACTTAGATCTCACACTCGACTTAAATACAGGGTAACAAAAATAATAGTGAAACCCAAGTTAATCAATACTTATTCTATGAGAGAAGGAAAATGAATGAAACATGGATAGAATACCTTCAACAATATCAGGTGTCTCCTATTTCTATCGCCCTATCAAAGCATAATTACAGTGTTGGCCACCGTTGGGGCCAGATGCCCCACCCTTTCCTTGACCCCTACCAGCCACTATATGTGGCCCACGCTCTAGGGGATGCACTGAGGATAATGAAGCTGATGTTGATTCGGTTGGCTGAGCCATACTACCTCTATTCCTCATGGGACAGTTTCGCATAAAGTGATCGGGATCCCCATAAGTGTAACATATATTAGAATCCTGACGACATCACCCAAAATAGGTCATATTATACTACCCACACCGCAGAGGAGGTGGTCTCATCAACACTGATTCTCTCCACTGCTGAAAACCTAAGGTTTGGGAACTTTGGCCTGATCCATATCTGTCATGTTGTAGCCCTTGGGCTTGAGAAAAAGTGTTAACTGTAGGACCGACTGAGGGCCTAGAATTATTCCAATAATTCTCAGCTTGGCCAGCAGATCTAGCCCTCTTATGTTGACTCATGTCACCATCTTTCTAATGTCTCCAGTTTCGATCTTCTAAATTCTAAGCGTATGCTTGGATATGAAAGATATACATACCCTCGTTCAAGGAGGTCGTAGTACATTCATTAATCAGATGTGGTCCTAAACCGTTCACAAATCAATGCACTGGATCACTCATCTCGGCTATGATTTTAGGGTCATACCTAGCCAATGAACTAAGCTGAAGGTTGTACTCCAATTCACTCATATTACCTTGCTATAGAAGTAGAAATCTATCTTGTCTGGCCTGTCAGAGCTCTACCAGTAAGTAATATTGTAAAGAAACTCAGAAAATTCTTTCCATACTACTGATGGTGCATGCGATCCCCTAGATTGCACCTATATATCATACCACACACCCGTCACATCTCGTAATCTATATGAAGTCAACTCTACTTCCTCGGTATCAGTAGCATGTATTACCTACAATGTTCGGTATATCTGATCCAAGAAGTTTTATGGATTTGCAATTGGGTCAGACCCCGTGAACACCGGAATATCCAAATTGATAAAATCACGGACCCTCGCACTGACTACCCTAATATAAGATCCAACACCCATACCTTGACGTTGGGTCTTATCAGCCATTAATCGAGTCAATAATCGTACTGTACTCCATATATCCATATCATCATCATGAGTTCCAATGGAGGGACTGGAGATACTGGAGATACTGATTCCCTCATATGCTCTTCTTGCGTTGGCGGTCGCAATAGATCCTGTGGGGGAATCACATCCATGCTTTGGGCCTCACTCTAGCCCTCTCTAATAGGCAGTTCCCTACTCGTACCCTCATTAGCTACCTTCTTCCTCTTTTGGCTAGCCGAAACTCTTCTATTAATAGGCATCGCTATATCCAAAACAAGACAAAGGGTTAAGAATCCAATTCATTACACTTCAGCTCTATCGCATGATCTGAAATAAGAAGAAAATGTAATTGTCCTAAATGTCCAATAGCCTCCTGTTTATATATATGGTGCATAATACATCTATAAAAAAGACTCTACTAGACACGACTTTATAGACTTCCTATGATACGACCTACTCTGATACAAAGTTTGTCACACCCCAACCTTGAGAGGTGTGGCCGGCACCCGGATGGCCCGAGCGAACCACCTGCATATCATTATATAAATATATAACCATCTAGGCCGACATGGTCTCAGAATAATAACTGTGATATACACGACATGAGATCCTGCAAGCAGAAAATCCCAATCTAATAGATATATACATACTAAGGCCGACAGGGCCCCCGACATACCCAAAGTACAAAAAGAGATATAAACATTATCTCAACTCGGCGATACCCCAAAAGAAAATGAAGCTTACTAATAAAAGTTGATATCTTCACACGATCTATGAGAGCGGGTCCTCTCCTCACCTACCTGAACCTGCGCGGCATGAAACATAGTGTCTCCAGTAAAAAAGGGACATCAGTACGAATAATGTACAAAATATTTAAGGCAGAAATGAAGCATAATAATACATAATTACCAAGAGAAGGAGATACGATTCAACCTAAATCTTTGAACTACCACTGAGGGATATAACATACAATAGAATCATGTTTATCATATAACCTTATTTATACTGTTACATCAACATCGCAAATCTATCTAGTAGAATGTCCAACTGATCAGTGGTAACTGCCAAACCGGTCATAGCACGATGGTAAACAGTGTGTCTGCCCAACCGGTGGTAAATAACGATACATAACTTCCCAATCAGTGGTAATTGCCAAATCGGTCATGGCCCAGTAGTAAATAGTATGTTTGCCCAATCAGTGGTAAATAACGATACGTAAATGCCCAACTGGTGGTATCTGCCCGATCGAGTGTAGCCCGATGGTAAATACAATGTATACTCATGCCTCTATATATTGTGTGCACACCTCATAAGAACCAATAGACAAGAGATCATACTCAGCTTAAAACGTACTTGTTACACTTCCAACTAACCTTTTGGAGATACTTACCATTTTTCTCTTTCCTACGAATGACCAAACTGAGACACTTTCTTTCTAGCTTTCATAAAACTAACGAAAGACAAACAGGACCATGGATCCTCTCAAGAGTGAAGAACAAGCATATAAATTTAGTAGACATTTCATCGTACGTTGACACTTCAACAATCATGTTAAGAAAAAAAAGAAGTGAGTCTTAAAATACCTTTGACGTTCTGCTTTTTGCAAGCTAACAGGAACAGTCGGTAGTTCACGTCAGTCTACAACAACAATCAGAAACCATCACTTAGTTTATGGAACTAGATTTCTATATGAAAACAGCGACGAACTCATTCTACGCCAATTTGGACAACATCTCCCCCAACCCTATTACTTTCCTCATACTTCAAACAACAACTTCCATACATCCAACATACAACTAATCACCTCTACAATCATATCAACCCGTACATCTACCATAACAATCCTTAACAATAGCCCAACCAAGTTACAACCACAACACAATTCTCTTCAAGTGCTAACTTTGTATTACCTCCCTATATAACTTAACCAAAGCCTATGTGGGATCAATTTCAAATAAAGGGAAGGAAACATACCTTAATCCAAGAAGAAGATACACATCCACAACAACAACAACTGGGTAGTTCTACTACTTCTACTTCACTCCTAAGGGAGAAGGGGGGTTATTTGGCTTAGGATAGGTATGGAATCCCTTAAGGAGTTTTTAAGAAGGTGGTAGGTGTGATTTGGGGTGTTGGGAGTGAAAAATGAGGCCTTGGTGGAGTTATAAACTCATAAAACTACTCCACCACTTCGAGTTTGTGGTGGCACTTGCGGCCGGAAGTCACCACTTACTGCACCGCAAGTCCATCGCATATCTAGGCAATGGGTAGCCCAAAAACGTCCAAAATGCGACCCCAAATGCGGTGCCTCAAACTCAGTATGCGGCAGCATTCTATGTTTGCTGGAATGATAAACTGAAAGAAATAATCCTCTTGATTATTTTCATTACTTGAAAGGCTATATATACAAGTTACAAAATAGGAGAATCCTATTCCTATTCTATTCCTAAAACCTTATTCTATACATTTATGATAATACACTAATTATGGTAATACACTACTAATTATATTACAACATTATCTAAACTAGGATACTAAATATTTACCATAAATTATATTACCTAAATCTGTAAAACCGAGAGCCACTTATGGAGCAAAATTCGAGACAATATACACACAATATACACATGTATATTGTGTGTATATTGTATATTTAACACACACCCGCAGTCATAGCGGGCGGTCTTCGAACGCTGAGACTGTCCCTAAAATCTTCATAAAGGACTGAGGGAAGACCCTTTGTAAAGATGTCTGCAATCTGATATCTTGACGGGACATGGCATACGTGAACGTGACCCCGAGCAACCTTTTCACGGACAAAGTGAATGTTCATTTCGATATGTTTAGTGCGTTGATGCTGAACCGGATTACCTGAAAGGTAGATGGCACTAATATTATCGCAATATACTAAGGTTGCCTTCTGAATGGGACAATGCAGCTCCAAAAGCAAATTATGTAACCAACATGATTCTGAGACCACATTAGCTACCCCCCGATATTCAGCCTCGGCACTTGAGAGGGATAGAGTTGCCTAACGCTTCACAGACCAGGAGACCAAGTTGTTGCCAAGGAACATACAATATCCAGACGTCGACCGTCTGGTGTCTGGAAAATCACCCCAATCAGCATCTGTGTATGAGACAAGTGTGGATGTCGAGGAAGGATATAAATGCAAACCATAGTCCAGTGTACCCTGAATATACCGAATTATGCGTTTGATTGCATTCATGTGCTCAATTCTAGGATCATGCATGAATAAACAAACCTGTTGGACGGCATACGTAATATCCGGTCTTGTAAAAGTAAGATACTGAAGGGCCTCTGCAAGACTGAGATAGCGAGTCGGATCCTTGTATGGTGCGCCGGCCGCGACACTAAGCTTGGGCTTTGTATCAACTGGAGTGGAAGTGGACTTACAGGATGACATCCCAGCCCTCTCGATGATCTCAGCTGCATACTTTCGTTGAGACAAAAACAAACCATCTGAATGACGCTTGACGGCAATCCCCAAAAAATAACTCAAGGGCCCTAAGTCTTTCATAGCAAACTCAGAGCTGAGCATGGTCATGATAGACTGGCGTAAGGCATCGGAAGAGGCCGTCAAAATGATATCATCCACATACAACAGAATGTAGGCCAAGGACGAACCACGACGATAGATGAACAAGGAATTATCTAACTTGCTGTAAGTGAACCCAATTGTCGAAACATAGTCAGCAAACCTCGTATACCAGGCCCGTGGAGACTGCTTAAGCCCATATAAGGACTTCTTCAACAAACAAACATGATGAGGATGGTGGGGATCCCTGAATCCTAACGGCTGATGCATATAGACTGTTTCCTTGAGATCACCATGTAGGAAAGCATTCTTGACATTCAACTGATGAATAGGCCATACCTTTGAAAGAGCCAAGCTAAGCACAGTGCGAATGGAAGCCGATTTGACCACCGGACTGAACGTCTCCCCACAATCTATACCAACCTGCTAAGTCTTACCGTCACCCACAAGCCGCGCCTTATGTCGAGCAAATGAACCATCTGAATTCTCCTTATGAGCAAAAATTCACATAGACCTGATAACATTAATACCAGATGGACGGGGCACCAACTCCCATATCTTATTATCAATAAGAGCATTATATTCATCAATCATAGCAATTTTTTAATTCGGGTCGTTTAAGGCAGACACAAGATTACGGGGCAAGGGGGATTTAGATACATTAGAATGTAAATTAAAATGTCTTTTAGGTGTAAAAATACCTCACTGACTACGAGTGACTGATCTATGACTCGAGGAATAATTGAGTGAATTTTGGGAATTTGCTAGGCTCGGGACGGACTGTTCAGCAGGTAGTGGGCCTGCTGGCCCAAATTGGTAATGGGCGACAAGAATCGACCGGTTCGAGGTGGGGTGGGTAGCCCAATCATTTGGGCCGATCCGATGTTGAAATTGCGACAGAACAGTGGGGTCAGCGGGTAGTGGGCCCGCTGGAGGATTTTGGGTACGAGATATGTCCGAAAAATGGTGAGTAATATACGGGGATATACCATCATCTAAAAAATTATACGAACTAGGCTCGGGAGTATGAACTTTAGTAAATGGAAATTGGGTTTCATCAAAAATTACATGGCGATTAATTATAATTTTCTTAGAGGATAAATCAAAGTATTTGTAACCACGATGATTAGACGGATAACCCAAAAACACACACGGAGTAGACCTGGTCTGAAGTTTGTTAATTGTGGTGGATGAGAATAACGGATAACATAAGCACCCAAAAATCCGAAGATGAGAATAAGACGAATTTTTATTAAATAAAATTTGGAGGGGGGAAGAATATGTCAGACCTTTGGAAGGAATTATGTTAAGGAGATATGTCGCCATTTGAAGAGCATGATGCCAAAAATATGGGGGTACGGAAGCATGAATTAAGAGAGTGCGAACAATGTTATTTATGGAATGAATTTTGCGTTCGGCTTTCCCATTTTGTGAAGATGTATGATGACACGAAAAATGAAAATTGATCCCATTATTAGCACAGAACTCCCGAAACACCCTATTATCATACTCTTTTCCATTATCCCACTGGATATTTTTTATTTCTCTTTCGAATTATGTTCTAATGAATGCTCTAAATTTTAAGAAGACGGAAAACACTTGAGATTTATTTGCAATTGGAAATGTCTACAAAAATTTAGAATAATCATCCAAAAAAGAACATAATACCGATGACCCAACGAACTTAGAACAGGATATGTCCATAGGTCGCTATGAATAATATCAAATGGCATTGAAGTATGAGAATTTGAGTCTACAAATGGCAACTTAACAATTTTTCCTAACGATCAAGATTGACAAGGTGGAGTACGACTCGTACCCTTACAATAAATAAAACTATTTTTATCTAAAACAGATAAAATAGAGGATCTCGGATGACCAAGGCGAGCATGCCACAAGGAAGGAGAAATGGCTGCAAAGGCTGATGGCAAGGCTTGACTCGATGAACTGAAACCGGGTGTGATAGGATAAAGATCTCCCCTACTATCACACCTCATGAGAGGACTCCCCGTTTTGAAATCCTTCACAGAAAAACCAAAAGGATCAAATTCAACAGAAACAGAATTGTCAGTAGTGAATTTTCGAACAAACACTAAGTTTTTAATCAATTTGGAGGCATGTAAAGTATTTTTCAATATAATGGGAGGATTGGGGGGAGATAGGGTTTTATGACCATAACCCTGAATTGGAATAGAGTTACCATTACCGACAATTATACCGCGAGGGTTGCTCAAATAGGAATAAGATGAGAGAGTACCTGAATCGAATGTCATGTGGGTAGTGACACCGGTGTTCATATACCAATTTGGGTCCGGTTGAGTCAAACCCAGTGTGTGCATCGCGACCTCGATATCTACCTGCTGCGTGGTGATCTTGTGGGGGACGGGCCCCAAGAATTCCAGAACTGGGTTGTCCTGGGCCGTAACTGCTGGAATTACTAGGCCAGTGGGCAGTGGGCCGTGACTACTGATTGTTGGGCCTGAAAGTGGACTGTCCAGCCCACTGGATGCCTTATCCAGTGAGTGGAAAATATGGGCTACTGGCCCATGGCCCATTGCCCCAGCCCCACTGCCATGGCCCCAATGCTGGGACCAGTAGGGAGGAGGCCCACCATTGACTGGACGGGGCCCACTGCCGGCCTGCTGACCACCAGAACCGCCGCGTTTGCCCCCGCGATTTTTGTTATTATTCTTACGATTATTTTTGCCGCCACCATGAGTACGGTTTTGGCCCGAATTATCAACAAAACCTGAAGAATTTGTGGAGGACATCATTAGGACGACATGGTTTTCTCCGGTAGCCGTCTTTTTAGCCAAGCCGGCTTCTTTCAAAGTAAGCATGGAGCGGGCTTGATAAAAAGCGGGAAGTGGGTTGCTTTGACGAAGGAGAGTCCCAATGCCGTTATAGGCCTCAGAAAGACCGGCAACCAGTTGTAGAACCAGACGATTAGTTGTTACAGGTGCACCAACGTTACAGAGTTGGTCTGCCAACTCCTTGAGTTTCTTGCAATATGCAGATACGTTGGAAATTCTTCCATGCGAACTAGAGAGAATTCCTGCTCGAGTGTCACAACACGTGAATGTTGGTTATCTTGGAATATGTCACGCAATCTATTCCAGGTAGCCATAGCCGTGGTATCCGGCTCAATAATCGTCTGTAAGAGGTCAACCGAAATAGTGGAATAGATCCACTGGAGAACGGTAGCATCAAGAGTAATCCATAACTGAGGATCCTCCGCGGGAATAGGTGTAGCGGGAGGAATTATGTGATGGATAACTTGATGGGAGATAGCGTGAATTTTAAACAATTCTGCCCACGTCGCATATTGGACGTTTTCCATCTCAAGCACAATAGGGATATTGTTCTTGACGTTAGAAACCATGAGGGTAGGATGAAAATTGTTCTTAGACATATTGAAAGAACAAAGGAGGGGAAATTTTGGAATAGTAAGAGAGATTTTGAGAGCGGAAGACGAATTTTGGAAAAGAAACCCGAGGGGGAGGGGGGTTTCGGCCGAGAAGGACACAAAATTTGGGAGAGAAATTTTTTTGTTAGACCTAGTCTCTTGATACCATGAAAGAAATAATCCCCTTGATTATTTTCATTACTTGAAAGGCTATATATACAAGTTACAAAATAGGAGAATCCTATTCCTATTCTATTCCTAAAACCTTATTCTATACATTTATGGTAATACACTAATTATGGCAATACACTACTAATTAAATTACAACATTACCTAAACTAGGATACTAAATATTTACCATAAAATATATTACCTAAATCTGTAAAACCGAGAGCCACTTATGGAGCAAAATCCGAGACAATATACACACAATATACACATGTATATTGTGTGTATATTGTATATTTAACATAAACGTACATAACCTTTTGTACATAGATTTGATTAACAAACGGGTTGTTGTGTTGGAAAGCAGACTCGCCGAACTTGAATTTAGATATGTTATTGACTCCGTGACTCTTTATATACTAAGATATATACCCTCAAATATTTGGGCCAAAATTCTGTCTAGAATTCTGCTTATTTCTCCCCGAATTTCCACGAACTTACTTTCTTCAATTCGTTTACCCCCAAACTCTTACGAAACATACTTAACACCCATCTAAACCTTTGTTATCCTTATGAAGGGATCTCAACCTCACTAAGCTTATGTTAGTTAATCCACGATGAAAACGACGTATAAAGTACGAGGTGTAACAGTTCTCCATATCTACATGTTACTTTTTTTTATCATGTATAAAAAGAGCATTTTTATATTTGAAAACTTTTTATTATTAAAATTTTCATGATATATTTTTATAGTTACAAATATGTCATGACATGTTTAATATTACCAATTTTAATAATATTTTATCAACTAGATTTTCTTATTTCTTACATAATAACTTAAGTTAAATTTGGTCATATAAGTTCACATGGAGGATGTAACATATATCGGTCTTAAAAGTTAAAAGTGGAAAACGTTATCTAGAGGCGTCCTATTTTATAAAAAAAAAAAAGTGTAAATGTCACCTTGTGGACGAAAAGGATACTGCGTGCCAACAAAGCGGACGAGGAATCCGTGCCCTCAATTGCATTATTTGGAGCACAAGATTCCAAATCGTGATCCCCCAAAAATGGGAATTCCAGATTCCAAAAAATTTAACAAACGTGAATGCGTTCGTAAGCTATTTTTTCCAGTTAATATTCTACACTTCAGCTAAAACTCGTTCATTCAAATAAATTAGTGCAATGCGGTTTTTTCTTCTAAGATAAATTTTTTTTTCAATTCGGCGTTCAATTTCGTATTGGGCTTCCATTAATTCGATAAGACTCATTAAAGGGTCAAGTACTCTTTATTACTCTCTTTGTCCCAAATTAATTATCATGTTTTGCTTCTCCATAGTCTATTACACTAATCTTAGAAACTAATTGAATTAAATCAACTTCACATTTTACTACGTTTTTCATGTCAATTTGATAAAATATATTTTAAAATATTGGTCAAATTCACATAGTTTGATGCTCGAGAGGCGAAATATGACAACTAATATGAAACGAAGATTATAATTTTTTTCATACTCAAGACTTAAATTTGTGATTTTTAATTAAGAATGAATAAATTACGTATAAATCCCATTACAACATTGAATCATGATAATAAGAAGTTATTTCTAACTTACTGTGTCATGAGTAGTGTTAAATTTTTTACAATGTCTGTGCACGAATATTCCTCACTTTATTTACGTTGAACCATATAGATCAATGGTTTCCTTTCTTTAACTTCTTTTCTTTATATTTAACATACAAATTATATGTAATTATAGCTATTAAATGATTTAGTTGCGTATATTTGTAAAGTAAGAATAAAAGATGTTGGGTAGTTTGATATATAAGATTCCATTGGTTGGATTAATTAAGAAGAGAGAAAAGACCTACGTAATTTGTAGTGAAAGCATATTGACATGCATGCACCAAACCTTCAATGTGTATAATTGAAGACATGATAAGTCAATTTTCTTCGTACTCTATATTCTTCCTCTCCATTTTCTAATTGTTGCTTAAAATTTTAATGATTGAATATTCAAGTTATCCTTTCTTTGTTTTCTTCTTAATATTTTTTAATAAAAAAGGTTCTGTTTCGGCTACATAGAGTTCAAAGCAATTTAATTTGAAGAAAGGACAATATAGGTGATGCAAGTTTGATAATCAGTACTTCCAATCTGTTTGTTTTTAGCACAAAGTTAATGAACTGAAATGTATAATTGCATTTTTTTTGGACTCGTCCATTATCCAAAATTCACATGGTCTTTCACTTAGGTTTTAGACCTTGGAGGCCTTTTTCTCACTCATTACCCCTTCGGAGGTGAATTCAAAATTTTAATTTGATTAGATTTAATTTTTAAATTTTTATTACAGAACTCATTACTCTTTTGAAATATGGGTTGATAATAGCCGAGGAATACCATTTTAACACTAGGGATTGAAAACCTATGAATATGAGGCGGTTAACGTAGCGTCCAATTGGCAATTGTATATTTTATTATAGATATAAGTATTCCCATAGTACAGTATACCCCTATTATTTAATATATATATATATATATATATATATATATATATATATATATATGAAATTAGCGGCGAATTATGTCTTTAAATTGCTTGTAGTTAAAAGATTTTTTTGATAATCAGACGCTAGCTAATTCATTGCTAAATAGGATAAGTCAAAGGATTTTGCTATTTAATTAGCTACATAATTTGTTCGTTGATTCATATTTTTTAGCAGTGATAGGAGTTTTAAGTACTCTTTGTTGGAAATTTAACTATGTGAGATTGAGTTTTTCCCGTCTTTAGTGACTTAAACATGTGGGGCCCATATGTCGGAAACATCGTTTCTTTACACATGTCTAATCTACTAAATGAGTAGATGATATTAGTGTCCAGTATCATCAAATTTCGTTAAGAAATGAAAGATACATTGGTACACAAAGTAAGGTGTTTGAGACATAAATAGATGAATTTTTGGTCAAATAACCAATCTTCCACATGGATAGAAGATGGAAGGATTTAGCACTATATAAACTCTAGTTTTGAGTAAGGGTTTGGAACCCCAAGGGGTAACCCATGTGTTAAGAATAGGGAGGACCTAGGTGAGCTTGGGTTCGGGGCTAAGCCCCACATGCACGCCGCCGCCACCCGTCCGGTCCGGTCACGGGTCACGGGCTATGAGCTGTCTTCCGGAATTTTCTTTTTGGTCACTGAAATATTTCTTATTTACATTTTGGTCCTGAAAATTTCGGAGATAACCAAACATTGCAACGACTCTGAAACGTTGCAACTAATCTGATTTCAACAGTCAGAAATGCCCTCTTCTTTCCTATAAATTAAACCCTTCTGTTTAGTTCGAAGAAGGATATACAAAAACACACACATATCCTCTCCTCTTCAGATAGCTATCTCTTGACTCAACTTTTTGTTCTATTTAACCTTTCGGATACACTTTTTACCTACAGTTTAAGACAAAATTTATATTTCTTTAAGTGTTCAAAAAATGTCTTCTTCAACCATTGGAAATGGTTCTGCTCCTGCCAGTTTCGAAAGCGAACGCCCAGAAAAGTTTCTGGGTACCAATTTCAAGAGATGACAACAAAAGATGTTCTATCTTACTACGTTGAACCTGTCACGCTTTCTGACAGAAGATCCTCCTTCTGGTGGGGATGCAATAGACACCCAGTCTAACACAACGACTAAAGTGGGCGAAGATATCCAGGTCACAAATGCCGTGAAGTTAACACTAGATGCCTAGAATCATAGTAATTTCATGTGCAAAAACTGCATTCTGAACGGTCTGTCGGATACACTCTATAGTGTGTATTGCACCGTGAAGACGACAAAAGAGTTGTGGGAAATACTCGAGAAAAAGTATAGCGCATAGGATGCGGGTACTAAGAAATTCATCGTTGAAAATTTCTGAAATTTCAAATAGTGGATGGTAAATCGGTGATGTCCCAAATCCAGGAGTTTCAAATGATTTTTCATCATCTAGATTTGGAAGGAATGAAGCCAAATGAGCAGTTTTTGGTTTCATCTTTGATTGAGAAATTGCTTCCCTCGTGGAACGAGTTCATGAGTTATCTCAAACTAAAGACAAAGGAAATGGGGTTTGTAGATCTTATTGTCAAACTGCAAATACAAGAGGACAATAAAAGAACTATATCTAAGGGAAAGCATCCAATGGAGGCAAAGGCGAATCTAGTTGATTCGAAGGGAAACACCAACAAAAAGAGCAAGTACCAGGGAGATGGCAAAAGCCAAACGATGGAGAAGTTCAAATGAAACTGCCATCACTGTGGAAAGCCTGACCATATGATCAAAGAGTACCACAAACTGAAGCGAGAGCATAAGGAAAAAGCCAAGAACAAAGGCAAGGCAAAGACTAACGTTGTGCAAGACAAGGATGATCCTTCGAACCTTGACGACATGATTATGGATTTCTCAGCTGTAGTGCTGGAGGAAAATCTGGTGGAGAATCCAATGCAATGATGGATAGACACGGGTGCAACCCGTCACATCTGCTCTAACATGAGTGTATTCTCCTCTTACACCCCAATATCGAGCAAAAAGTTGTTCATGTGCAACGACACTACATTTGAAGTGCTAGGGGTTGGAAAGATTGTGCTCAAAATGACTTCAGTTAAAGAGCTTACTCTGAAGTAAGTGATGCACGTCCCTGACATCCGCAAGAACTTGGTTTCAGGGCCACTGTTGGTCAAGACAGCCTTTAGACTAGTTTTTGAGTCCAACAAATTTGTAATAGCTAAGAATGATATATTTGTAGGAAGGGGCTTCGCGTGTGACAGCCTCTTCAAAATGAATACTATGTCTATAATTTGTCATCTAATGAAATAAAGCCTTCTACCTACTTTCTTGAATCCTCTAATTTATGGCATCATAAATTAGGACATGTTAACTACAAATCCATTCAAAAGTTAGTAAAGTTGGAATTGTTGCCTTCCTTTGACATAAACCCTCAACATAAATATGAGGTGTGCGTAGAGTCAAAATTAATCAAATCATCTTTCCATTCAGTTGAAAGAAACACCGTTCTTTTAGAACTTATATACACCGACATATGTGATTTAAAGTTTGTGCAAACTAGAGGGGGGAACAAGTACTTTGTGACTTTCATTGATGATAGTAATAGGTATTGTTACGTTTACTTGTTGAAAAGTAAAGATGAAGCGTTTGAAGTATTTAAACGTTACAAATCAGAAGTTGAAAACCAACTAAACCTACGGATTAAGATAATTCATAGTGATAGAGGGGGGAATACGTAGCACCATTTGAAGAATAATGTGCTCAATTCGGCATTGTTCATCAAACGAATGCTCCTTACTCGCCTCAGTCTAACGGTATTGCCGAGCGCAAAAACCGTATGTTAAAGGAAATGATGAATGTTTTACTTATCAATTCCGGTTTAGCCCAAAACATGTGGGGCGAAGTGATTCTTACCGCTAATACAATTCTCAATAGAGTTTCGCATAAGCGTAAGGATAAAACTCCATATGAATCATGAAAATGAAAGAAACTCACTTATAAATATTTGAAAGTGTGGGGCTGTTTCTCATGTCCTTCTTTCCTTCGCTTGGGACTCTAGCCGAAGAAACTTATTCAAGGGTCACCGCTAACCGCTTTTGGTCCCAAATCTTTGGGGTTGTTGGCAAAGGTTGAAGTACCTAAACCAAAACAGGTCAGAATTGGACCTAAGACTGTATATTGCAGATTAATCGAATATGCAAATAACAGTAGTATTTATCGCTTCTTAGTGTATAAGTCGGAGATACCTGATATCCATGAGGGTACGATCATGGAATCAAAGAATGTTGAATTTTTTGAACATATCTTTCCTCGAAAGGAAAAAGAGTTAATTTCGCGCAAATGAAGTTATGAATAAAATTCTCAAAATCAACAAGACCCGGGAGTTTCTGATTATCCGGAGCTAGACGTTCCAGATCTATAGGACTCAGAAGTTGCTGACTATCTGGAACTTAATGTTCCTGATCTACAGAACTTAGGGGTTCCAGAGGTTGAACCAAGACGGAGCAAAAGGGCCAAAAAGGACAAAACCTTTGGTTCAGCTTTTATAACCTATATGGTTGAAAATGAACCGAGGACAATTAAGGAAGAATTGTCAACTCCAGAAGCACCGCTTTTGAAAAAAGCTATATAAAGCGAAATAGATTCCATCATGCAGAACCATACTTTGGAAATGGTTGACCTTCCTCTGGGAAGAAAACCTTTGGGTTGCAAGTGGATACTCAAAAGAAAGTACAAAGCAGATGGAACTATTGACAAATATAAGGCCAAATTAGTAGTCAAAGGCTATAGACAAAAGGAAGGCCTCGATTACTTCGATACATACTCTCATGTGTCTAGATTAACGTCCATAAGGGTATTTATAGCCACTGCAGCTTTGCGTGACCTTGAGATACATCAAATGGATGTTAAGACAACCTTCCTAAACGGAGAGTTGGAAGAGGAAATATACATGGAATAATCAGAGGGGTATGTAATTCCAGGACAAGAAAAAAAAGTATGTCGACTTGTTAAGTCTCTGTACGGACTCAAATAAGCCCCGAAATAATGGCATGAAAAGTTTGACAATACTTTATGTCGCACCCGTTTTTAACCGCACGGTTCGCGAAGCAATGGGTCGATTCCCTGGATTGATAAAATGATGTTGAGGAGTCGCCACCTAATTATTCTACGGTGAATTAGGAAACCTAAATGTTAACTAAAATGCTGCAAAATGAACTCCGATTATGGTCTGCGAAACTAATGAGACTCTAGGTAAGAGTTCTTTATTATCCTAAAGGGAAGGGGTTAGGCATCCTTTAAGATCCGCTAACTTGCGGTTATCCGGTCAAACTTAGGTTAATTTATTGTACTTAGAAAATGCATGTTTAAAAATATAAAGTTAAAATGATGTTGCAAGTATTTAATGAAAGGATGCATTTTGTACAAGTATGCATTTGCATGGCTTTGATTAAAAAATACATGTAAAGTTGATTTTGGATAAAAGTATGCATTTGTATGAAAGTTGACAAAAATATATACAAGGTGATTTTTGGGGTGAAACATGTATTTGTATTGTATTATTTACAAAAATACATGCAAAGTAATTTGTTGGATAAAAGCACACTTTTGATTGCATTATTTACATACTATATGCAAAGTGATTTTTTGGATAAAACATGCATTTGTATGGCATTGTTTATAAATATATATACAAGGTGATTTAGTAAGAAGAAAACAACTTATTGGTAATGCAAAAAAAGTAATATTTTGGAAGTCATTTTAAATAACGAATCAGATAAAAATAAGACTTTGTTTGTATGATTAATAGTGTGAGTAAAAGGTAATCAATAGTTTTGAAAATTCTGAACAGTTCAAAAATAAGCTAGCATTTTGAAGGTATGAGCGACGAACCTAAAATAAATAAACAAATGTTTTGAAAGTATGGGCGACGGGCCTAAAAAATAGATAAACTAGCGGTTTCTGATTTTAAATCTACTTTTTCTAGATTATAATTCTAAGTCTACCTATTCTAAATATTTCAATAATCACACAAGTACAATAAATAATATTACAATACAGAATAAAATAATGCTGAATTAAAGAAAATAAAACAACAATAAAATGAATCATCTCCGAGGGGTATCTTGTCTTCTTTAACTTTCGTAAGTGTTCCTTGCAAGCTGTCAAGAATAAACAGTTAGAAACAATTGAATATAAATAACTTCGGATCCGTATCCAAAACAGTAAGTGTTTTGATTACAGAGGGCTCAGACTTAAATTTTGAAAAGATCATTACAATCACGTCGTGGTTGCGAACATATGACTCGTTGGTCATTTTAGTTTCCTTGCCTACTGAACATGTTGGTATCTCAGATAAAAAAAAATTCAAGTTTCATCCTTGCCCAGAAATTTTTATTTCCGTCTTTCCAATTGTGGAGGCTTAAAAAATCGACGGATATTTTTCATCGGCCAGTGTAGTATCATATTCAAATCAGTAAATTATACCAAAAATAGCAAACCGAAATCGAGAATCAATTTTCGAAAGGACACGACCTCAAGTTCAATTTCAACGGCCTAAGAGTATTATTTGTTCAATATCAATTAAGCAAAATAATAAAAAGGGATAAAACAGTCCAAATCAACCCCGTAAAGGCAAACATAATGCACCAAAAATACAGCAAAGATACAACAGCAATACTGCCTTTAAACGCAGTCATAGTATTACGAAGAAAAAAACCCGACTCGAATCGAAAAACCCGACCCGATTCAGAAAATTAGACCCGAATCAGTTTTTCTTGGATTTTCAGATAACCAACAACAAAGTATCAAAACTAATTTCTGGAAATTTTACTCGATCCGGGTTGACCCGACCCGGATCGATGACCCGACCTGAATCAGAAATCCCGAACCGAATCAATTTTTCTTGCATTTTCAGATAACCAACAACAAAATATTAAAATTAATTTCTGAAAATTTTAGCGGACCCGAATTCTGGCCCGACCCGAATAGAAACAAAGCAGAAATCAACCAAAATTTTGAATTTTTTCACACCAAAACCCACTGAAACCTAGGTGTAAATTTCGGACTCAAAAGATCAATAATTTCAGCTTGTATTTTCGGATTCTTAAGATGACGAACAACAGAAAAAGAAAGCAATGCAAACCTTAAGAGAATCTTAGATTTTGAATTTTGGGTTTCAAGATTGAACCCTTAATTTTGGCTTCCCAAAAAATCCCCTCCCAAAATGAAGAACAAAGGGGGGGTTTTATAGGTGATTTCCTCCCTAAAAACCGAGTTTGAAAATCGAAATGAAGGGGCAAAAGGTTGCGAATTTTAAACGAATTTTGGGGGTATGGTTTGCGGATTATCGAGGATAAGGGTATGGGATGTGTCGGGTGTCAGGGGTTGGTGGCTGGTCGAAAGTGGTGTCGGCGTAACAGAGGGCGTAGGTGGTGGTGTCGGATCGGTGAGGTGATGGGGGTGTGGGGTCGGGTGCGACGACTTGGGGAGGTTGAGAGAGAAAGGGGTGTAGGATGATAGGATTTAGGGTTTGTTTATTTTTGTTTTAGGTTTTTGGAGGGTAGGTAATGGGTTGGTCGAAAATAAGGGAGGGGGAGTTGGGCCGATTGGGCCTTTTTTTCGGTTTGGGGTTTTGTTTTGGGTAGAAATTGTTTTGGATTGGAAAATAAATGGGTTATGGGTTTAAAATATAAAAAGGAGTTTTATTATTAGAAAGATGCTTAAAAATATATAAATTGTAAAGATAAAAAATATATGATAATAATAAAAATATAATATTTGCGAAATGCTTAATGCTTAATTAAATAAAAATGCGATACCGTTTTTGCGAAAATAAAATAACACAGAGTATTAGGATAAAGACTATGATTGTGATTTTAAAAAGGCAAATGGTTGTAGAAATATGAATAATAATAATAATAATAAAATAATGATATTGAGAATAGACGATGATATTAGAACCTTATTTATATATTTATATGTATATATATTAAAATTATTTTGAGGTGTCAAAAAATATTTAAAATTGCAAATAAATCGGAAAAGATGAGACAAAATTGGGTGTGATAAATGTATCTATATAAAAGGGAACTCTGACTCATTTGTCATGATATGTCTTTACGTAGATGACATGCTCATCACCTAAAGTAGTCTAAACTTGATCCTGGAAATCAAGAATATGTTGAAACAATGTTTCGACATGAAGAATATGGGTATTGCAGATGTAATCTTAGGAATTAAGATTTCTAAGACATCTGATGGACTGGTCTTATCTCAATCTCATTACATTGAAGATGTTTTGAGAAAATTTGATGTATTTGACAGTCACCCTATGGAGTCACCAATGGATATGAATCATAGAGTTGATAAGAATCGTGGTGCACCCGTATCCCTAGAGCGATATGCGCAGGTTATTGGTAGTTTAATGTACATTATAAACTGCACCCGACCCGATATTGCTTATCCAGTCAATAAGTTGGCTAGGTTTACTCGTAATCCTGGAAATGATCACTGGAAGGCGTTAAATCAGATACTACGTTATCTGAAATATTCGCAGACTTACGGATTACATTATTTAAGATATCCAGCAGTATTGGAAGGATACAATGATGCAAACTTGATATCGGACATAAAGGACACCAAATCCACCAGTGGGTATGTTTTCACAATTGGTGGTGGGGTTGTGTCTTGGAAGTCCTCTAAGCAAACATGCATCGCCCGATCCACGATGGAATCAGAATTTATTGCTTTGGATAAAGCAGGAGAAGAAGCAAAATGGCTTCACGACTTCTTAGAGGATATCCATTGTTGGGATAAATCCGTACCTTCGGTGATGATTCACTGTGACAGCCAATCAGCTTTAGGAAGGGCACAAAACAATATGTACAACGGCAAGTCTAGACATATTCATCGGAGACATAAGACTGTTAGGCAGTTGATCACCACGAGTGTCATTTTCATTAATTACATCAAATCAAAGGATAATATAGAGGATCCATTAACTAAATGCCTACCTAGAGATCAAATATTCTGCTTGTCTATGGGAATGAGCTTAAAACCCAAACAATAAGAATATTTATGGTGGTAACCCAACCTTACTGACTGGAGATCCCAATAATTTGGTTCAATGGGACAACTAAACTGTAGAGGTTCAGTTATAGAACTTCACTTGAAGTAAGAGCACTTCGGATTATTATTCTTTAAAGAAATATAATTCCAAAGTTGTTCCCGCGATAGACATTAAGTGCTACCTTCATAATGAGTAAATGATAAGTTTCTAAATATTTTAATGATTCCTAACACTTGCGAGTAGGGTATATTAGGATACCTTATAGGAGATCACATATTTAAGTGTGAAGACATGCCGCTTCAAAAGTACGCACTTAAGAATCCAAGAAGTTGTCCATGGCCACAAAGGACAAAACTATAAGAACAAATGAATAAGGGGAGTTATTGTGTTGATATCATTGTCTTGGTTTACACTAAACACTGATGGTTCAAGACATCATGTTCACCGCGCAGTAAATAAATTCGATGATAATCGACTAAGGAAGGTTCAAAGCCGAAAGCTGCCTTTCTTGATGCAATATCTTTCCGCTGAAAGATTGCAGAACTTTGGCACCCTGTGTGCACCAATTCTCTTTCAAGAGGGGATTGTTGGAAATTTAACTATGTGGGATTGAATTTTTTCCGTCTTTAGTGACTTAAACATGTGGGCCCCGCATATCGGAAACATCGTTTCTTCGCACATGCCTAATCTACTAAATGAGTAGATGATATTAATGCCAAGTATCATCAAATTTCGTTAAGAAATGAAAGATATATTGGTACACAAAGTAAGGTGTTTGAGACATGAATTGATGGATTGTTTTGGCCATAAAACAAATCTCTCACATAGGTAGAAGATGGAAGGATTGAGCACTATATAAACTCTAGTTTTGAGTAAGAGTTTGGGACCCCAAGGGGTAACCCATGTGTTAAGAAGAATAAGGACCTAGGTGAGCTTGGGTTCGGGGCTGAGCCCCACACGCGCGCCGCCGCCGCCCATCCGGTCCGGTCACGAGTCATGAGTCACGGGCTGTGAGATGTCTTTCGGAATTTTGTTTTTGGTCCCTGAAATGTTTTTTATTTACATTTTGGTCCTGAAAGTTTCGGAGATAACCAAACGTTGCAACGACTCTGAAACGTTGCAACTAATCTGACTTCAACAGTCAGAAACGCCCTCCTCTTTCCTATAAATCACACCCTTCTGTTCAGTTCGAAGAAGGACATACAAAAACACACACAGATCCTCTCCTCTTCAGAGAGTCATCTCTTGACTCAGCTTTTGTTCTGTTTAACTTTTCGGATACACTTTTTACCTACACTCTTATTATTAGTTGGTATGTTTATTTTTTAAGTGAGTACAGTAAATCTCTGATGCTAGCAGGACGTGCATTTAATTGCTCTTGTCTATCAATTTGTCTTTGAATTTGATGCATTTGCATGTCTGTCATCGAAATGTGACTGGATCACAATCTGAAGTACATTATTTGATTCCCATGCAAATTTGGGTTTGCAAATTGCAGTGTTGAGGGTCTACCAACCGGCAAAATAACACTAAAACTGGCAATTTTCTGGGCTTCGAATCTTAATATATTTGTACAATTATTAATAAAACTAATGTATCCATTGAATACTGAATGGTAAGTGTCAAATTGCCAACTAGCTAAGATACTTTGTGGGTCTAAAATCTAAATGCCAGCCAGTCTATAGAAAATCTCTTTTTACTTCATGTTTTGTCTTAGATTCGTAGTTTTTTTTGTGTACGATTATCATAGGAAAATTATGACTTCTAATAATGCTAACGCGGCGTACTATCCAAGAAGGTATGTTCCTACTCAAGAAATTATTTCAGGTATAACATTCTTGTATTTTATTTTTGGGTTTCTTGCCAAAATTCTTGATTTCACCACAGTTATATATCTGCGCCAAAAATAAGGTTACATTAATATGCGCCTAACTACATTAGTTATCTACTTTTAGGGTAATGTTTTTGTAACCACTCAATTCCTTGTTTGAGATTTAAAGCTCTATTTTGTGTTTTAAGATCTCGTACAATTCAATAAAATTATTTGGGACTTGTTGACACGGTTTGGGTTAGGACCCAAGGGGCTTGAATTAGTTTGGCACTATTTTGGAACATTGAAAATTACAATTTTTTATTGATGCATAGTTATTTTTACGATCGCGGTTTGTGGGGTGCGATCACGATGAAGGTTATCTCAGTGCATCGTGATCGCGAGAGGCTGGCCACGAAGGTGAAGTAGTGACAAGGGGTTGACCTGGTCAACTAACTTCGGCGATCTAGATGCTCAGGAGCGTGATCGCAAAGGGACCCGGGCACTAAACCGCGATCGGGGCATCCATGGCACCGTAAAGGACATTTTTCGTGTTTTATTATAATGGGAATCATTACGGTAAGTCTGTAATTGAAATCATTTGGCTTTGTATCTTTAGTGATGAAAAAGTTATGTACATTAGTATTTAGCCAAAGTAACAATTAGGATAAAAAAGTAGAAGAAATTTAGGCCGATGCAGGTCTCAAACCTGCGACTTTTGGATTATTAGCACGACGCTCTAATCAACTGCGCTAATGGGCCTTTTGATATGTAATGCTATAAGGACACATTTGATACAAAGAAGAAGGAATAATTATCGTAGAGATTAAATTTAGAATGATTTATCCTACGTTCAAAATTAATTATTTCAAAATTATAGTGTTACTTTTATCTCACGTTAAGAATGAGATAATAATTTCGAAATAAATAGTGTCCGACTAATTAATTTTAAAATAATTTATCCCCCAATCAAATAAGCCAGTGTACTATGATTTTACTTGCAGTACAATCACAAACTAGAAAAAGCAGTCTACTGTATGATAATAAAAACTAATTCGTTCCAATAATAAGTTAATAACACAAAGGGGAAGCTAGTTGTTTTAGCAACAAGGAGTTTATTTAACTACTCCCTCCTGTTCATTTTACTTGTGATGATTACTATAAATAAATATTTTAAAATATTTGTTAATTTTGAAAAATAAAATATAATTAATTAGTTTTTCACCATTATTCTTGCTCTAATAAATATGGAGAGAGATTAATATAGTGAAAGGAATGGTGATATTAAATTGAGAACAAAGATTAAATAACGCAAACTTAATCAAATTATACTTTTAGTTACAATAATATTTTTTAAGCGGTGTGCTGAGGATAAACATGACAAGTAAATGAATCGGAGGGAGTAAGACGGAAGTTAAATACTCCCTCCGGATAAAAAATAGTGTCTACTTAGCTTTTATTTTTTGAGTCAAAAAGAATGTTCACTTATCAAATCAAGAAAAGAATACCCTTACTTTTCCAAATTCACCCTTATTAAGTGTGTAGTGACCAAATTTCAATAACTATTTAATTAGGGGCAAGTCAAATTATCTATTTTTATCTAAAATATATAAAAAGGGGAAGCTCGCAAACTGTGGCAGTGAACTCCCAGTGAACTCCCACAATGTGGGGTCTGGGGAGGATAGAGTGTACTTAGACCTTACATTTACCTTGGTAGGTAGAGCGGCTGTTTCCAAGAGACCCTAGGCTCAAGACAATGGTCAAGACAAAAATATTTTTACCATAAATACATATTTACTAAGTATATCATTTACTAATCTATTAGGGATGAATCATTGAGAATCTTTGTGATGTATGAAGGATTCTACTTATTTTTGTGTTGAATTTTAATTTGTGAAATGATTTTGAATTTTATGTTGGTTGTATTTTTTTGTATATTTAAATCATCGTGTTTGATATTATATCAATATTTAACATTTTTTATTTTTTTATGTATTATATCAATTAAAAATTATATTATGTACTTTTAAATTTTAATTAGTTAAAAGTAAAAAAAAAATTAAAGTCTTTTATAATAGCTATTTAAAATAATTTTGATAGTAAACGTTTATTAATACTTGTTCTTTTTTTGTAATTTGACACTCAAAAGCACAACAAGATGAGTCAAACACAATCTGCTTATTAAAAGCAGTTAAAAGTATTTTTCAAACGAATTAGTCAAACACAAATTGTTTCTCATAAAAAATACTTCATTGAAAATCGTTAAAAAAAAACACTTCTCAAAATAAACAGTTTTTAACTGCTAGGCCAAACATGCTTTAAATTGAAATCATCCAACGACAACTGAATTTTACATTTTCTTACTAACACTTTGCACTGCTAATCTTCTTTCACGCTTGGCTTAAATTTGTACATTAAAAATTCTATAAATATAATAATGAAAAGATTAAATCAAAAATAGATTTTTCGTAGTGGGTAGAAGGGCTGAGGATAATGAAAAACTATAATTATTAATTTAAGGGAAAAGAGCAAATATTGTCATTGGATTATTCCTAATAGGATATATTTGTCATCCATTCTCTTTCTTATCCATATCATAGCCGTTAGTCAAGTAGCTCAAAAATATCTTCCCACTAAAGATTGCTTCAGCTCATATGAAAAATAGCTTTTTTTGCCCCAAAATTATTAGAAATTACACCCGTCAATAGACCATTCAATATCGATCTTTCTCAATAATTTGTAATCAACAAAATTGGATATCTAGTCATCTTTAACATATTATAAATCATCCCTAGCGATTTTCTTTTCACATGCTTTGTGATTGTGTAATGAATAATAATTAATAAAATGATATTATTTTTTGTTCTTGCTTGCGAATCTTCGCACTTCTGAACTGAGGATCTATCAAAAATAACATCTCTATCTTCCAAGGTAGAGATAAAATTTGCGTACACTTTACCCTCTTTAAATTCAACTTATGAGATTTCACTTGGTGTGTTATTGTTATTATTATTGTAGTATTGCGTATCTTCACACATCAAATTGATATCCAAATTTTAGTAATGAAAAAGTTATATACAAAGTCTTTAGCCCAAAAAACAATCATAAAAACCATTTTTGGTCCATGTTGGTCTTTTTTTTTTTTTTTTTTTTTTTTTTTTTGACGGCGAACCCGCACCGCTTACTCTCTCGAAAGTGCGCACAGGTAAACCCCATCGACGCAATAGCCTGCAAACCACGTCAGCCGATTAACCACACTTGGCAAGCCATGTGTGACAGGCTCAACCAAGAAGGTTTATGCAAGGGATCGAACTCGTGACCTTGCGATCCCGCGCTCTACTGCTACACCAACTTGGCTACCCTTGCGGGTTTATGTTGGTCTTGAACCTATGACCTCGTGATTAGCAGGACACATTAATCAAATGAGTTAATGAGCCTTCTGATTTGCAATAAGGGAAAATTATGCTGGGTGTCCCTTTACCCATCTAGTTCAAAACTAGCCCAACTATCATCTTTTTAGCAAATGTGTCAATTCGACACTTACATTATTAAGCCCAATAGTAAAAGATGACGACCAATTCTTTTCTTTATCTTCCTCATCTTCTCTCTTTCCCTCTTCCCTATTCCTTCCGCCGGCGGTAACCTTTGCCGTCTTTTCGATTTCCGATGGCCACTCACCGCCGTGACTTCTTCTTCATCTTCCATCTTCGTAGTATTTTTGAAGAAAAAGCACTAGAAACAAGGAAAATACCAGTATTTAACTGAACAAAATGGGCTCATCTTCTCTCTTTCCCTCTCCTCTAATTCCTCCTGCAGGTGGTAACATTCGTCGTCTTTTCGATTTCCGACGGCCACTCGCTGCCTTGACGTCTTCTTCAGTAGTATTTCGAAGAAAAGCACCGGAAACAAGGAGAATACCCGGGATTTACTAAACAAAATGGGTTAGAAAATAATAAGAGGACACCCATTAAGCATATTAAGAAAAAATTAGTCCTGAGCTAAATAATGAATTTTTGTAACTTTACATATAAATCATATTGGTTAATAAGTATTGTTATACAAATTCATGTTTATACATATTTATATATGAACAGTCAAAATACCTTATTTATACATAGGTATACAATGTTTATATATTTTAATAAAAAATATATACATTATTTATACATTATATATAGTGTATAAGAATGTATATGTAATGTATAATAGTGTATAAGAATGTATATATATAAAGTTACAAAAACGTTCAGCAATTTATTTATAACTATACATTACATGTATATTATCTATACACCAATGATACAGTAGTGGGATAGAATGATAAAGTGGGATAGATTAGCTGCAAATAGGGATGTCAGTGGGGTGGGTAAATGCAGGTACCGCCCCGCTCCAGTTGGGTCGGGTATGGGGATGGTTTGGTGGGTGGTGGGGCGGGTATGGGTATCAAAAGTGCTACCCGCCATGGGTAGTGGGGCGGGGGTGGATTTCATATAAGACCCGCACCGCACTCGCTACTCGCACCGTCCGTACCCGCACCGCTCATACCCGCACCACCTAAATAATGGGCTTGCAACTTGTTTCCTTAGCCGAAGTATGGAAAGGGTAAAGGAAAAGAACCAGCTTTTAATTCCAAACTACCACCATCTGGTAAAGTTAGTGAAAAATGAAGGATGAGTGGCTTTGCTAAATATTTAGAGGTGGAGGAGAATCACGTTCAAGAAAAATCGGAGTTGGAGAAGTATTTTGAGACTCCTAATGTACCTCTTGATGATGACTTTGATATCCTTGTTTGGTGGAAAACCAAATGGATCGACATTCCCGATTCTTCAAAGGATAGCAATGGGACATCCTAAGTATCCCCGTTTCTAGTGTTGTTTCTGAGTCAGTTTTTAGCACAGATGGTCGTGTGTTGAGTACTCATCGTAGTCGCCTTCTTCCATCAACCACCGAGGCTTTAATGTGTGCTCCAAACTGGATTTGGACTAATATTAAAGGTAAGTAAAATTTTTATTTTAAATTCAATTCAACTTGTTCCTTTATATAATGCATTATTTTAAATTTGTCTTATCTCTTAATTTTAATTATTAGGTGATGATGGGCTAAAAGAAGTAGAGTATCGGCAAATTATTGACAAAATGGAGGAGGAAGAATGTATTACCGAAGATAAGGTATTAAGTGTTTTAAATAGTTCAACTTAATTAATCATTTGCCATATATCCGCCAAACAGTGCTAAATTTTTAAATTTCTATATTTTAGGTGAAGGAGGTTGATGTATGATAAGGATTGATTGAAGAAGCCATAGATGTAAATGTTGAACTTCAGCAGCTGAAGAGTTGTATCAATCAATGTAGAATGTTTGTTTTATTTGGTTGCTTTAAAAAAACTCGTGGGAGCTGTTTTTTTAGTTGCTTTGTTAAATGAACTTTGGTACATTGTTGTATCAATCAGTGTAGAATGTTTTAATCAAATGTTGAAGAGTTAACTTACTGATGTAGGATTTGAGCTTTGTTAATTTTAATACAGGTGGTGTAGAAGTGTAGAACATTGATTAGTTGAATATTTTAGGTGGGTAGGTGAGGCGGGTAGATGGGTATGTGGGTACCCAACGGATGGTGAGGCGGATAATGGATACCCGTCGGGTAAGTGGGGCGGGGGCAAGTGTAATCCTATACCCGCCAAACGGGTACGGGTGGAGGAATTACTACCCGTGATGGGTGGTAGGGAGGGTGTGGGGGTGAGTTTTAGGTGGCGGGTACGGGTATGGGGTACCCTTCCCCCGCCCCGCTCCATTGACATCCCTAGCTGCAAACTAGATGTGTGAGCGGTATATATGAGTTATTTCCCCTTGCAACAATGTAGGTATCGTATTTCATTTATTTGCAGTATAATCAGAAATCTAAGAAAAAGCAGTTATCTTACTCTATGATTGAAGAAGTGACTCCGAAACTTAAATGACCCAAAGAAAGAGAATAGCAACTAAAGTATCCCATAAAAAATGACGAAAGTACCTTTTGCGCAATAGGGGTTGTTCTAACTAAGGCATACCATGTTTTTAAAAGGTCAATTTTAGTCCAATTAAGCAATAAATTGTTGCATTTTACAATCAATTATTCATACTCATTTGTACTTGTTTTGACGTAACACTATGTCAATTATTGCAAGAACTCATCTGTTATCTATTTAACATGAATTTTGGATGAGGGAAAGACTCATCCATTTTCAAAACTTTACTCATCCAAATTTCAAGTTATTGAAAAAATCATGTAATTCTTAAGTTCTTAAAAAATGACGTCTCCTCCTCCAACTGTTAAGATTTCATTATTTTAGAAAGGAGAGATTCTTCATGATTCTAATATTGTTCGTTATATTATTTCACCTAAATATCATGTTAAGTCTCCAATTAACATGGATTGCTCCACATTTCTCACTACCATACATATAAAATAACTTCAGGACGCAACCTGAAAACTAATACTAATAAAATAAAGATAGAATGGTGCCTCACGAACAATCATGTGGGCTCACCGAATAGTCTCAAAAGCAACAAGTTCTACTAAGTCGTAGGCGTATCATGAACTTGCTCCTCTTCGTTACCTGACACATCAATACAAACAACAATGGTATGTTTGAGTACTGGGTACTCAGTGATTGTCTCCGGGACAATAAATAATGTAAAATAATATAACTTTAAGTAGTAAAACAATGTTAGTAAAGCATTTCAAAATCCAGAGATAAAATAATTCACCAAACTTAGAGAAACCTTTAGTAGAAACCGTTAAGAGAGAATTAAATCACTTTCAATCCATTATGCCAATTCTCAAGATTAAGTCTTCCATTTATAAACTTAAGATCAACATCAAGTCACTCACAAACAACCACAATTATGCCAATACAAAACAAGTCAATGAAATGAATTGATGACCATAAAATCGCATAGAAGTACCACATTGGGGTTGTTAGCCTCGATGTCTCTCATTCCTCCCAAATAGCTAGGAAAAACCACATCGGGGTCATGAACCCTCGATGGTCACTCTTTCTCCCTAATGGCTAGGCAAAACCACATCGAGGCTATTGACCGTCGATGGCCACTCTTCCTCCCGAATGGCTAGGCAAATCACACTAGGATCTATAGTGACTACCCTTCCTTCCGAGTAGCTAGGCCAAATACAAATAATAAAATCATGGCAAAATAGTTGAATCACAATCATAGCATAGAAGCCGAATCACTTATTATGAATTATGTTCGTCATCCTGTTATTAGGGTACGTCAATTCATTTATGGGTTTATAAACCAAGTTCAAGTCATTAAATAAGTTTCAAGTTCAACAAACTCATTCATAAATCAAAACACGTGAAATATCCAAGCTTCCAAATATCAAGTTCAAAGTTCAATGCGTCTCTTATCAGGTTAAATCACGTTCAAAGTTTATAGCTCTATACACAAATTTCAATAACCCTTTGATAGGAGAAATCACAAATGCATATATAGATTATAATACACCTTAAATCTCCATGAGGGCTTGTCCCTCACGCACATGAAACTTTGCCCCAAAAACAATTTAAAAGGTTGAAAAGTATGTTTGAAAAAGAGACATACAAATAATCTTTATAGTCAAAAAGAATTTTAAAAAGAGACATACCTCTAATCCCGCTACAATGCTACCAAACGGAATATCCAATGTTCAACAATCACTATACAACGGATTTAGATGAGAAAGATTAAAACTTTATTTAATTCTACGTGTTTTCTCACTAATTCGAAAACTAGGGCTTCTTCCTAGCCTTAGAACTTGTTCTTGAACCTCATAAGAATCATTCATGGATACTAATCGCGTAATATACTTTATAATAGTCTAATAATCTTTAATAATATCAGAAAAATTGGAGGTCTTACTTTTTAGACGAAATCCCACACACCTATTCTCATCCTTCCTTGAGTTTTTAAGAATTTAGGGTTTGGAAACATGAACTAGTGGCAAACAAGATTGAATTCGGCGTATAATTGATATGGGTGGATTAGAAACTCACCTTAGGGTTTTATAGAGGTCTCTAAGGCTATTTTCCTCCAAACTTTTGTCCAAAACGAAGTGGGAAAAAGTTATGATGAGGTTTTAAACTTGTAAAATTCGGGACCTGCAAAACAGGTTGGGCCATGACCGTACGTCGCAGATCCATCAAACTAATGGGGTCGTGATATGCATGTGCAATGCACACCCATCACACGTTTCTCAGGCAGTGTGATCCCGAAACACATTTTCAGCGCGATGGTCGCGCGATGCACGAAGGCTCTAATTCTGGGTAAAATAGGCATAACTCCTAGCTCATAGCTCATATTTAGAGACACAATATATGGTTGAAAAGGTATTTCAAATATCTACAACTTTCGGGTTTCAAGATTTCTGATATTTCCAATATAACTACCCGAAAACTAGGCATAAGTGAACACTACCTTAGACTTAGACAAATTTACGAACTTTTACGAACTCCCTTATTTGGTTTGACTTCAAAACGACCATCCATCACCAGAATTCATCCCGAATGGATTCACATAAATAAAATGACACATCAACACTCATTTAATTCATTCACACCTAATTGTATTTACTGAATGTTACACATATTAAGCAATATGTTTAATTTGGAGGGGTGGCAGCCTCCCTTTGCTTACTATTGCTATTGCTTAAGTCATATGAAGGAAAATTATCAAAGGCCTTTAAAAGCAACATACCAAAAAAATTTATATGGATGGATGCAATAGAACATCAAGAGAAAAAGTTTCTTATACGGTGGAGTTGATCAAGATGGCGAATGAGGAAGCCTACCACTGGTTGATGGCAATCCCTGTTGAAAATGGACATTACATGCCGATGAAGGTAGAATATAGGGGATGCTAACAACAAATATTTTTGAGTCATTCAATGACTTGTTGATATCTACATGGGGCTGCCCGTACTGTAATGGTGAGAATGACTTTCAAATAAGTTATGGAGCGGTTCATTGCTAGAACAAAAAAGGGCAAAGAAATTTAGCAGAAGGTGCCAAATGGATGCCAAAACCAACAAAATTGTTTGATCATGACAGAAGAAAGTGATAGAAACACTCGATGACCGAGTACAACCATGCAAAACGTATATTTGAAATCAAGACAGGTGTTTACCAAGGTCGGGGAGACAACATTCATAATATTTATGAGAATACGAGAACGTGCACTTATGGTAAGTGGAAATCATACCACATGCCATGTTCTCATTCCTTCAAGTGTTTCGAGGCAATTAGAAAGGGGTATCATAATATGTAGTATTGAAATACAACGTGAAAAGTTATCTAAAAGTGTATGTCGGTTCTACTCACTTGGTGATGAGTATTATTGGCCACCAAAGACATTTTTTATGATTTCTAACAAAAAGCATATCCGTAAATTACGTGTTTGAGCATGCACTCAGATTTTCAATCAAATGGATATTCCTGATAGGACATACTCTCATAAGTGCTCGATGTGCAACGAATTTGGCCATGATAAGCATAAGTGTCCCCTACGGAATCGTAGTGTAAGTACCTCTCGTAGTGGAAGAACCTTTCGTAGTAAGTGTCTAAAGAGTGTTCAAAACGTCATGCTACGTCAATGCCTCGTGGAACACCACAAGAGTTAAATTTTACTCTTAACCGTTTTCACGAAGAGAACAACCGGATGAAAACATGTTGGCAAAATATAGTCAACATGAGTACATCATATTCAATTGGGATTCGTACTAAGATGTAAGATGAAGATGATCCCCCATGATCCTATGAATATTTGTTTAAAATAAAGTAGGTGGGGTCATAATGACGACCCCAAGGGTACTTGGGGTTTGTAACTATATAAGTAGCCTTTAATTTCTTATTAAACTACTATATATTCAATGTCGAGTATTAGAAATGTAGATTGGTCGGTATTCTTTCTAAATGAACCGAATGGCAGTGGTGATGATATCTCAAATCATAGCAGCTATTCATCAAGCGATAACAATGAATCAAAGATAAACGATTTGAAACACCACCTTTTTATAAAGTGTAATGATGATTTTTATGATATAAAATATTTATATCCACGAGAATAATATTGTGGTATACGCCGAGAATGAGCATATTGATATTGCTGAATCAAAATGTCTTGCTTATGACTTAGAAAATCTCAACGCTCCAATCCCAACAAGGTTCTCAATGACCATGCCTCAAAGTGATCAAAATTCTTGGGAGGTTGCAGTACGGAGGATTAGAAAAGAGAATAACATAATGCTAGCAGGATGACGTAGATTTTACATGCTAAAGTTAGCCGAAAAAGAAGCACCATCAACGGGCAGAGAATTAACATTCACATAAAGAAGATATGTCTAAAGAAACCCAAAATATTATTCTGAGAACGATATTGGGGACTTATATTCTGATGATGATTAAGGGTCCTATGATTTTATTTGTATTTTTAATTTATGATGAAGTCATCAGTTTGAAGGAAATTAGTATGTTTAATTTTACTTTTATTGTTATAGTCTATTATTAATTTATTTAAGCGTCTTAGAGTTAATAATACATATAAAGTGTAATAATTAATAATTTTTAATGAAAACACAAATAAATTAGTACATAAAATGTGCCGATTACATAATACATTAAAAAGTGATATGAAATACATAATACATAAAATGTGCAACTAGTAAAAATGAAAATAAAATATATAGAAATAATAAACTTAACCGACAATACAACATTTCCAGATTAGAAACAACAACAAGAGAGCACAAATCATCTTCCAAAATTTCAATTTCTCTTTCAAAGCATTTTTCTTGTGTTGAGTGTCTCTAAGGTTATCCTTGGAAAAAAAATTCTTCAAATTCTTTTAGCAAGACCTCAGGTCAATTTTTTCTTGAGCTTCCATAAGTTTAAACTGCAAGTCAAACTTCACGGTATCTCTAGTGATACATGAAGTCGCAGTATCTCTATCAACATGAGGCTTTTTTAACTTCGCCGCCACCATTTTATCTACGGAAATTTTATCTTTCCATTGAAAATATTTGCAACCACCATATCCTATAAATATTACAAAAAAAACAGTTGTTGAATGTAAAAAATGCAGACAATGTGAAAAAAATCTATAAAAATTGTAAATAACACTTACTTTGGGCACTTTACAGTGCAAAAAATGACGACCCGGATTATATTGGGTCCTTAATGTTCAGAGCTGACAATAATGACTGCAACAAAAAACGTCGGGTTCTATAGCAAACTTTGACATTTTGGAGCTTTGAGACATGATTTTTCGATGGCTAAAATATGATAAAAGAGTGAATATGGAGAAGGTGAAGAGTGACGATGAAAATGGAGATGATGCCCTAGTTATAACAACCCATATTGCGGAGGAAATTCCTGCGCAAAAAACTTAACTATCTGTTACGGTTAAGTCATTTTGCATAGAAAATTCTTGTGCAAAAGATACTTTTATAAGTTTTTTATGGGTTACTTTTGTTGCTATTCTCTTTCTTTGGGTCATTTAAGTTCCGGACTCTGCAAAAGTAGACTATTTTAATAATCACACAAATGCTCCATTTTCAATCTACTTTTTTTAGCTCTTAAGTATTTATGGGATTATCTGAAAATAGAATTGATTTCACTTGAAATCGTGGCAATCAAATTTGAAAGTAGCAAACCAATGGAGAGCGGAAAGAAGCAAATAGGGGAAGCTCGTTATTTAAGCAACAAGGAGTTTATTTAACTAAAACAGAAGTTGAAAGTAGGGGTGGCCAGTGGGCCGGGTTCGGGGTGGGTCCCGGCGGGACGGGACCGCGAGAATAGGGGAGTGCGGGACTGGCGGGATCCGCCGATGTCCCATCCCTTTTCAGGTCCGTCGGAAAAGGGGACCGGTCTTATCGGATCGGGATCGGGTTTTCTGATTTTTTTTGCACTTAATTTAAAAAATAACATATATAAACACCTCAATAATTGAACAAGATAGTGTAATAAAAACATCCCAAAGATGTTTTTGTTCCTCTTATATTATTTAATAGAAATATGTTTTTTTGTAATACAATTTCAAAATTGCAATTTTGTGGTGTTGAAAGTTGCAAATAACACAGTAAAATTGCAATTAAAAAATCACATATTTATAAACACCTTTTCTAGTTTCTTCACAATGTCTTGTGGTTCTTCGGTTGGAATTGAAATTTGTTGGTCAAATTGCTCGACGTCGCTTCCACCTCCATCGGATAAGATTTCGTTGTAGTTTTCATCGTCTTCTTCATTGATCTCCGGGTGAGCGCACCTTGTACGCTCCGCTCATATCCAATCTCTGAATAAAACTGCAATCTCCAAGCTGTCTCCCGCTAATGAGTGTTTGTGCTCTCCTATTTGAAATTTTCCGACAGAAAAAACGCTTTCAGACACTGTTGATGACGGTTGAATGTTCAACACATCTCGGGTATATTATTAAATCCACACCCGCTCCACCACCCAAGTGGATATCCGTCACCCGCCAATACCCGCATGTACCTTCCTGCACAAACATTTCTCTATTATATTCTTCTACTCTTTTAGCAGTAGTCAGTTTTTATCTCTTGGGCATCACTGTTATGTTCAGTAAATAACATAACGAAACAGATAAAGATAAAGATTTAGGAAATAAAAGAAATAACAAATAAATAGAACCAACAATAGTCAACATCAGTTAGCAGCAGCAACATAACCAAGTGCAAGTGAAATAACCCCAAGTGCAACACCAATATAACCAACAATAGTCAAACCAATATAGTTAACAAATGACAAAAACAAAGTTGATCAAGTTAGCGAGAACAACATCGATGAGCGGAAGAACATCGATTAGCGATAAGCCAACAACAATATCGATTAGCGAAGAAGCCAAGCAACATCGATTAGCGATAAGCGCCAAAGAACATCGATTAGCAAAGAACAACATCAGTAAGAAGGTTTTGATCACATCAGTTAGCAGCAAGCCAACAACATCAGTCGACTTCTTCCTCAAGATCACATATTTCCATCTCCTTGACATCACCACCACCTGCATAATGTATAAATAAAGTAATTAGAGTCTAACTTTAATTTAATACAACATAAATAATTTAATCAAATTAATGTTACCTTTAATATCCGCCCAAATCCAGTTTTGAGCACATATTAATGCCTCCACCATTTTCGGAAGAAGTCGACTACGATAAGGATCAAGTACACGTCCACTAGTGCTAAATGCGGATTCCGATGGGACGGTAGAAACTGGAATGCTCAATATATCCCTTGCTATTTGTTGGAGAACGGAATAATTATTTCCATTTGTTTTCCACCAATTAAGAATATCGAAATCATCCACAAGTGGTACAGTTTCAGATTCCAAGTACTTCTCCAAATCAGATTTTAGTCCAACTTTACTATTTTCTTGTGACACAAATTGTGCAAACTCTTGCATGTACCCCATTCTCATACTACTTGTAATATCAGTTGAAGACACGTGACTACTACTAGCTGGATTATTACCATTTTTGTGCACATACTCATCCACCAATTCCTTTAGAAAATCATAAATTCTTTTTACCTCAACATCAACAACAAGCGTATCATAAATTTTAGCAAAGTAAAACCGAATGAGAGCCATCTTGAACCTAGGATCAAGTATAGTTGCCACGCCCATAAGACCATTAACATCTAACCAATACTTATTGTATAGGTGAGGACAACCAGTTGGTTAATAAGATTCTAATCTCACAAATTCTAGAGAAATAAATATTGGCAGTCGGATACGTCGAGGCAGAAAATTGATGTGTAATATCATTAAACACTTTCAATAGTTCACATATTTTCACAACCTTATCCCAATCTTCACTAAGTGGTAGATTTTTGTACAAATTATCTCGCGCACTTAAAACAACAAGCACCTCCTTAAACTTCATAGCAACTAGAAGCATGTCATACGTCAAATTTCATCGAGTTTTACAATCAAGTATAAGTGATTTTGAACAATCAGGAACAACTTGCTTAGCTACTTGTTCAAATTTTTGAGCTCTCTTATGTGATGAAGTCCAAAAGACAACACTTTCCCTAATTCTTTCAATACCCTCTTTGAAAACGGCACATAAGCCATCTTGAACAATCAAATTAAGTATGTGTGCACAACAACGCATATGAATAAAACACCCATGCAACATCAATGAACCATAAGGAAACTCTAAACGCAATAAATTCATCATCGCATCATTTGTAGTGCAGTTATCAACCGTTATAGAAGACAATCTAAGATCAAGATTCCAAGATTGAATGCATTCTTTTAAAGACTCGGCAAGCACCTCAGCTGTATGCGGTGCCGGGACATACAAGAACCTATTAGATTGATATGAACATAATACTACTATTAAGAATTTTGAAATATAAACTTGCATAATCACATAATCATAGAAGACCACACCTATCAAATAATCACAACCAGTTACATCATTACAACTTGCATAATCAAACAAGAAAGAGTACCTGATGATTCGACTTTGGAGTTTCCATGAATTATCAACGAAGTGTGCGGTGACAGCCATGTATCCTTTTTTTGATAGTTTGCAGTCCACATGTCGGTAGTCAAAGTAAACCTTCCTTTGACTTTCCTTAACAAAGCACTTATACTTTTTTTTTCGACATTGTGTCGTTGGAGAACGTCTTTTTTTGTTGTGTTGCGGCAGGGAACCTTGAAACCTGGTTGAAGAGTATTAGAGTACTTTCTAAAGCCATAATGCTCAACCATGCTTAGTGGGTATTCATGGAGAATAATCATTTCTGCTAAGTCTTGTCTCACATTATCTTGGCGGAACTCATACGGGGACAATGTCAGTGTCTCATTCGTATCACAAGGGCTAGCAAGTGTACCAAACATCCTTGTTTGTCGGAGATCCATGTATTTCTTTTTTGAACATTTACTTGCATGCTCTTTCAAGTGACTTGTTCCAGCTCTCGATCCTCCAGCAAGTTGCTTCAAACAATGGTTGTACTCTGCTTTTATTTCTTCCCTTACTCGTTTTTTTGTAAAATTATCCCAAGCTTTTGATGTATGTCTATTGGTTTGGGGCAAAACAGAAGTATCTGCAGAATTAGTTTGCTCTTGGCTCTCTTCAATTTCTTTACCTTTTTCCACTGTATTCGGGGTACAAATTGTCGTAGAAGGATCTGATGGTTTTGAGGAAGACATAGTAGTGGCATTACCCTTGCTTGCCATTCTTACCTATGCAATTACATATATACATATTAGGACAACATTGAAAAATGTTAAATTTGTTTGAGGCAGAACAATAATCAGTAATCAGTAAGTAGTCCATAGGATCAGTAATCAGTAATCAATCCATAAAATTGTAATCAGTAAACAATCCATAAATTTGTTTAAGGCAGAAAACTAATGAGTAATCAGTAATCAATCCTATAGTTCATCTAACACTAATCATTAATCAATCCATAAATTTGTTTGAGGCAGAACACTAATCAGTAATCAGTAATAGTAATGGTTGTGCAATACATACTACTCCAGCCAACTTCAAATAGAGAAACAAAAGGGATGGATTTTCCCAGTGAGCATACAAAACACATAGTCCTATCTCTCGTTCAAACAACTTCAAAGATCAAGTATGACCAAAATATTAATGCATTTTTACCATCAATAAATAGGAAAATATTATTAGTTTATCAAATGAAACCCAACACATATTTTTTGTTAATGGTCTGACTAGTTTATCATGCTTCGAGATTCGACGGTGAACAAAATATAAGGGAAAAAATAATTTTTTTCGATAGACTGACCTTTTTTGGGTGTAGCAAACTGAGGGGGAGCAAACTAATGGCCGATGGGTTTGGGGGCAGCGAACTAATGGCCGATGGATTTGGGGGCAGCGAACTAATGGCCGACGGGTTTGGGGGAAATAAGGGATGGTCAATGGTCGACGGTCGATGGCCGATGGGTTTGGGGGAAATAAGGTCGATGGTCGATGGACGATGATGGGTTTTGGGGGAAATAAGGTCGATGGCTGATGGGTTTGGGGGAAATAAGGTCGATGGTGATGGACTGATGGTCGATGGCTGATGTGTTTGGGGGAAATAAGGTCGATGGTGATGGACTGATGGTCGTGGTCGATGGTGATGGACTGTTGGTATCAATGGCCGTCGGCCGATGATGGGTTTTGGCCTTTTGGGGCGTAAGGGTTAAGAGTTAAGGGTATCGGCCACGACGGCCAGTGTTGCACTGCTGTTAAAGTGCTACTGCTGAATGCTTAAGAGCTGAACCCTAGTAGTCTAATATTAATTAAGGGTATTGGGCTTATGGATGGGCTTACGGAATATGGACTACTAGTCTAATATTATTGGGCTTATGGGGCGGGTAGGCGGGGGAGGCGGGTATCAGGCGGGTATAACTGTAAAACCACCACCTACCCGCCCACTCGTGGCGGGTATATTTTCAATACCCATACCTGCCTACTACCCGCCAAAGTTATATTCATACCCACCCCAACTGGGACGGGTGCGGTGCGGAATCCGAAAAATTATACCCACCTACCATCCCTAATTTTAATTATGCAAATATATAATTAAAGATAATAAAATTAAGTGAGATAATAAAATTAAACTAAAAATAATAATTTAAAGAAGGAACGAAGGTACCAAATGCCGACGTAACGTCGACGTGTAATCGAGGTTGAAAATTGAAACTTTGCTTGATGGATGATCTTAAAGCTAGTTGTCAACTTCACTCCCAATTTTTGAACTTTGATACAGTTATACAAATGAACAAATAAAATATAATATTTAATAGGCAATGTAGACTTGTAGAGAGATAGATTGAGAGATTGTAGGAAGATTTGTGAGAAAGATGAAGAGAAAATGAGTTATTTATAGTTGGAAAATTGGGTTAAAGTGTAAATATATTAACTTAGGGGTAAAAATAAATATTAAGGGGGTTGGGGGAAGCCAAAAAATGGCCGTTGCACAACGGCCAAAATATAAAATGGATGTTGTGCAACGGCCATATTTTGCAAAAGGGAGGGGGTGGGCGGAACCGGGACGGGTTGGGCGGGATGGAACCCGGGTTCGAGTCCTGTGTCCATTTTTAGGGGGGTTTGGGTCGGAATCGGGCCGACCCGGCCCACTGGCCAGCCCTGGTTGAAAGTAACAAACCAATGGAGAGCGGAAAGAACCAAATAGGAGAAGCTAGTTGTTTTAAGAAACAATAAGTTTATTTAATCAAAACAGAAGTCGAAAAACGAAGATTAAATAGGGGAAGCTCGCAAATTGTGGCAGCAAAGCCAAGTGAATAGACTTTCATATTTTAGGGAAGGTAATACAATCACAGAAAAGTAAGTTAAAAATTAAATCGAAATCATCTAATAAAAACTTAATTAACATTTTCTTATCGATATGTTCTTTCATGCTTACCTTAAATTTGAACATAAGAAGTCTACAAATATAAGAATGAAAAGATTAAAAAAAAAATCGTCCGTGGTAAGAGGGTCATCCATTGAGGATTAGTAAATAATTTACATATTAAATTAAGGGAAAAGAGCCAATATTGCCAATACATTATTTGTAATAGGATATATTTGTCATTCGTTTTGTTTTTTTACCCAAAAATAAATTTGCAAAGCCTCTTTAATTTTTATAACTAATTCGAGCTTATTTCGAACTTAACAATGCTATTCAATCAAATCCTAGTTACGAGACCAGCATGAGTATAACAAAGTCATTAGAACACTTGTATTTAATATTGATATAGCTTGAATTAAATTACAATTCCATGATATAAGTGATTGAATTAATTGAATAGATCCATTTTATTGAAATGCTCGGAAATAATTAATTAGCAATGATGGAAGATTGAGTTATGGGTAATCATTCACCAATATAGTGAATAAGGTCATGCCAATAATATGTACAATTAATTATTTGCACTCTTAGTTCGTCGTATAGGTCTTTGCTTTTACATTTATAGGTTTACTTTTTTATTTCTTGTTTCTGGTTTAACTTTTAACTAAGCTGGATATCAGACGGAAGACTTATTAGGATTAGGAATATTTATAGTAATAGTGATTTTGTTCACGCTTCGCGCGGTCATAAGCCACTTTATTAAGTTTAAGAAACGATAATGTCATAAATTTAATTAAGATAAAAAGATTTCATATCTTTTCTTACAAAATCAATTCTATAAGTTGATCAAATAACAAATATAAATATTTTAAATGATTTTCAATTTCCATGGTGCAATTTTCATACTTCAAGCACCATACCAAGTTGTAATATTCCAAACTATTATAAATAAGCTTATTAACATATGGAAGATCGTTTTATATATATATATTAACCAATTAGTTTAATATAATTCTAAAAAATGGAAAAAAGTTTGAATAATTGTAATAGAACCGGTAACTACAATGTGATTTTAATGAGAAAAGGACATGATAATTCACTGTAGACGGGCATGCGAAAAAAATGTTAGCTCGCAAAACGAGCAGTGGATCACACAGAGAAGCACTATTTAGGCGTTATTTACGGGTATAAACAGTCATGCCAGGGTCGTCTTAGCTCAGAACAGATCCAAAACACCCTAACGCCACCATGGCTCAGCGGGTTACAACAGGATCATCAGCCTGAGTTTCAGACATTCCGCCTGGACTGTCCTCTGCCCAACCTTAGTACCTTCTCACATGAATCATCCGCTATATAATAGCATTAGTAACATGATTTCAAGCAGACTAGTGCAACATAGGTTCAACACCAAGGATTTAGCCGATCATAGGCTAATCCTGAGTATATAATAATAAAAATTAAAATTAAAATACAGAAATTAAATTACCTAAGATGAAGAGGTTGTGCTCAGTACCGGAGATGCTGTACAGAAAAACTTAAACTTTTATTTAAGAGAGTTTTTACAGAGAGAAGAGAGAGTGGTTGGCGAAAGCCTGCCTCTCTTCCTTACTTCTGAATCATTTTATAATGGATTCTAACAATTATCGCCGCCTAGTGGCCGATAATTAAAAAGTAAATAGTGGACTAAGTGGCCGACAACTAAAAAGTGAATAGTGGCCTAACAGGTGGCCGACAATCCTAAATGATAAAAAGCAAAAAGTAATATCGGCCAAAACTCATGGGCCCTACTTTAGTACAATAATTTCTCTACTTTATTAAAGTAGATTCTATTTGTCCGGTGGCTTTTTATGATGGGTCCACCAATTGCTGTTCGTGTATTATTCTTTCTCTTTTTCCTTGTTTTTTTCCGAGCTGGAGGATGCCTCCATGTTTTCTTGGAATTTTGCCAGATATTCATGAATATCAAAATCAGCATCATAGGGGTCTTGGGAGTCCTGAACATCTTCCTCCTCTGTATGAACTGATGCCATAGAAGTATCTGAGGGAAATTCCTCATCTAGATTTTTCATTAAATCTTTTTTCACTTCTGTCATATAGGACGATATAATTTCCGCTTTAGATATTACTCATTTTTTAAGTTGGATTTTCCTGGAGATATGCTGGAAAGGGCTATTAGCTTCCGACTTAGGTTGTTCTTCCTTTAATTTGGTATAACCTTCCACCGTTGAGGTAATCTGATCTATAAGTTCTTGGCCATTCAAGATACCTTCATTGGTTTTTTGCAGCAATTTTTTCCAGAACCTGATATAATAGGTTCGGTGTAAACAAGGAATTTGTTCTGGGGTATAACCCACTTCGACTGACCATTTCATAATCCATGGAATGGAAAATTCGATGAAAAAATTCATATTAGCAATTCCATCTATAACAGTATTTTTCTCTCCTAATTCTATGATCTTTGGAGAGACATCAACCCCGTTGGTATATAAACCTTTAAACATCTGTGGCAAGATATTAACAGATGGACCATATGTAATCCACCAATGTCAAAACCAATTTGGTATGTCCTGTTTATAAACATGGGAACATATTTTTATAAACCAAGAATGTTTTCTGATTGGATTTTCATATAAAAAAATTTTATGAAAACTTTCTATATAATCCCAATAATTAAATTTGACCTGAATCCTTTGTTCAGGATGGAAATATTCCCTCTCTTTTGATGTACTAAATCCCCAATCTTCTGGGGTAAAAATCTTTTTTATAATAATTTTGAAAAAGTTATAAACTTTTTTTGTATGCATAGGGAAATAGTGGTGGATTTCAGCTGATCCCGTAGTAGTGAGAATAGTTTCATAATGCATTCTCGACTAATAAGTCAATATGGGATATGACCCAGCTTCTAGATATCTTTCCATGAGCTTCCATGGCTCCTCCTTCCGTTGCAAATCTTTATTATCGAGAATGAGTATGACATCTTTTTTATCATTTTTTTCATACCTTAATTATCATCTTGCTCCTGTACAGCGAAATAATATTATTGGAGCTGTAAAGACTGAGCCATGGATTATGGAGCCGGCACAAAATGCTATTTATACCCTAAGAATCAATATCATAGAACATTTTACTGGTAGATGGTCAGATGATTCTGAAAATATCAGGACCTTACTCCAGAATTTAAGATGTAAAACCCTTACCTCTTTCAGATGGTATAAGGATGTTTTCCTTAGCAGGGTTATGGAGCTGCCAGAATGTAATAGTTCTCACTGGAAATCTAAGTTTATAGATGGATTACCCACCCTTTTTGCAGAAAGAGTTAGAAAAACTCTAAGGAAAGGAGGACTTACTATCAATTATGATATCTGCACCTATGGCAACCTAATAGGAACTTGCATTCAAGAAGGGTTAGAATTATGTAATGAGATTAAGCTAAACCAACAGATTAAGAGCCAGAACCTCAATGAAAGACAACAATTGGGAGAGTTATGTGGATAATTTGGGATGGACATACCCAAGGAAAAGAAGTCTCTGTCTAATAGACATAGAACAAAAAACTAGGAGAGTTTCCAAAAGTGGAAAACTAAGCGCCTGGAAAAAAGGGGAAGAAGAAAGAAAGAGTTTAAAACTCGCAGGGATTTCATAAAATCCAAAAATCCCAAAGCTTGTTGGAAATGTGGTAGAACATGCCACTATTATAAAGACTGCAAGGTTAAGGAAAAAATTAAAGCCCTTAACATTGGAGATGATCTTAAAGAATCCTTGTCAAAACTATTGCTTAAATCAGAACCAGAGGACTCGGGTTTCGATACCGACGGAGCAAAGGATTCATCCTCAGATGAGGAAATTCGGATTCTTAATAAAGAAGATTATATTCCTTCAGAAGAAGAATGTCAACCCTGTCAAATAGGACAACCTTGTTCTAGCAAGCAGAATAAGGAGGACGGTGAGTTCTATAATATCTTTGCTCAATTCCAGGATTTAAATGTTAGTGTTCTCAAAGGTGATAACCTGATTGAGTTATTGAAATTAGTCAAAGATCCAAATATGAGATCATAAATCATAGATCAGATTCAGGAAACTCCGGAACCTTCACAAGGAAGGAAGGCCATAGAAAGATCTAGTGCATATTCTATGTCTGAATTAAAGAAGCGGATGAGGGAGAAACAAGGGGTTACTAGCACTCCCAGAGATTTAGAAAAAGAGATTAATAATCTCAAACAAGAAATATTGGCTATAAAAAAGAGCAATGAAATTCTTGATGCCCGAATTACCAATATTGAAGGTAAAGGAAAAGAGAAGATCATAGATTCAGCAACAGTGGATGATATATCCGACTTAGACAATCTTCTGATTACAGGAGCCACTGACGAAATAGGGAACTTCCTACAAACCCTGGAATTAATTACTTCTCAAAAGTTTTATATCAAAATTAGCCTTTTGATTGATTATAATTTCAAAAAAGATTTTACTGCTCTTGTTGATAGCAGGGCAGACGTAAATTGTATACAAGAAGGTCTTATTCCTTCTACTTATTTTCATAAAATAACACATAGTGTTAGATCTGCTAATGGTCAGAAATTACATATCACTTTTAAATTACCAAAAGCTTATATCTGCAATAAAAAAACTTGTATAGCAGAAAGTTTTATTTTGGTAAAAGATATTTCTAGCCAAATTATTTTGGGAACTCCTTTTATACAAAAACTTTTCCCAATTACAAAAATTGATAAAGAAGGGATCATAGGAACCTTTGACGGAAAACCTATTACTTTCCAGTTTATAACTGAACCCTTCTCCAGAATTTTAAATGAGCTCAAATATCATTTTCTCCATAAAAGCCAGCAAATCAGTTTTTTGAAACAAGAGATTTATATTTCTAATATTGAAGAATTATTGGGAAATCCCAAACTTAGACAAAAAATTGATTTTATACAAAACCAGTTTTCTATACAGGTTTGCAGTGATCTTCTAAATGCTTTTTGGGATAGAAAAAAGCATATTGTCTCCCTTCCTTATGAGAATGATTTTAAAGAGGGTAATATCCCCACTAAGGCTAGGCCTTGCCAAATGAATTCTGAATATCTGGAATTATGCAAAAAAGAGATTGCTTCTTTATTACAGAAAGGCTTAATAAAGCCTTCAAAATCTCCATGGTATTGTACAACATTTTATGTCAATAAGCATGCTGAACAAGAAAGGGGAGTTCCTAGACTTGTGATAAATTATAAACCTCTTAATAAAGCCCTGAAATGGGTCAGATATTCAATCCCCAACAAAAAGGATTTACTGGATAGACTTAATAGCGCTATCATATTTTCTAAATTTGATTTAAAATCTGGTTATTGGCAGATTCAAGTTAAAGAGGCAGATAGGTACAAAACTGCTTTTAATGTACCTATGGGACAATACGAATGGAATGTTATGCCATTCGGATTAAAAAATGCTCCTTCTGAATTTCAAAATATTATGAATGATATTTTTATGCCTTATAGCAATTTTACTATAGTATATATAGATGATATTTTGGTATTCTCTAATAATATTGAGGCCCATTTTAACCATCTTGATTTATTCAAAAAGATCATTATTCAAAATGGTTTAGTCATATCAAAATCCAAAATGACTCTTTTCCAAACTACTGTAAGATTTTTAGGTCATAACATTGAAAAAGGAAAAATCATTCATATTAATAGGAGTATTGAATTCGCTTCAAAATTTTCGAATATTATAACAGACAAGACTCAGCTCCAGACATTTTTGGGCAGCTTAAATTATATTAGTCCTTTTATAAAGGATTTAGCAAAAGATACAACCATTTTATATGAAAGGCTGAAAAAAGTTCCAACACAATGGACAGACAATCATACTCAAGTTGTCAAAAGAATCAAGGTTAAGGTTCATAACCTTCCTTGTCTTACCCTTGCTAATCCTATTTGGCAGAAAATTATAGAAACAGATGCCTCGGATATTGGTTATGGAGGTATACTGAAGCAACACTCTCCAGTTAATAAACAGGAGTATTTGATACAATTCTACTCGGGAAAATGGAATCCTAGCCAAAAGAATTATTCTACAATTGCAAAAGAAATTCTAGTAATTGTAAAAAGTGTCTTGAAATTTCAAGGGGATCTATACAATCAAAAGTTTATTATAAACACTGATTGTCAGTCTGCAAAATTTATGTTTAATAAAGATTGCAAGCATGATGTTTCTAAACAGATGTTTGCTAGATGGCAAGCTTTATTAGCACCATTCGATTTTGAGATCCATTATAAAAAAGGGACGGATAATAGTCTGCCCGATTTCTTGACCAGAGAATATTTGAATTCATAAACTAATGAGCTTCTCATATAGGATGATGAGGCCAAACTGGCTAGGCGGCGACTCAAATTATAGAGGACGCGGCGGAAGAGGAAGTGGAATTGGATGCGGTAATACCATTGTCCAGCAAGGGAACAAAAAGCTTATAGCACAAGCAGGGACTTCATCCCTTGATAAGGAAAGTCCATTATATCAGTAGTTCATGGATTTCATAAAATCCAGAGAAGAAGATAATAACCCTCAGCCTTCATCACAACCATCATACGCTGAAATTGCTCATGACGAGCAAAATGATAATGAAGGTATGAAAAACATGATAAAAAAGATGTCATACTCATTCTCGATAATAAAGATTTGCAACGGAAGGAGGAGCCATGGAAGCTCATGGAAAGTATCTAGAAGCTGGGTCATATCCCATCTTGACTTATTAGTTGAGAGTGCATTATGAAACTATTCTCACTACTACGGGATCAGCTGAAATCCATCACTATTTCCCTATGCATACAAAAAAAGTTTATAACTTTTCCAAAATCATTATAAAAAAGATATTTACCCCAGAAGATTGGGGATTTAGTACATCAAAAGAGAGGGAATATTTCCATCCTGAACAAAGGATTCAGGTTAAATTTAATTATTGGGATTATATAGAAAGTTTTCATAAAAAAAATTTATATGAAAATCCAAACAGAAAACATTCTTGGTTTATAAAAATATGTTCTCATGTTTATAAACAGGACATACCAAATTGGTTTTGGCATTGGTGGATTACATATGGTCCATCTGTTAATATCTTGCCACAGTCGTTTAAAGGTTTATATACCAACTGGGTTGATGTCTCTCCAAAGATAATAGAATTATGAGAGCAAAATATTGTTATAGATGGAATCGCTAATTTTTTTCATCGAATTTTCCATTCCATGGATTATGAAATGGTAAGTCGAAGTGGGTTATACCCCAGAACAAATTCCTTGTTTACACCAAACCTATTATATCAGGTTCTGGAAAAAATTGCTGCAAAAAACCAATGAAGGTACCTTGAATGACCAAGAACTTATAGATCAGATTACCTCAATGGTGGAAGGTTATACCAAATTAAAGGAAGAACAACCTAAGTCGGAAGCTAATAGCCCTTTTCAGCATATCGCCAGGAAAATTCAACTTAAAAAATGAGTAATATCTAAAGCGGAAATTATATCGTCCTATATGGCAGAAGTGAAAAAAGATTTAATGAAAAATCTAGATGAGGAATTTCCCTCAGATACTTCTATGGCATCAGTTCATACAGAGGAGGAAAATGTTCAGGACTCCCAAGAACCATATGATGTTGATTTTGATATTCATGAATATCTGACAAAATTCCAAGAAAACATGGAGGCATCCTCCAGCTCGGGAAAAAACAAGGAAAAAGAGAAAGAATAATACACGAACATCAATTGGTGGACCCATCATAAAAAGCCACCGGACAAATAGAATCTACTTTAATAAAGTAGAGAAATTATTGTACTAAAGTAGGGCCCATGAGTTTTGGCCGATATTACTTTTTTCTTTTTATCATTTAGGATTGTCGGCCACCTGTTAGGCCACTATTCACTTTTTAGTTGTCGGCCACTTAGGCCACTATTTACTTTTTAATTGTCGGCCACTAGGCGGCGATAATTGTTAGAATCCATTATAAAATGATTCAGAAGTAAGGAAGAGAGGCAGGCTTTCGCCAACCACTCTCTCTTCTCTCTGTAAAAACTCTCTTAAATAAAAGTTTAAGTTTTTCATCAGACAAAGATCTCCTAGACTGAGCACAACCTCTTCATCTTAGGTAATTTAATTTCTGTATTTTAATTTTAATTTTTATTATTATATACTCAGGATTAGCCTATGATCGGCTAAATCCTTGGTGTTGAACCTATGTTGCACTAGTCTGCTTGAAATCATGTTACTAATGCTATTATATAGCGGATGATTCATGTGATAAGGTACTAAGGTTGGGCAGAGGACAGTCCAGGCGGAATGTTTGAAACTCAGGCTGATGATCCTGTTGTAATCCGCTGAGCCATGGTGACGTTAGGGTGTTTTGGATAAGTTCTGAGCTAAGACGACCCTGACAGGACTGTTTATACCCGTAAATAACGCCTAAATAGTGCTTCTCTGTGTGAACCACATGTAAATTATAAGAAAAAGGATAAAAAAAGAAAAAGAAAAAGAAAATAAATGAAAAAAAACCAAAAATAATTACTATATGTTTTCCGTCATTGATGAAATCAAATTCCCTAATTTCTAATACTTGCCTTTTCTTTGTTGTTTTTGTTTTCTTTCATTTATTTCTTTCCTTTCTTTAATGTATTATATTTTATATATTTAACTGAAGATATCTCATTTCTAAAGCATTTAAAAAATAAAATAAAAAAGCAATACTACATAACGGTTTTTTTTATTTCATGAATTTACTACTAATTACTAAGTGATTAACATAAAAATATTAGATAGCAAGAGAATGGAAAGTTATTTGAAACTTTTATTGTCAAAAATTTCCATAGACATTATTGAAAGAAAAGAAAAACAAATATAATTGAAAGAAGACCTAAAATTAAAGGAAACCAAATTTGACTTCTAAGTAACAGAAAACGGCAATGACGATAAATTTGTATCTACTCTTATTTCTTTTACTTTATTTGCTCTTCTTCTGTGTCTTTTTTTTGTTTGTAAATTAATGCTCCCCTCTATATTTTTTTCCTTTTCTGTTTGTTCCCTTTTTATTCCCTCCCATCCATTCTGTTTTAACTACACAGGCAAATCTTGTTAATTGACATCTAATTTTCTGTAAAATTCCATAAATACTTGGGGAAAGTACACTAACTACTCATTCAGGGCAAAATATTTACCCTAATCAACCCCATGCATATTAATAACTAGGGGTGGCTAGTGGACCGGGTCGGGCTGAAAATATATATATGTCCTAGAGACAATCTATATTAGGACAAATGTACTTTATACACGTTCGTATTATTATTAATGTAGATTAATATTTTGGCATTTGTAATTATTGAATTATTAATTGATTGTTTGTAATATTCTATAATATGCATCCTTAGAAGTTACGTTGTTATTAATAGTGTGAGATATTAATATTATAACGTAACTCTTAAAATAGTCTCGACTAATGATCATCGAGAATGGGATATCGATGATATGTGATAAGTTGACATGTGGTCTGCATCACATCCTTAGAGGATGTCACATGTCTCACCTGCTACGAGTAATGACTACTCGTGATAGACACATGGATACTTTGGAAGTATTGGTATACCATGCTAATATAATGTTTGTTATACATGTCTAAAGTATGATCAGCGTGTGGGAGATAGAAGTCCTTAGACTTGAGGTCAATACACACCTTGTCTACATAGTAGTATACTTTGATCCTGTCCTTAGCTCAAATGCCTTATAGGTTGAGATACAGCTTGTATTTGGTACATTACGATGTGGATTAAAGGTGGTAGTTGAGCCAAGATTAGGATTCATTCCTCGAGTGTATATCCGAGAGAACACTCACCTTCTTAGTGATATTGGGTTGACTAAGTCGTTGGCCAACGCAATAGACATATCTAGAATATGGTCTTGTTGTCAACCAATACAGATGAGATATAATGATCAAGCCATTTGGATAGACACTTGGCAAATCCAAGCTTGATCGAGTGCGTCGAGAATGAAATGATTTTATCTTCCCACATAGAGGTTCCGTTTACTGGATTCATGTAAATATACTTCACATATTGAGTTCGTCTTACGGCGCTGTCTAGGAGTTCCGTGTAGACCCTAATATGATTAGTGTCGATATGTGAAGACTTATAGGGTAACACTATGTCAATTGTTTCTTCGATCTAAGGGTGTATTGAGAAAGTGTTAAATATTCGATTTGGAATTGATATATTTAAATTAATAATAACTAGGGGATAATTTCTATTTGATGAAAATTATTTAATTAAGTCAAGATTGGATTTTGGATTTAATTAAAATGTGCTGAAAATATTTTGTGAAAAGGGCGAGGCGCCGCAACGCTAATTGGGCAGCAGGCCAAATCAGATTGGCCTGCTGCAATTCGTTTTGGGCCAGGCTTTGAGCCCAACCCAAAATCTGAATTTTATCCTAATTTCACCTATATATAGAGCACCTCCTCATTTATTATTAGACACATTATTCATATATTATTCTAAGTCTTAGAGACCTAGAATAAAACTCTCTCTTGAACCTCTGCCGAATTTCCTAGTTGTTCGAAGGAGATATACATCGGAGTTCTTGGAACTTGCTGTCGAGGATCAATTGTGTGCGCACCCTCGAAAATTACTAAAAGACTCAGGAGTTTCCAAACCGTAGGTATTCTATCAAAGTATTACGGTTATATACATGTTATGTATTGCCGTGTTTTATATTACTACATAATCATCCTATAGTTCGTCGCTTGTTGGATTTGTAACACAAACTTTATCAAATTTTGTTGCGTACATGAACCCAACGAAAACCTACAGTAGCATAAGAGTCATGGCTGTTTTGTGTGATTATGTAGTAATCATTGATAATAATATGGGTTAGAATTTATTTAAATCTGAAATTTTATGTCGTTTAAAGCTTGAAAACCTAATATCTTAAAGGCACATCATACTTGTCTCCCAAACTATTAAATACTGATGTAATCGAAGAAGTCATTCCTATCTAACTCTTCTAAATCGATGTGCGTAACCGGTTCATTGCGGACTGTCACGACCCGACCCGACAGGCCACGACTAACCGCCCTATTGACGTCATTACACTAACCTGTCACACATAATCCAACTAACACTTAATGAGTCTGAAATCCGGCAGCATAACGCTGCAATAACAACATATGCCAGGGTAGGCAAGCCGACAAGGCTGCCTTTACCCCCGAATGTACCTGCCTCCTGAGGAGTCACAACTAGCCAACACAATACAACAGGCAAGCCAACAAGGCTGCCACTAGATAATGTCATATATACACGGAGACACCCCACTAGATAATGTCAATCGGTGGAATCATATCGTAACCCAGCTCATGCTGGGACTCGGTAAAGTCATATCGTAATCCGGCCCATGCTGGGACTCGATAAAGTCATATATCATCTATGGATCCATCCTACGTAACCCGGCCCTCTAGTGAGGGTCTCGGTGAAGTAATGCAAGGCTGTGCACGAACATAACCCGGTCCGGGACTCGGTGAGGTGAAGTAGTAACACTTAGCATAAGTAGATATCATGAGTAACCATATGCAAGTAAAAATTATCATTTGACTCTCAATAAAATCATTATAATAATGTCATAATAAACTCTTTGCTGAAAAATCATAGGCACTTCTCATAACAATCCTCTTTAGGAATTAAACTGTATAAGAATCAAGTACGTCCGTCGTACTTTCATTAAATCATGCCAAAAAAAGAAGTAAGGGTTTCACATACCTTTTAGACGAACTAATCCACCCAATATTAGAATATGCCTCGTTATAGAACTTCAACCTATAATAATGGTAATACGTTCGTCAATTCTACGATTACTAGCATACTTTATTTCGAATAATGACTTCTTATTCTATAAAAATTCGGGCAGCACTCCCCCTTGTTTATACATGTTTCCACAACTTACAAACGAGGCTAATAACATCAATAACCAAGCACCAATTAAGGGCACAACCAAAACAACAATAAAGGGAATTTACACACCCACTTCTCATGTAAATTTAGCCTCTTAATCCACCTTAAAAACAGCCCACAAAACAGTCCATGTTCCAACAACAACGAGGGTAGAATGTGAAGCCTTTCTACACCTTTCTACACCCTTATTCCTTTAGGACTTACATTAGCAATTACCACACTTAAACATGCATAATGGTAACTAAATTTTCAGCATTATAACACCACAAAACAGTCCCTAAAACAGTCCATATACATCACAACATGTCCAACAATTTCATGCAAGTTCTTGGCCACAACATGTCATAATTCCATAACTCTTATCTTAACTCCTAAAATCCAATTTCGTATTTCAATACTTCCATATAACTAATTCCAACTAAATATCAATGTTTCCTTTCAATTTCATCATGCAATTAGTGACAATAATAACAACAATAACCAACGAATCCAATAACACCAAAATCTGTCCCAAATTGGCAACTAGCCCAAAATTGTCACATGCAACGCTTAAATTCCAATTTCTCCTTAACACAAATTCATTACCTTAATTATAACAACATGCATTCCAATTATATCATAGAAACAAGAATTTTATACCTCAAATTCATCTCAAAACAGTCCGCAATTTTCTGCCCACTGTTTGTCCGAAAATCCCCACTGTTTTCGTATTTCTTTCCCCTTTTTGTTCACTTCTTCAACTCCAATTGACATGCAAGTGTTCTACAATGTTAAGACATCATCCCTACACGTTTTTCTTCTAAAATTTCATCCCAAAAATTTAAAATTTCTATGCATAATCTCGGCCTAACAGTGGTTGTTTTGCCACTGTTTTTGGTGTTGTTTGGCTTCCAATTTTTGGTGAAAATGTAGTCTAGGAAGAGGAGATAAAAATCTTAAATTGGGTATGGGGTTGGGTATTTTTCAGCTGAGCTTTGGAGGAGAGAATGAGAGTTTTTTTTTGGTTAATTTGGAATGAAGATGAAGATGAAGAGTGTAGGTTATAAAAATCTGAATTTCCTTTTTTTCACTTTGGCCCCCAAGTTCTTCAATTAATAAATCTTAAACTCACTTCTTTTAATTCCCGAGAATTTCATAAAGCCTCGTATCCTTAATGTCATAATTTTATAATACAATACTATTCCATAACTCCATTGGAATAAATTCAACTACTAGGATTAATTTTCGTCGTCACATGTATAGCACTAAAGAAAAACTATTCCGGGATAACATCCGTTTATACACTAATTTCCCGTATTAACATATGTAAGCGTTCCTTAAATTTATTATCCGAATCTTACTTCCTTAATGATGTTCTTAATTATCGTCTTAATCTTACGAGGTGTAACATTCTTCCCCCCTTAGAAACATTCGTCCTCGAATGTTCATAATAAGTCTAATGCTAGAAAAAAAATTTGGCAGAGCCTCCTTTATAACTATGCCTATCCGCCTATATTCAGCAAACCAACAGATGTCACACAGGGCCACAATATATCACACATATACAATTCACCAATTACAATAATCAAATGGGGAGTTGAATTGAATTACCTGGAGGCACAGGGAACAAATGAGGATACTTCTTCTTCATCTCATCCTCTGCCTCCCAAGTCATTTCCTCCCTATTGTGGTTCCTCCACAATACCTTGACGGAAGCCACATCCTTCGTCCGTAATCTCCTGACCTGGTGATCAAGTATGGCTACGGGGCTTTCCTCGTAGGACAGTTCCTCTGTCACCTGGACGTCATCTACTGGGAAGACTCTGGAAGGATCACCAATACACTTACGTAGCATAGATACATGGAAGACTGGATGTACTGCTTCCAAATCAGGCGGTAGATCCAACTCATAGGCAACCTTGCCTATCCTACGAATGATCTGGTAAGGCCCGATGTACCTTGGGCTAAGCTTCCCTTTATTGCCAAACCTCATCACACCCTTCATGGGTGACACCTTTAGGAACACCCAATCATCCACCTGAAACTCTAAGTGTCGACGTCGATTATCGATATGACTTACAGTCGACTACGTCGCTAATAACCTCTTCTGAATGAGTTTCACCTTATCAACAGCTTGCTGAACCATGTCTGGGCCGATCAACTTAGTCTCACCTACATCAAACCAACCAATAGGTGACCTACACTTCCTCCCATATAAAGCCTTATACGGTGCCATCTGGATGCTAGAATGGTAGTTCTTGTTATAAGCAAACCCAATGAGTGGTAAATGGTCATCCCAACTACCTCTGAAGTCAATAATACGGGCCCTCATCATATCCTCTAATGTCTGGATAGTACACTCTGCCTGCCCGTCCGTATGAGGGTGAAATGATGTGCTGAGACTCACTTGTGTCCCCAATCCCTTCTGGAATGATCTCCAGAAGTTAGCTGTAAACTGAGCTTCTCGGTATGATATAATAGATGTGGGAACCCCGTGCAGTCTCACTATCTCCCTGATGTACAGCCTAGCATAGTCCTCAGCTGAGTAAGTAGTCCTTACTGGAAGAAAATGGGCTGATTTCGTCAGTCTATCCACGATAACCCATATGGAATCACACTTCCGCTGAGTGCGAGGTAAGCTTGTAATGAAGTCCATATTGATCACTTCCCACTTTCAAGTCGGGATCTCAATCTCCTGTAATAATCCATCAGGTTTTTGATGTTCAACCTTAACCTGCTGATAATTCGGGCACTGGGCAACAAATTCTGTTATATCTCTTTTCATGACATCCCACCAATACAAGCATCTAAGGTCATAGTACATCTTTGTCGACCCTGGATGAATGGAATAAGGGGCATTGTGTGCCTCTCCCATAACCTGTTGTCGTAGCCCTACAACATTAGGTACACATAATCTGCCCTCATACCTCAGCACATCATCAGGTGTAACCTCAAATAAAGTCTTTCCCTTTCGGAGAGCTGCATCTCTATCTGGGCGTAGCAGATCCTCATACTGACGTTTCTTTACCTCTTCCACGATAGAGGACTCAGCAACATCCCGAATAAGAACTCCGCTATCTCCCGAATCCGCCAACCGAACTCCAAGACTCGCTAGCCTATGTATCTCACGAACCATCTTCCTTTTGTCTGGCTGCACATCCGTCAAGCTACCCATGGATCTACGGCTAAGAGTATCTGCCACAACATTGGCTTTTCCCGGGTGGTACAAGATATCAACATCATAGTCCTTTAGCAACTCTAACCACCGCCTCTGCCGTAGGTTCAACTCCTTCTGCATAAAGATATATTGGAGACTCTTGTGATCCGTATAAATATCAACATGAATCACATACAAATAATGTCTCCAAATCTTCAGGGCATGAATCACCGCTGCTAGCTCCAAATCATGAGTGGGATAATTCTTTTCATGCTTTCTGAGCTGTCGGGAGGCATAAGCTATAACTTTGCCATCTTTGCATCAACACACAACCTAGCCCAATACACGAGCATCACAATAGATGACATAACCATCCGGTCCTCGGGAAGAGTCGAATCGAGCCGTAGTCAACTTATCCTTCAACAATCGAAATCGTGCTCACAAGCATCCGTCCACTGAAACTTAGCTGCCTTCTAGGTTAGCCTAGTCAAAGGCGCTGAGATCGAGGCAAACTTCTCCACAAACCTTCTGTAATACCCTGCTAGCCCCAGAAAACTGCGCACCTTAGTAGGTGTCATAGGTCTGGGCCAAGTCTTCACCGCCTCAATCTTCTGTGTATCCACCCGAATACTATCAGCCCCGATAATATGCCCCAAGAATGCCACCGAAGTCAACCAGAACTCACACTTGGAAAACTTGGCATACAGCTGCTGGTGCTCGAGGACCCTAAGTACCGTCCTCAAATGGTCTACATGCTCCTGCTCTGAACGGGAATAAACCAGGATAGCATCAATGAATACAATGACGAACATGTCTAAGAACGGCCTGAATACCCGGTTCATCAAATCCATAAACACTGCTGGAGCATTGGTCAGTCCAAAAGACATCATCATAAACTCATAATGTCCATATCGGGTTCTGAATGCTGTCTTTGGAATATCTGCCTCCCTTACCCGCACCTGATGATAACCTGACCGCAAGTCTATCTTCGAGAAGCACTTAACACCCTGCAACTGGTCAAATAAATCATCAATCCTGGGAAGGGGGTACCTGTTCTTGATGGTTACATTGTTCAGCTGCCTATAATCCATACACATCCACAACGATCCATCTTTCTTCCTCACAAATAACACTGGTGCTCCCCATGGAGAGGTACTTGGCCTAATAAAGCCTTTCTCCAATAAGTCTCTCAGCTGCTCCTTCAACTCCTTCAGCTCTGCAAGTGCCATTCTATAAGGAGGAATGGATATAGGTTGGGTACCTGGCAATACATCTACACTGAAATCTATCTCCCGCTCTGGAGGGAGACCTGGAAGATCATCTGGGAATACATCTGGAAACTCACTAACTACCGGGACTGACTGAAGAGTCGGTACCTCCGCTTATGTATCATGCACCCGAACCAAATAATAGATACAACCTTTTCTGACCATTTTCCTTGCCTTGAGGTATGAAATAAACTTACCCCTCGGCGATGCTGCATTCCCTTTTCATTCTATAACTGGCTCGTCTTGAAACTGAAATCGAACCAACTTCTCCCTACAATCAACGTTGGCAAAACAAGAAGCCAACCAATCCATACCCATAATGACATCAAAGTCGGTCATATCCAACTCTATCAAATCTGCTAAGGTATGACGGTTATATATCACCACCGAACAATTTTTATACACACGCTCAGCTATAACCGAATCTCCTACCGGTGTAGCTACCTCAAATGGTTCTATCGGCTCAGGTTCTATCCCTATTCTATTAGCAACAAGAGGGGATATGTAGGACAAGGTGGAACCTGGATCTATCAAAGCATATACATCACAGAAAAAGACCGATAGTATACCTGTAACAACATCTGGTGACGCCTCACGATCACGCTTCATCGCCAAAGCATATATGCGGTTCGAAGGACCGCCGAACTAGAAACTCTTCCACGACCTCTACCATGGCCTCTTTGGCATCCTGAATACCTGCCGGTGGGGCGACGCCATAGATGACGATTTAACCAAAGACTGACCCCGTAGGCCGAGCCATCCCACCTGAACCACCCATATTGGGACACTCTCTTATCATATGGCCCTGACGGCCGCAAGAGAAGCAAGCACCTGTGGTCAAACGGCATTCCCCAATATGAAACTTACCACACTGAGAGCACCGAGGATAAGGTGGTCTCAACTGACTAGAGCCTCTATTCCGCTGAGAACCCGAAGCCCTGAAGCTCTGGCCGGCTCCTGAATACCCGGGGTGGTCGAACCTCCTGCCCGTAGACTGTAGAAGAGCACTCTGTGCTGGCTGAGATAAATATCGACCTTCTTCTTTGGGCCCATGCGCCTCGAGACTCACCGGAATAAGCTGCCGACCTAGCCCTCTTATGCTGGTCCCTGTCATGACCTCTGTCTGGCTGTCGCCCTCTATGTCGGTCCTCAACCCCTTGTGCGTATGCCTGGATATGAGAAATATCCATACCTGACTAAAGAGCCACCGCCATACAACCATCGATCAGTTAATGGTCCAGCCCCATCACAAAATGATGCACCCTGTCTGCCATATCTGCTATAATAGTGGGTGCGTATCTGGACAATGAATCAAACTCCAGGCTATACTCACGAATGGTCCTGCCACTCTGCCTCAACTGTAAGAATCTGTCCACTCTAGCTCTCCTCATCTCTGGAGGAAAGAAGTGACCAATGAAGGCCTCTGTAAAATCCTCTTATGTAGCTGGAGGAACATCCTCTCCCCTGGACAACTCCCAAGACTCATACCAGTTTGTAGATATATCTCGCATCCTATACGAAGCCAAATCCACAGACTCAGTCTCCGAAGCCCAGATTACCCTCAAGGTACGCTGCATCTACCGGATAAACTCCTGCAGGTCCTCCTCGGGCTGAAACCCGAAAAACTCTGGAGGGTTACAACTCAAGAAATCACGAACCCTCAAACTGTCAGACCTAGGGTCTCTGCGGTTCTGCCCTGCCACCAATCTAGTCGGCGGTGACTGCATCTCTCAGCCTATCTCTGCCTGATCAAGAAGCGGAGGCTCGTGTGTTGGGGCCTCGGATACTGGTGATGTTGCCCCCTGAACTGGAGCCTCTGGTGGTGGCGACGAAGCAGAGCTCACAGACTGGGGCACAGTCTCCGGCATAAACTGGGTACGGGACCTGGTAACTCTCTGAATCCGGCTGGTATCCCCCGTTGTAGACCTGCCCTTCTGGGCCGCTGTTGCCTTCTTCGAAGGCATAGCTGTAAACATAGTAAGTCGTCAGAAAGGGATTATCCTAATAACATAGCTCTATTGCATGATCTAAGCGATGAAAGAATAGGAACCAATCCTAAATGCCCTGAAGCCTCCTGCGTATAAGTATGGTGCACAACATACCCATACGCAAGACTCTACTAGACACGGTCTGTAGACATTCCGAGGACTAACTGCTCTGATACCACTTTTGTCACGACCCGACCCGACGGGCCGCGACTAACCGCCCTAATGATGTCATTACACTAACCTATCACACATAATCCAACTAACACTTAATGAGTCTGAAATTCGGCAGCATAACGCTGCAATAACAATATATGCCAGGGTAGGCAAGCCGACAAGGCTGCCTTTACCCCCGAATGTACCTGCCTCCTGAGGAGTCACAAAGCAGGCCGACAAGGCTGCCACTAAATAATGTCATATATACACGGGGACACCCCAACACAGAGTACAATAGCATGACTGACCAAAACAGAGTTATAACCCTTCCATAAGTACAACTCACAACTGTCTACAAACCTCTACAAGAAGGATAATGACATATGACGGGACAGGGCCCCGTCGTGCCATAAATATACAAAAGTCAAAGTAATAGGGTTCTGTACCCAAAATGACAAAGCTCTGAATCAAAGGAGCTTTGACTCTTGAGTAGGAACCTAGGCCTGAGGTTCAACAAATCAAAATCAGACTGCGGGCATGAAACGCAAATTTCTCCCGGAAAGTGAGAAAGGGGGAATTGACGAAATAATGTACTGAGTATGTAAAACATGAAGCTGTCAAAGAGATCATAAGTAGCCAACAGAAAATAAGAGATCAGTATAAAAATCAGGATCCAAATCCAACTGTGCCAAAAAAATAAAAGTCAGTTGCCTTATAAAAATGAGAGTCAAGTCAAGAAAACATGAGTGTCTGTCCATATACATATATATATATATATATATATATATATATATATCTGTAACATAACCTGGCCCACTAGTGCGGGACTCGGTGGAATCATATCGTAACCCGGCCCATGCTGGGACTCGGTAAATTCATATCGTAACCCGGCCCATACTGGGACTCGGTAAAGTCATATCTCATCTATGGATCCATCCTACGTAACCCGGCCCTCTAGTGAGGGTCTCGGTGAAGTAATGCAAGGATGTGCACCAGCATAACCCGGCCCGGGACTCGGTGAGGTGAAGTAGTAACACTTAGCACGAGTAGATATCATGAGTAACCATATGCAAGTAAACATTATCATTTGACTCTCAATAAAATCATTATAATAATATCATAATAAACTCTTTGCTGAAAAATCATAGGCACTTCTCATAACAATCCTCTTTAGGAATTAAACTGTATAAGAACCAAGTATGTCCGCCGTACTTTCATTAAATCATGCCAAAAGAAAGAAGTAAGGGTTTCACATACCTTTTAGACGAACTAATCCACACAATATTAGAATATGCCTCGTTATAGAACTTCAACCTATAATAATGGTAATACGTTCGTCAATTATATGATTACTAGCATACTTTATATCGAATAACGACTTCTTATTCTATAAAAATTCGGGCAGCACTTCCCCTGTTTATACATGTTTCCACAACTTCCAAACGAGGTTAATAACATCAATAACCAAGCACCAATTAAGGGCACAACCAAAACAACAATAAAGGAAATTTACACACCTACTTCTCATGTAAATTTAGCCTCTTAATCCACCTTAAAAACAGCCCACAAAATAGTCCATGTTCCAACAACAACGAGGGTAGAATGTGAAGCCTTTCTACACCTTTCTACACCATTATTCCTTTAGGACTTACATTAGCAATTACCACACTTAAACATGCATAATGGTAACTAAATTTTCAGCATTATAACACCACAAAACAGTCCCTAAAACAGTCCATATACATCACAACATGTCCAACAATTTCATGCAAGTTCTTGGCCACAACATGTCATAATTCCATAACTCTTATCTTAACTCCTAAAATCCAATTTCGTATTTCAATACTTCCATATAACTAATTCCAACTAAATATCAATGTTTCCTTTCAATTTCATCATGCAATTAGTGACAATAATAACAACAATAACCAACGAATCCAATAACACCAAAATCTGTCCCAAATTGGCAACTAGCCCAAAATTGTCACATGCAACGCTTAAATTCCAATTTCTCCTTAACACAAATTCATTACCTTAATTCTAACAACATGCATTCCAATTATATCATAGAAAGAAGAATTTTATACCTCAAATTCGTCCCAAAACAGTCCGCAATTTTCTGCCCACTGTTTGTCCGAAAATCCCCACTGTTTTCATATTTCTTTCCCTTTTTTGTTCACTTCTTCAACTCCAATTGACATGCAAGTGTTCTACAATGTTAAGACATCATCCCTACACGTTTTTCTTCTAAAATTTCATCCCAAAAATTCAAAATTTCTAGGCATAATCTCGGCCCAACAGTGGTTGTTTTGTCACTGTTTTTGGTGTTGTTTGTCTTCCAATTTTTGGTGAAAATGTAGTATAGGAAAAGGAGATAAAAATCTTAAATTGGGTATGGGGTTGGGTATTTTTCGGCTGAGCTTTGGAGGAGAGAATGAGAGTTTTTTTTGGTTAATTTGGAATGAAGATGAAGATGAAGATGAAGATGAAGATGAAGAGTGTAGGTTATAAAAATCTTAATTTCCTTTTTTTCACTTTGGCCCCCAAGTTCTTCATTTAATAAATCTTAAACCCACTTCTTTTAATTCCCGAGAATTTCATAAAGCCTCGTATCCTTAATGTCATAATTTTATAATACAATACTATTCCATAACTCCATTGGAATAAATTCAACTGCTAAGATTAATTCTCGTCGTCACATGTATAGCAATAAAGAAAAACTATTCCGGAATAACATCCGTTTATACACTAATTTCTCGTATTAACATATGTAAGTGTTCCTTATATTCAATATCCAAATCTTACTTCCTTAATGATGTTCTTAATTATTCTCTTAATCTTACGAGGTGTAACACGGACATGGTGCACTGAAGCGAAGAACGAGAAGGGATTGGATGATGGTCGATGAACGTGTTGTTTGATAGTGAAGGGCAACGAAGATGAATATGCAAATCTGACCCTGAACCAGTTTTAGGGTTTCAGAAATGCAGATTTTGTGTTTCAGAGACGGAGGCGCCGCGAGTCCATGATGGAGCACCGCGGCGCCACCTACAGTTTGACAAGACGTCGCGGCACTGTTCATCCCAACGAAAAAAAATAATTCATGAATCAAAAACTGAAGTTTTAAAAGTTTCAGATTCTGAAGTTTTAAAAGTTTCAGATTCTGAAGTTTAAGAGTTTCAGAATCTGAAATTAAAACTTTTTCAAATAAGCAGATTTGGTCTTTTGGGGAAAATCTGTAATTAATTTAAATTCTAAAAATTACAGACAGGTCCCTAATATCTAAAAATATTTTCTGAAAATTAAAATTGGATTTTCTGAATTTAAAGGGGTTCAAAATTGAAATTTTAAATTTTTGAGGGAGTAAACTGTAAATTCTAAAAACCTGGAATATACAGAAATACCCTGAAAATCAGTTTTTAAAATCAGAAAATGTTTAAGGGACTGTTTGGATTCGACTTAAATTTTAGAGTTTCAACAAGTTAACTCATGATTATTATTAATTGTATATTATTGAATAATATACGAACTATATGTTAAGTGTTTAAATGCGTACATTTAATTATTAGCATAATGTCAGCTATAACTGTCTGGGTAGGCAGCGCCCAGTAACTGATCAACCCATCTTATATCATGCCTATTGGGTTGATAGTTCCCAACTAAATGTGTTTTTAGAAATTGCATGATTAAATGTCGTATTGGATATGACACAAATTGTTGATCTTGGTTAAAATCCCCGAAAATAAAATGTTCCCCAAATTTTAAATACAAGTCTAAATTAAAACGCGTCATCCATTATAATTGTTAGAGTGCAAGATCCTTTTCAGCGATACGAGTATTTATGCCAAAACATTTGCTCTAAGTGTACGAGGACCCAGACTCTTTCACAAATGTGTTTTAAATGTAAAGGTGGATGATAAACTTTTATGAGTATTTACACCAAAGTGTTTGCTCACAAAGGCCAAATTTACTTAGATACATAAGCACAATCGTGTAATGGGGTTGACTTGATTAGACAAATCTTGGCGCTAAAGTGTCGGACTAATCTAAGGACGTAAGATTAAATATAATATTTGATCAACCAAGAGTTGCAAATAAGTTTTGCAATTGATTTAGAACCTACCAAGATGTGTTATTGAAGTTATCAGCCAAAGCAAACGCGGAGATAGCATAGGCTTGGATCTTGGCCCATTATGACCTTAAATTAATATAGGTTCGTATTCTACCATAGGGTCGTAGAAGTATGTTAAAACAGTGAGAGCTAATTAAACAAAAGTCCATGTTGATTAGCCTAAACAAATGTTTATAATAGGAAATAAATTTGAGTTTAATTTCCTGTCTATCTAACTCTTCAGATTATCAAAATGTCTAGCCTATCATTGAAAATGTTGATTGAAATGAACAAACTTACTGGATCCAACTATCTAGACTGGCTAAGGAATCTGAGAATTGTTCTAAGGAAAAAAAGATAGAATACGTATTGGACAAAGTATTCCCCATAGTCCCTGCCGAGGATTCTGCAGAATATGCCACATTCGATAAGGTAGCCTACCAGAAGAACCTAGACGACGCCACTTCAGCACAGTGCGTGATGTTGTCTTCCATGTCAGTGGAGCTTCAAAGACAACATGAAAACATGGGCCCTAATCAAATGCTCAAACACTTGAAAAGTCTCTACGACTCTTAGTCCCAAACTATGGAATATGCGTTGTTGCTAGAACTCTTCAAGTGTAAGTTAAATGAAAGGGGGCCAAGTGTCTCAGTATGTGTTGAAAATGATAGGGGTGATAGAAAGGCTGGCCTCGATTAGTATATAGCTGCAGAAAAACATCGCTTCCACCTTCATCCTGAACTCTCTCCCTTATTCGTTCGAGAATTTTATTGTAAACTACAATATGAACGGAACGAAGGCGAGTCTGCCGGAGTTGCATAACATGCTCAAGACCTTTGAATCTTCAACTACCAAAGGCAAAGTTGTGCTCATGGTGAGCTCTACTAGCCGGCCCAAGCCGAAAGGTAGGAATGGCAGAAGACTAAGTCATTGGCAAATGCAATAAACATATCTAGAATATGGTCTTGTTGTCAACCAATATAGATGAGCTATAATGATCAAGCCATTTGGATAGACACTTGGCAAATCCAAGCTTGATCGAGTGCGTCGAGAATGAAAGAATTTTATCTTCCCACATAGAGGTTCCGTTTACTGGATTCGTGTAAATATACTTCACATATTGAGTTCGTCTTACGGCGTCGTCTAGGAGTTTCGTGTAGACCCTAATATGGTTAGTGTCGATATGTGAGACCTGTAGGGTAACACTATGTCAATTGTTTCTTCGATCTAAGGATGTATTGAGAAAGTGTTAAATATTCGATTTGGAATCGAGATATTTAAATTAATAATAGCTATGGGATAATTTTTATTTGATGAAAATTATATAATTAAGTCAAGATTGGATTTTGGATTTAATTAAAATGTGCTGAAAATATTTTGTGAAAAGGGCGAGGCGCCGCTACACTAATTGGACAGCAGGCCAATCTGATTGGCCTGCTGCAATTCGTTTTGGGCCAGGCTTTGAGCCGAACCCAAAATCTAAAATTTGCCCTAATTTCACCTATATATAGAGCACTTCTTCATTCATTATTAGACACATTATTCATATATTATTCTAAGTCTTAGAGACCTAGAATAAAAATCTCTCTTGAATCTCAGCCGAATTTCCTAGTTGTTCGAAAGAGGTAAACATCGGAGTTCTTGGAACTTGTTGTTGAGGATCAATTGTGTGCGCACCCTCGAAAATTACTAAAAGACTCAAGAGTTTTCAAACCGTAAGTATTCTATCAAAGTATTACAGTTATATACATGTTATGTATTGACGTATTTTATATTACTATATAATCATCCTACAGTTCGTCGTTTGTTGGGTTTGAAACACAAACGTTTTTAAATTTCGATGCGTACACGAACACAACGAAAACCTACAAGGGCTGGATGGGATTTGAGGGGACGGGGTCGGGGGTGGGGACCGGGTCTTGGAGGGATTGGCGGATTGGGATAGGCGGGACGGGAAGAGGTCCCGTCCCGTCCCACATCCCGCCGGAAGAGGGGAGATGATTTGGGGGGACGGGACGAGACGGGTCGGGTAGGGGGATTTGGGGGAATTTTAACTTATTTTTTGACACTTAATTTTAAAAATATATATATTTAAACACTTAAATAATTAAAAAAGATAGTGAATAAAAATATTTCAAGGCTGTTTTTGTGCCTCTTATATTATTTAATAGAAATATGATTTATTTTGTAATACAATTTCAAAATTGCAACTTTGTTTCGTAGTTTAAAAGTTGCAAATCACATAGTAAAATTGCCATTAAAAATTACATAGTCAACCATACTCTTTCTAATTACATCTAAAGCTTTGAATACAAGAAGCACAAACATCATGTCTTTTATTAGGTTGTAGTGAAGTAGAAGAAGATGGTACAGAAGTTGGTTGATTATTTGCACTCTTCCCTTGGATATATATATATATATATATATATTTGTATTTAGTATGTATGCTAGACATAACTTCTTCTTTAGTTAGTTCGTTAGTTGGTTCTTCGGTTGAGTCTGTTGGAAGTATTTCTAAGCTTTCATAAATCGTTTCAACAAGTGCTTTACAATCGTCTACTTTAATAGTAGGATTTAATACAACACCAATAAAATAAATAGTGGGAATAAGAACTTTTTAAAAATTTATCAATATTTTTTTAATAGTTGGCTTGTAAGTTGGTTTTACATATATTCATTAAGTAACAAAAATATTTGAGCTATATAAAATAACATAGATGAAATAGTAGGATAATAAATCCTAAAAAAATCCTTAGTAGCTAGAAAACAATTCTCTAAAAATGTGATAAGTTCCAAAATTTTATCACAATCATCAACTACAAGCATATCTGTTGGATTTTGATTATGGACGTTAAATAATAATGTTATAGGTCTTCTATACTCGTGAGAACGAGTAGTTTCTCATACAAAGAATTCCACCTAGTCGAAACTTCTTCTGAAATTTTTCTATAAAATAATCCACAATCATGACAAGTTTTTTTATACTCTTTGCGTTTTTGTATTTTATTACCTTTAAAATAAAGTTTATAACAAATTGTACTTTATCAAGGATGTTTTTTAAAAAAATTAGGTCATCCTTTACAACTAAGTTATAAACATGACATGCACATCTAACAGAAAAAATATCGGGAAAAGATATATATCATGTGGTTATCATAGAGGACTGAGAAATATTTTTTTGTTTGATAGGAATGAATATGGACCATTTCTCTAGATAACCTTTCAGTATATACTATACAATATATATCATCTCAGTATATTTTTATATCATGATGGTATCATGGAGGACTGTTGAAGAGTGTTTGAATGACTGCAGCAGTCCTGCATGATACCAGCTCAGTATATTTTTATACCATGATGGTATCATTGGAGAATTGTTGAAGAGTGTTTTATTGAAGGACTGCAATAGTCCTGCATGATACCATCTCAGTATATTTTTATACTATGATGTTATCATGGATGACTGCTGAAGAGTGTTTCATTGAAGAACTACAGCAGACCTGCATGATATCATCTCAATATATTTTTATACCATGTGCTTATCCTCTGCTTTGAGCCGAGGGTCTCTCGAAAACAGTCGCTCTACTTACCAAGATAGAGGTAAGGTCTGCGTACACTCTACCCTCCACAGACCCCACGTTGTGGGATTTTGCTAGGTATATTATTGTTGTGGGTATCATAATATACTGTAACAGGATACTTCAACTGCTACTGATTTGATATACTATATGCTAGAATAAATTATTTTTTGAGATATAAATAAATAAAATAAATAAAAAAGATAATATATGAGTTATTCATTTTATTGAAAAAGAAAAAGGAGCCAAAATTTTGTAAAATTAGATTGTGAAAAAATAAAATATAAAGAATAAATAATTTGGATAAAAATGAAATTAGAAAAAGAGAAAAAATAAATGAAAATTACCTAAAATTTAAAAACAAATAAAAAAAGTGAATGAAATAAGACTATGGAGATAAAAAAGAAATAAATAAATTTAAAAAGGAACAAGTAATAAAAAATAAAATAGAAAATAGAAAAAAATAAAAAAAGAACAAGTTAGAATTAAATATGGAATCAGATTATGGTGAAAAAGAAATAAAAATATAGTATGAAAAAAATAAGTGAAAAAAAGAGGGAAAATGAGAAAAAATAAAAGAATAAAAGAAATAAAAGAAGATAAGAAGTAGAGAAATAAAAAAGAAAAAAAGAAAAAAGAGACAATTACCTACAAAACCTATAATAGGCTAAACTAGATTATGGAGATAAAAATAAAATAAAAAGAAAGAAGTTAGAATTAAATATGAAATCAGATTTTTGTGAAAAAAGAAAAAAAAATATTTGTATGAAAAAAATGAACAAAAAGGAGGAAAAAAAAAGAGAAAAGAAAAGAATAAAAGAAAGAAAAGAAGAAAAGAAGTAGAGAAATAAAAAAGAAAAGAAAAAAAAACAATTACCTACAAAAGTTATAATGGGTACTAAAGATAATTAATTTTTGGGGTATGAATGTAATAGTGACATGAAAGGGTAAATAATTTGGTTTAGAAGATATAAGTGATGGTTTCCCTAAATACTTTTCTTTCTTTTGTTAACTTTTCTTACCATTTTAGAATGAACACTCCATACATTCTCTCTCTATATATATATATAAAAAAAAAGTGGTGAGCAAAAAGACAATTTGAAAGGCAACATACAGAGTTTGTGTTGTTCATCTGTCTTGGTGCAAATTCCTTGCTTATTAGCCAGTCTGATGCCATGGTAATTCAGTTCCTTTCTACTCCAATAAATTTTCGCTAATATATTTTTTGGAATTCTTTGTAATCCTCACGGCCTTCATATTGATCTTATATGTAGAAGAGATAACTCTTGCTCTTCTCTCATACATGTACGTTATCAAGCATCTATTTATTTCTCTTTTAATTCTCAATCATTTTTTAAGTTATAACTGAGCTATTAAAAACTTCATAACTGCAGCTAAATAAAGATTTGTTTTCTTGTTTTTATCTTCTTCTCTAGTGTTGATTTTGAAGCATAAAAATGAAGACAAAAAGTAAAAAAAAAAAGATAAATAGGAATATTGACCATAGAGAGGTGTCATTTTGAAAACTTTGCTTCGATAAAATTGATGTACCGTGAAATGACGGTATATTTGATGTCTTTTACTTACTCTTTTGTTTATCTTAGAGTACATTTTACGTCATTTCTTACGTATATGTATTATTTTGTAGGACAAGGAGTGCGGAGATGAAATGCAAGTGAAAATGAGCAAAAAGCCCAGAAAACATGAACTGCGGACCGTAGGTCATGCCGTAAGCAATTAATGTGGACCGCAGAAGTACCGCAAACCACCACAGGGAATTGAAAAAGTTGAACAAGACAAAAGCATGGTCTGCGACGTGACCTACGAACCACATGTCGTATCTGCGAACTACAGACCAACCGCAGATCATATCGCTGAAGACTGAAGAATCGACACAGCGTGCGATGCAAATGTAAGACCTGCTTTGCGGTTCGTGGCCTATGACACGGGGGCATTTTTGTTCAAATTGTGTGCACGGATTTTGGAAACTATTAATAGGTGCCTAGGGTTTTGGTCTCAGGATTCAATTTCAGTTTGTATTTTCAAGACTCCAAACATTTCATTGCTCTTGTTTGAGGCTTTTGAGTAGATTAACAAATTTGGATTCAATTTCAATTTAATTTTCAACTACTTTGTGAGTTACAATGATTTCATATCTATTTAATACCTTTATTTCATTTATCATGAGTAGCTGATCATATAGCTAGGGTTGTGGACCTCAAATAGTGATATTAGTGCATTAGGTGTTTTAATTGCTTAATTAGATTAAGACCTGTCCACCGGGTCGGGGACCCGCCCGGCCCGACCCGACCCAAAAAGAATCAGGGCTAGGGTCAGCTTATAGCTGACCTGCGAGCCACTTGACCCTAAAAAGCGAGGACTCGATCAGGGCCAGGGTCAGAATATTTTACCCGTCTGACCCGACCCGCATATTTTTTAAATATAATTTATATTATTTTTCCTTCATTAATATTTATTTTGTACTTATATATATTTTTGCCATTAATAAGTGATATAATGCATAGTTTTATAATATATGTATTGCTCTAATCTACATTGAGCTCGACATAAAATAAGATAAAAATGGTAGCTGATTATTAATTATATATTTATATTATTAGTCGCTCTGTTAATATCACGAAAGCATAATGTAGGGAGAGAAATTAGTTGTAAATTGGTGAAACTTTAAATGGTTATAACTCTGCGCTCGGATGTTCGTTTTACCCAATTTTTTATTTTGCGTATTGTTTCGAGATAGGGTCGATCAAATAGCCATAGGCGGTTTGGCGCAACCAATTTTTAGAAAAAAACGTTTGTTTTCCCAATCAATTTATGTTTTCCCCAAATCGATTTCTAATTTTCTTTTTCTTTAGTCAAGATCTCACGATATACAATACATTTCAACGTCGAAATTTCGTGGTAATGTAGGGTAGAATGCCAATTTAAGTTTTGGAAATTCAATTTATTTAAAAAATAAAAAATTCTCGACCCAACCTGACCCTGGCCCGCCAAAAATTCCGACAGGTTAGGGTCGACCCGTGACCCGTAGGGTCCCCGAAGGGTCAGGGCCAGGGTCGAATTTTTTTAAAAAAAATAGGGCCAGGGTCGGTAAAGCAGAAAAAAACAGCCACCCGACCCGGCCCGACCCAACCTTTGGACATGTCTAATTAAATTAATGTTTCATTGTGTCATGATATCAATGGTGACCAACTTTGATAATGCTTCATTGTCTTAGGGGGCAATGGTGATTTGGTTGTAACACGAATATCCATCAAGAAAACAATAGAAGTCCTGCCCCGCAAGTCTGTCCAACATTTGATCCATGAATGGCATGAGGAAGTGGTTCCTCATTGTCCAATGGTTCAATTTCCGATAATCCATACACACTCTCTACCTGGTAACCATTCGAGTTGGAATCAACTCATTCTTCGCATTAGGCACCACGGTAATACCCCCTTTCTTTGGAACACATTCACTAAACTATACCCGCTACAATTTGATTATTGTATACTAATGCAACTTGCACCGGGTTTACCCAATCACTATCCGCTATAGGGTATACGACATCGACGTCCAACCACTTGAATTTCCTTTTTCACGACCTCTTATATAGAAGGATTCAACCTCCTTCGATGCTCAACACTCGGGATACATTCTTCATCAAGCTTGATTTTGTGGGTGCAAATACCAGAAGGAATGCCCTGAGTATCCGCAATTGACGATCCAATGACCCTTTTATACCTTCTCAAGATAGCCAATAACCTTTCACGTTGTTCTTCAATCAATAGGTTTGAACTTATAATGGGCAAAGTGTTGTTTTGGCCAAGAAACTCGTACCTCAAATGTGAAGGAAAAGATTTGAGCTCCACAATGGGTGGTTCAATGATGGATGGTTTGGCGGGAGGAGTTGCACGATTTTCAAGCTCAAGATCAAGCTTCTTGGGGTTGTAGGTGTATGACCCCAATCCAACCAGGGCATTTACCGTCTCCTCAAATTCTTCGTAGTTCTCACCACCATAATTCATCAACACCGTCGTCGACACTTCACCTAGATACTCATTTGCAACGGTAGTCTACACGGCTTCATCTAAAGTATCAATAACTGACACAACACTCATGTCCGTCGGTTGCTTAATTGACTTGCAAATATGAAATGTGATCTCTTCATTGTTCATCTGGAATTTTAGGGCACCCCTCTCAACATCAACAAGAGCTCGCCTCGTGGCAAAGAATGATCGTCCCAAGATTATGGGAACTTCAAAATTCACCTCACAATCCAAAATAACAAAGTCAGCCGGAAATATGAATCTATCCACACGAACAAGGACATCAAAGAGAATACCAACCGGTCTTTCCACAGTGCGATCCGCCATAAGTAACCTCATAGTTATGGGACGGGGAGTTCCCAAATTCAACTTGTTGAAAATTGCAAGTGGCATCAAATTAATGCTCGCACCAAGATCACACAAAGCCTTCGCAAACTTATACGCCCCAATAGTGCAAGATATAGTGAATACTCTGGGTCCTCTTTCTTTTGAACTAGTGCTTTGGTGATGATTGCACTACAATGGTGAGTTACATTCGCCGTCACAAATCTAGCTTGCCTTTTCTTTGTCACAAGACCTTTCATAAACTTTGCATAGCCCGACATTTGTTCAAAGGCTTCAACGAATGGAATTGCTTCAATTTCTCAATGAACTTAATAAACTTTCCATCATCCTTCTTCTTGGCTAGCCTTTGAGGAAACGGAGATAAGGGCTTTGGAAAAGGTGTAATCACTTTCGGAATTTCATCTTTTGCAAGCTCTTCTTCAATGACAATGGCCTTTTCAATATTCGCCCTCTTCTTCTTAGTAACACTCTCTTCATCAACCACAATAGGCTCAACAATAAGTGCTTCATCATAAACATCTTTTTCATTCACCAACTAATCACCCCCAAGTACCTTTCCACTCCTATAAGTAATCTCTTTGCAAGCATGATCACTATTTCTTGGATTCACCACCGTGTCACAAGAGAGTGTACATTTTGCCTTTGGTTGAGGGTAGCCGAAATTTGGCTAAGTTGGGCCTCTAGTTGTTTGATTGAAGTGGAATGTATAGTCACCACTTGTCCCATAGTACTCATTCCCTCCCTCATACTCTTCATATCATCCTTTAGAGCATGTCCTCGATCGTTGAACTAGCAGGGTCACTTGCAGATGGTTGGTTCGATATTTGTTGGCTTCCCTTAGGTGGAACATAGAGATTGTCGCTTCGATGGTTGTTGTAATTGTTGTTGAAATAACCATTGGTTGTTGTTCCCCCAATTTGAGCCCCCTTGCTCCTTGTTCCAACCTTGATTCCCTTGACTTTGCCCCCAACTTGAGCCCCATTTCACAAGATTCAACCACATGAACCTTCTTCAACCCCGCTCCCCATAACATGTTTCGTGAGAAGATTCATTTGTGTGATCAATTTAGCAATTGTTTCATCTCTCTTCTTCCATTCTAAGTGCCTCTCTAGACAACAAACTCTTGGAAGAACTTCCTCTAACCACCTCCGACTCTCTCGTATGCCAAGCTTCATTTGTTTCGGTTAGCTTGTCAAGCAAAGCATTCATCACATCATATGAAGTATCCATGACGGCTCCCTCCGCTAGATTGGTCTCCACCGATTTGTTGATTGACTCAAGTGACCTATAGAATGTTTGGAGGAGCACACTATCCGGCAAGCCATGATTTGGACAACTTTTCACCTTCTTTTTAAACTGAGTCCAAGTCTCTTGAAGTGGCTTATTAGGGAGTTGTCGAAGTTGTTGATTTCATCACAGAGTTGTAGCATTTGGGATGGAGAGAAATACTTCTTGAGGAAGGCATCGGTCAACTCTGCCCATATTATGATCGAATCGGCGGAAAGATCATCTAACCAAGCGGTGCCTCCCCCGTGAGAGAATGCGAAAAGCCTCAACTTCACGGTCTCACTTGAGACATTTGATTGAACATTCGATGCATACCCCAAGAAAATTCTAAAGGTGTCGATTTGGATCATCGGTTGCAAGACCACCAAATAAACCCATGGTGTTGAGTAGGTGTAGTAGAGTGGTGTTGAGGTAGAAACTTGCATTTTCTTAAAGTGGTGGGGGTTGAATAGCGGCGACTCGTGCCCCCACGAACTCATCATCAAAACTAGAATCTGAAGCCATAACACCTACACACCAATAAACAACAAAAGAGTGATATGAGAAATATAACTAAAATAGAGAATTACACTAAATTTCAATTTTCTAAACCGTCTTACCCGACAAAGGCGCCAAAATTTAATACGCCCAAATTATACCTCCGAAAAGAATGTAAAGTGATCGTCAATAAATATAGAACCAACTAAAGTTAGGATCAAATCCCACAGAAAATACGACTAGAAAAAGTATAATTTAAACATAAATCTCAATACTTGGTCTAGATTTCAAAAAAACGTGGGGAAAATATTATTTGTTTGTTTATGTTCTACTATTTAATTCAAGTAAGGAATAATTGCAAATATGAAATTCAAGTTGTGAAAGGACTAGGGTTATGTTCCCTCTAGGTGAATCAATACAATTAGGGCTAAAAATAATATTAATTAAATACTTATTATACTAGATTATGGACCACATAATCACTAATTTTCCAACTTGGGAGATAAATTTAATCTCTAGGCTTTTCCAAATACACACATTCAAATCTCACATTACTCATTTTATTTCTAGTTTTGGATATTAGATAGGAATTAAATTCCTAAATCTATGACATTAATAATTTTACTACCCGATATTCTTTTCCAAGCAAAAATTTAATCGAATGTTACATGATTTTCTCCTTCACCACAAAAATAACCTGCCCAATTACATAGCTAATTTCTCTTTAATTTTTTCAATTAATGTTATATAGTATGAAACTTGAATAAAATTAAATTTGTGTTTGAACATGAAAATATTAGAATATTGTGATGTAAATTACTAAAACCTATTTTTCAAATTATATATTAAGTTTGGCATTGAAATAACAAGTCAATTTAATAAAATATTGTAAACTCTCAGTTGAAACAAGAATCAAATGTTTCTTTTGAAGTTGTTGAACAACCTTACAAATAACTTGAAGAAAAGGTATGTAGCCAGACTCCTGGAGATAATACTTTGTAATGTCTCCGTGTCTTTAGCGTATAATTTCTTCTTCATTAAGAAAATTGACATCAATACACAAGTTGATTGACTACTTGAAGGGTGTGTTCCGAGGTGTGAAATGGGAGAAAAGGGATGTCACAATTGGGGTTTTGAATAAAATGATCTTTTTATTTTTCTTTTTTTTTTGGATCATCATTTTTTCTTTATGACACTGATACAAGTTATCAACAACTTGCAGCATTGATGCCAATTTCCTCATCAACCTACCCACTTAACCAAAATAAGTATACATAAAATGAAAAAAATAGTCACAAAAGGAATACGCTATAATTGCAGTCAAAGTTCAAACTTCAAGATAAATAGTGGCTCAAAAGTGCTTGAAAACAATCATAGCTACCCTTCAATTAATTAATTAAATGAAAGGTACCTCAATAGTTTGAGAGATTTTACAGTTTCTCATCATTGCCACATTTGTCAGTTAAAAATAGCCTTTGTCAACTTTTCCAAAAACAAATCCTAGTAGAGTTCAAGTTACACATTAGGTGGGTCAAAAAATAATTACATTTGCTAGTAAATTACATACATATATATATATATATATATATATATAATATGTGTGATTTAACTAGCAAATGTAATTATTTTACATTAGTATAAAAAAGATATACATGTATTTATGGGCTATACTAATATGTAGTGTAGAATTTTTTTTTTTTGTTGGGAAAACTAAGAAATCCATGAATCAGCAAACATGAATGTTGATTAAATCCACCTGACTAAAAAACTTGTTTAAAACTAAACCAACGAAAATTCAGAAAAAAAGAAAAGAACATTAATAGTAAAAGAAAAATAACAGAGAAATGAAGAAAATTGTTCCTCTCAGACAAATGCCTCGTTTCGTCTTCATGATTTTAAAAGAATGGATTTCAGACTCGTCATCTTTGTTTGTTCATCACAGAGGAATATAATTATTATAGGAAATTAGAGTTTAAGAAGATTAAAATTGAAGAAAAATGATTGCTCTAATGATATACTAAAAGAGAAAAATTGCACTCTGCAGTCTGCATATTATAGGGTAATAAAAGGGAGAGAGATACTGAAACCTGATGAACTAGTTTGTACTTATATAGGCTGTTAGTTACTTTAGGGTTTAGCTTTTGGGCTTTATATTATCGAGCATGAATCATATGGGCTGAGGTTGGGTAGCTGAACTCGGTCCTTGTGGGCTTGTTTAGTCCAATTATTTGAACAGTGTAGGTATATACGGATGATTTACAAGAATGATGTTGAAAATAGGTGGTTTCGAATATAATAAAAAAATCTTTAAAAAACATATTCAATTTTCAACAACTACTTCAAAATTTATCGACAGAGCACTCTTTCTTGATTTTCATAATTTCTTCTCTGTATGTCGTATTGTATGTCATATGTATTTCGTATATACTATTGATACACATGACATACACACAATATACAGTGATATATACATTTATATGTTGTACTTGTATACTTAAGTAAATGTATGTACAATGATACATGTAACAAACACCTGAACATAGTAGCAAAATCTTTATAAACATATCCAATTTCCAACAAATTCTACAAAAGCAGTAATTATGGTCCCAGTTAGCTGGCGTTGTCCCCATCCCACCCCCTTCGCTCTTGTCGTCGGCGTCGACCGTCGTTGCGTCGTCTCCGTCTACCTTTCATCTACCAAAAAATTGTCGGAGCTTCTGTTGTTAATCTGTATTGCAAAAAACCAGTAAACAATAATAACTGAAAATAAACAGAATCAGTGTTGGAAAAATTATTTTCCCGGAATATAATCGAGCCCACTTAGTTCAAAGTGTGTCCTTAAGGAAATTATTTCACTCACAGTACTCGAGGTTGATGGAATATCCCCTCCCAGGATAGAACGATTATCTTACCAGAATAGTAGTACTCCAAACTCTGGTAGCGGCGAACCACTCAGCGAGAGTATATCACACGTAATTTATTCGATGCGAGAAGAAGAAGAAGATTTTGTAGTTCGGAAAATTAGTAAGTAAAATTAAGGAATCAAACGAATTTATAGCCATGGAAATCTTGTTTACGAAGGTTTGCAACCTTTCACGACGACCCTTTGGCAAAAGCGGTGGAAAATTTAAATGTGGGAAAGAAACCGGGTCGCGGGTCAGACACGCGGATCCGGCCGAGTCGCGGGTCAGGGTCACTAACGGGTAGGATTGGATAAATTAATTTAATTAAATAATAAATAATTAAATAATTAAAAATTAGAGAAAATTTGGTCCAAAAAGATTATCAATCAATCACATCATTTGACCAAATCCAAATCCGAATCCGAATCCGAATCTGAATCCGAATCCGAATCTGGGCCAGAATCCGGCCGGCGAATCCTAAGCGGCCGGCCGGCCGAATCGAAGCGGCCGAATCGAATCCGAAGCCGGCCGGCCGAGCCGGCGAAGCGGCCGAAGCGGCGGCGGCAACGGCAGCGAGTCCTTGCCCCCTCAACCCTTTTACTGACAAGAAGGAGTAATTCTACTTATAAGTAGAAGAACTTTTCTTTCCACTACCGATGTGAGACAAATGCTTATTTTATAAAGCAAGAGAGAATTCCCACTTTTCTTTCCACTACCGATGTGGGACAACTCCCACTTTTCTTTCCAATCATTTCCCATTCACCAATATCAATACCCAACAATCCCCCACATGAATGGGGAATGACTATAATATAAAAGCGCGGACAAGTGTGATATACAAGCGAGAATTGACTGCATCTGGATAAGTAGGTTTTCCTTTGAACTTTCCGTAGTGAACTTATATCGGATATACTCGATCAATCGGTAGATTTGATATCTTTGAACCGTCGAACTTTGTTGTATACCAAGACAACATAAGTCACATAATCAACCCTCAACCGTTTATGGTTCTCACAGTTGTGTTCGTTTCAGCCATGAACACATCCTGGTTTCATGAGTGCGTAGAGAATGGGCCTTCACTGTCATTCCCCTTTAAAGCGGCTTACACTTAACACTCACATAGGTGATTTCTAAGCATGTGGTCCTATAGCCACATTATCTGGTCATACACTGCCAGATTTAGATAATCATTAAAGAACCTTAATGCTTTATTAACTCATTAACAAGCCATAAGGTTTTATCCTTATTTCTGAACATTGTCTTCATCCGAGAATGGGTTGAGTTATTTGACAACGTTGAACCGTCAGTCACAACTTTGTTTGATCTCCTTGAACCTAGCTCTTGGGATCTCCAGTCTGCTAGGTAGTGTTACCGCCATGATGACTTATCATCGGCCTTAACCCCATTCCCATTGATGATCTACTAACTCCCTCTCTAGATAAGCCTTTTGTAAGCGGATCCGCTATGTTATCTCTTGACTTTACATAGTCAATCGTGATAACACCACTAGAGAGGAGTTGTCTAACGGTATTGTGTCTTCGTCGTATGTGACGAGATTTTCCGTTGTACATTACGCTTCCTGCCCTACCTATTGTTGCTTGACTGTCACAATGTATACATATAGGAGCCAAAGGTTTGGCCCAGAATGGAATATCTTCTAAGAAGTTCCGGAGCCATTCAGCTTTTTCACCGGCCTTGTCTAAAGCTATAAATTCAGATTCCATTATAGAGCGGGCGATGCATGTCTGTTTTGATGATTTCCAAGACACTGATCCACCCCCAATTATGAAAACATAACCACTCGTGGATTTAACTTCAAATGATCCGGTGATCAAATTTGCATCACTATATCCTTCGATCATGGCGAGATATTTGTTATAATGCAAAGCATAATCTTGGGTGTGTTTTAAATACCCCAAGACTCGTTTCATTGCCATCCAATGAGTTTGATTGGGATTACTCGTGAATCGACTCAGCTTGCTTATAGCACATGCTATATCTGGTCGTGTACAATTCATAATATACATCAAACTTCCCAAAACTCGTGCATAGTCCAATTGTGAGTCACTTTCACCTTTATTCTTTTGAAGTGCAAAACTTACATCAATTGGAGTCTTTGCAACATTGAAATTTAAATACTTAAACTTGTCAAGTACTCTTTCAATATAATGAGACTGCGATAATGCTAGACCTTGTGGAGTTTTATGAATTCTGATGCCTAAGATCAAATCAGCAACTCCTAAGTCTTTCATATCAAATTTGCTAGCCAGCATACGCTTCGTAGCATTTACACCGATAATATCTCTACTCATTATCAACATGTCATCAACATATAAACAAACAATGACTTCATGATTTGGAGTATTTTTAATGTAAACACATTTGTCACACTCATTAATCTTAAATCCATTTGCCAACATTGTTTGGTCAAAATTCGCATGTCATTGTTTGGGTGCTTGTTTGAGTCCATAAAGTGACTTAACAAGTTTGCACACTTTCCTTTCTTTACCAGGAACCACAAAGCCCTCAGGTTGTTCCATGTAAATTTCTTCCTCCAATTCTCCATTTAAGAAAGCTGTCTTGACATCCATTTGATGGATTTCAAGACCATATCTGACACTTGATGCTACTAACACCGAATAGATGGTATTCTTGTTACCGGCGAGTATGTGTCAAAGTAATCAAGGCCTTCTTTTTGTCTATAACCTTTGACCACAAGTCTTGCCTTATATTTGTCAATAGTGCCATCAGCTTTCATTTTCCTTTTAAAAATTCATTTTGATCCTAAAGGTTTATTTTCAGGAGGAAGATCAACCAATTCCCATGTATGGTTGTTCAAAATTGATTCAATCTCACTATTTACTGCCTCTTTCCAAAATGTTGAATCAGAAGAAGACATCGCTGCTTTAAATGTTTGAGGCTCATTTTCAAGCAAGAATGTCACAAAATCTGGTCCAAAGGAAGTAGATATCCTTTGACGTTTGCTACGCCTTGCATCTGCTTTACTTGGTGTATTTTCCTTTGGTTCTTCCCGCGGTCGTTTAGATCTTTCACTTGACGACTCACATTCAGTTTTATACGGATAAATATTTTCAAAGAATTCAGCATTATCTGATTCAATTACCGTATTAACATGAATTTCGGGATTGTCCGATTTGTGAACCAAAAACCGACAAGCTTTGCTGTTTGTAGCATAACCAATAAAAACACAATCCACAGTTTTTGGTCCGATTTTTACCCTTTTGGGCAAAGGAACTTGGACCTTTGCTAAACACCCCCACACTTTGAAATATTTCAAGTTGGGTTTTCTTCCTTTCCATAGTTCATATGGAATAGATTGTGTTTTGCTGTGGGGCACCCTGTTGAGTATTCTTAGTTTGTAAGGATAGCCTCCCCCCACAAGCTTTGTGGTAACCCGAACCTTGTTAGTAAGGCATTCATCATTTCCTTTAATGTTCAGTTTTTCCTTTCCTCAATTCCATTTGATTGTGGTGTGTAAGGGCGATAGTTTGATGAATAATTCCATATTCTAAACATATCTCTGCAAAGGAGATTCGTACTCTCCTCCCTATCACTTCTAATCATTTTTATCTTTTATTCAATTGATTTTCCACTTCGTTTTTGTATTGCTTAAATGCATCAATTGCTTCATCCTTACTATTAAGCAAATACACATAACAATATTGAGTGCAATCGTCAATAAAAGTTATAAAATACTTTTTCCCACCATGAGATGGTATTGACTTCATATCACATATATCTGTAAATTAAGTCTAAAGGATTTGAATTCCTATCAATAGACTTATATGGATGTTTAACAAACTTTGATTCGACCATGCATTTCACATTTAAATTTATTACACTCGAATTTAGGCAATACTTCTAAATTAATCAATTTTCTAAGGTTTTGTAGTTGACATGTCCTAAACGAACATGTCATAAATTATTTGACTCAATAAATAAGACGGTGAATTCTTATTAATACTGTCAACAACCATTACATTGAGTTTGAAAAGGCCCTCGGTGAGGTAGCCATTTCCTATGAACAAATCATTCTTACTTATTATAATTTTCTCACTAACCAACACACATTTAAACCCGTTTTTGACGAGTAGTCCGGCTGAAACTAAATTCTTCTGAATTGTTGGAACGTGCATAACATTGTTGAGAGTCAGGACCTTGCCGGAAGTCATCTTCAGAAGTATCTTCCCATATCCTTCAACCTTGGCTGTTGCAGTATTTCCCATAAACAGTACCTCTTCGGGTCCAGCGGGAGCATAGGTTGCAAATGCTTCTTTTGTAGCGCAAACATGTCGAGTGGCACCAGAATCAAGCCACCACTCTTTTGGGTTTCCAACCAAATTGCACTCCGATAGCATTGCACACAGATCATCCATATCATCATTCTTTTCCACCATATTGGCTTGTCCTTTTCCCTTGTTCTTTTTCGGGAGACGACAATCTGGGGCTTTGTGGCCAGCTTTCCCACAATTAAAGCAGTTGCCCTTGAACTTTTTCTTGTTGGAATCCTTCTCTTTTCCAGAAGGCCTCTCATTTTCTTGTTCTTTTTCAAAGCATCATCTTCAACGATGTTTGCCCCTTCAATTGGTGAAGTCTTACGGTACCTCTTCTCAGTGGTTTTGTTAACTTCTTCGATCTTGAGACTAATCACAAGATCTTCCAACTTCATTTTCTTTCTTTTGTGCTTAAGATAATTCTTGAAATCTTTCCATGAGGGCGGCAACTTCTCAATCATTGCAGCCACTTGGAATGCTTCATTTACTACCATACCTTCAGCAATAAGGTCATGGAAGATAAGTTGAAGCTCTTGAACTTGGGTTCCAACGGTTTTTCCATCCACCGTTTTGTAGTCTAGGAATTTGGCAACCACGAACTTCTTCAAGCAAGCATCTTCAGTTTTGTACTTCTTTTCAAGTGCAGTCCACAGTTCTTTGGAAGTCTCTACTGCACTGTAGACGTTGTACAAGTCATCTTCTAAGGCACTCAAAATGTAGCCTTTGCACAAAAAATCGGCTGTTTCAAGCCTCGGTAACTATGAACTGTTGGTTGTCGTGCATGTCGGCGGCAGCACGGGATGGTCCTCGTTGGTGAACTTTTGCATACCAAGGGTGGTAAGCCAAAAGAACATTCTTTCTTTGTCATTCTTTAAAGTTGGCACCGTGAACTTCACAGGTTTCTCGGTGTGTACAATGCAGGTTGTAAGAGTAACTGGCCAGTGCGATTCGCAGAGGTAGTTCCAGTCTCAATTGCCATTATTCGTTTGTCACTGTCAAATTGACAAACTGTTTTAGTTAATAAAACCAGAATAGCAATTCAATCACAGACTTAAACGATGAAGATTTTATTTCTTCAAATCGCAGTATAATTATGAAACTTTAGTTTTCCAACGAAGTTTTTATATCTTCGAGTCAGAATACTAATATTCATATGGAGTAGAAAACTACACAAGTTTTAATCTCCAAACCAGAATACAGCATCCGAAGCCGAAGCCGAAGCCGAGCCGAGCGACGACGACGACGCGAGGGGTCCTTGCCCCCTCAACCCTTTTACTGACAAGAAGGAGTAATTCTACTTATAAGTAGAAGACCTTTTCTTTCCACTACCGATGTGGGACAAATGCTTATTTTATAAAGCAAGAGAGAATTCCCACTTTTCTTTCCACTACCGATGTGGGACAACTCCCACTTTTCTTTCCAATCATTTCCCATTCACCAATATCAATACCCAACAGCTTCATGAAGAATTAGGTGATTCTTTTTTGTTATTTTTTTTATTCGTAAGTACTCTTCCGTGATTTTCACTTCTTCTACTCTTTATGTGTATGTCGTATGAATGTCACGTGTATCTCATGTATATAATATTGATACACGACATATACACAACATTCACTAATATATGGATTCGTATGTTTGTACTTGTATGTCGTATGTATTTCATGTGTTTACAATGATGCATACAACATACAATACCATACCCTCATTTCACGACCAGTACATACACACCTGACATACGTCCTACATATACTCGATATACAATCATTCCACATCAGATCATCACCATAATCATCACCTCTATAATCCACCTATAGTTAAACAACAAAATTTGTCATTAATCATATTTAGCAATGGATTATCAAAAACATATATTAGCTACGAGTAATTTAGTGACGGATTAGCAACAAAGTTCGTAATTAGTTTCATTCTTTTCATAGTGATTTAGATATTATTTAAAGGTTGGCGCTTTTTATCATGAAAAATAATATCTCTTGAGTGAAGCATAATATATTACTTCTTCTCTTCTAATTTATGTGGCATTCTTCGAATTTCGAGAGTCAATTTTTTAAATTTTGATCTTGAATTGAACATGAAATCTTTTAATTTTTTAAAATAAAATTTACATATTTGAAAAACTACATAAAAATTACAATAAATTACACTAATTGATAAGTTAATATATTTAAAAGATATATGAAAAAATCATGATAAAAAAATTGGTTTTTAAAAAATGAAATTGATAGAGGAGAAAAAATTTGTAATCAATTGCAATAAAATGTCTAACTAAAAGTGGTCTTCAATTAGACAAGTTGTCTTATACCCTTCCTCTATACAAAATGCTAAGGACAGCATCAACTCTTTTTTAACTCATTTTGAACTAGCCGTCTAATATGACTCTACCTACCCGTTTAGTACTACCGTGATTGATATTTTTCGCTTTTCGAGAGTCAAATAAATTATTTTGCTTTATTATAATTTTTTATAATGTCTTTTAAATTATTAATTATGATAATTTATAATACTTTTTATTTATAAAAAATTAAAAAATTTATATTCTAACACACGGTCAAAATTAAAAAGTTCGATTTTAAAAAAGTGAAAGCGAGGATATTTTTGGGACGGGGGAATAGTTCTTTTCAGAAAATACTTTTCCTAATGTATCTTTCGTTGAAAGTTCGAAAACGCGTATGGGCGACAAGTTTGTAAATAATAATTCAACAAATGGTATAACTTACCCACCCCCACTACTATAAATACTTGTCTCACATTATCATTTTCTGCACTCCGATCACAATTTTTGTATAACCAATTTGATTATAATACCAAATATGTCAGGAATCATTCACAAGATAGAGGAGAAACTCCACATCGGAGGTCACAAGGAAGGAGAAAAGCACCATGACCATAATAAACACAAGCCTGAAGGCCACCATGAGGAGCACAAAAATCATGAGCACGGCCATAGTGAAGAGCACCATAACAAGAAGGACAAGAAAGAGAACAAGGACAAGAAGGATAAGAAAGAGAACAAGGACAAGAAGGATAAGAAGGACAAGAAAGACAAGAAGGACAAGAAGGAGAAGAAGCATGATAGCAGCGGCAGCGACAGTGATTAGATCACATATATCCTCTCAAACAGGAGAGGAACCACCCTTTTAGCTACAGGTTCAGAATTCAGTAGCTTGACTCAAATTCTGTATTTGTGTTAAATTTATTTGATATAGGTTCAGCAGAATTCAATAGCTTAACTTAAATTCTGTATTTGTGTTAAATTTATTTGATATGTAAATATAATATATTCAGAACCTATAACAAAAAAAAATTTGTAATCAAGAACTCATAAACTAAAAATTTCTAACTTCGCATTTGTGACCCCAAATTTACCTACCTAACCTTTATCCCAAGACCATAGCAGCAGTAGCTACTTTCTTTTATGCATCTATTTTCTATGTACCAATGCTCTCCTTATTTTCATTCTTCATTATCAGTTTGCTCGTTCAGATTCCACTTATGAGATTACACCGAATTTATTATTGTTGTATTATCAATTTGCTCATATATCTTTAACTTTTGTGGAATTTGACTTTCCGATTCATTGTTGTCTAACTCTTTGATTTTTTTTTGGCAATCAAGAAAGTGAACTGCAGTTTTTGATTCCCCTCCCCTACCTGTAATAAAGAATTTTAAAAACAAAACTGCAGTTTTTGGTAATATTTTAGTTGCCGGGGTTTTACTCCTCCGTCCAAAAGAGAAGAAAGGGATTTAAATTGGTAAAACTCAAAGAAGTCCCGCAATGATATGTACATCAGTATATTTTTAATGCTGACTACATGTGCAACCCCTTAAACTTGTGTGAATTTTTATTTAGATAGTTATACTAAGGCTTATTTCAATTAGATACTGCGTTTGACCATAGAAATAAAAAAAAATCATTTTTTTGTAATTTTTGAAGTTGAAGTTAGAGTTGTATTTGGCCATAGTTTTGCGAATAATATTTGATTGTTGTAATGTATTTTTTCTTAAACATATGAAATATGATTTATAATCCCAATTTTTAAAAACTAACAAAATCAGCCAAATCAATTAATAAACGTAACAGTGCATAAACATTGTCCATCAATCATTTCCCACTACATTCAACATGATTTATATAGAGTTTCTTTAATACGATCCTATAATAGTTCACAGTTATTCACATCTTCAACATATATCGTCATTAGACCACACATTCTCTAATATTTTCTAGTTCAAAGTTGTGGGGTATTTACACGGATTGTTGGATGAATTAAATGAGTTCAAATTTATAAAATAAAAATATAGGATAAAATTTGAAAAGATAAAGACAAAAGCAATGGTCAAAAATTAAAAGTGAAAATTGTGAAATCATGGTTTGGGTGTTTTTCAAATTTAAAATATAAGTTCAAGTTGTATTTGAAATTTTCTAAAAAAAGTGAAATTTTTTTTCCAGAAAAAGTGAATAATTTTCATGACCAAACCAGTCATCTTTGTAAAAATAGTGGTTATTTAGGCACAAGGTGCTGATGTGGCATAAAGTTTGAGTATCACGTATCAACGGCGCGTGAACTTGTTAGAAAAGTTGCTTACGTGGATAAAAAACCCATCATCTTCTGTATTTAATTCTCACAAAAATAGAATAGTCCCTAAATTTCCTAGTTCCAGGCCATTATTAGCAGATTTATGCTTCCATAACATGAAAAACAAAGGCAACAATTTCAAGCTTCTTTCCTCACACTGATTTTCAAAAATAGATTTAAGTAATGGAAAATTTGCAGACATGACCTCAAATTTAAAATATGAGGTGCCGAAAATATTGCGGAGAATCCGTCGATGGGTTTGTAGTCATTTAAATTTTATTGGATTTAAATTCATAAATTAATTTATATTATATTAAATTCAAGAAAATAGTTTAAATAATGTGGTTAATATGATTAGATTAATCATCTAATTTTAAATGTATTGAGCTAGTCCATTTAATTGGGATTCAAATGATGGGTCCGCTTTAATAGCCCAAGGTCCAAGCCCATCTTAAAGTCCAGGTCCAGGTCCATGTTACGTGTCAAATGAGGTGACAATCCAAGTCAAACTAATGAGCCAATGAAATCATATCAAGTGTGCGGATGACATGCTCCGACCAATCAAATTGAAGCTTGTCACCATATGAATGTGATTGCTCAGTTCAAACAACCAATTAAATCACACGGCTACACCACCACCATCCCTACAACTATAAATATGGGTCCTCATAACTCATAAAAGGAGGAGGAATTAAGAACAAGAAGTAAGAAGAGAGTTCGTGGATCAAATACCACATATTTCTCTACAAGCTACAAGTTCAAGCATTCAAGAAAATCAAGTTCAAGTTCAAGTTGAAGATTAAGAACAACAACAAAATATCAGGGCGTTCCAGATCAAGTTACTTGTTGGTGGCAAATAATTCAAGTTCAAGCTCAAATACGAAGATTCAAGATCAAGCTACTCAGGCCCTTGAATCCAAATTAAATTTAAGTTCACATAGTTTATATTATTGTTTTGAGAATCTAAGGATTATATAGGCATAGTAACACTCAATATACTTGAAATCAAATACTACATTTTGTTGCTCAGTTTTCCTATCTTGAATTATTATTTTTCTCGACTCGAAATTTGTTGTTTATAAATTTTGGTACGCCCAATGGTATAATATCTACCTCTCATCTCTTCACATTAATCATCAAATTTTAAGAATACCGAAATGACATCAAAGAAGATCAACTGCAAATCTGCTGCTACTAAGGTTACTGATTTCAAGTTTTCCTCCGAGGTGGAGAACATACTGCTACGGGAAGTTTGGAACCCGTCACCAGGAACAAAGTGAACTTGCTAGGACAAAAAGCATCTCAAGTGTCGTCTGCATCAGTTCATGTCTTCGAACTTCAATCCTCAAAGGGGGCAAGGTTATTTTCGAATGAATTGGAAGAAGGAGATAATATCACTGAGATCGTTGAAAAGACATTGGCTCAGCTTAGCCTATTTCAAACTAAGAATCCCAGCATCCAAGATGATAATGATGCCTTGATCACCAGATCTGCTCTAATCACTCCACGTAACATGTTCCACCCAAATTTCAGTTTGAGGAAAAAATCCGTGTTTTGTTCCATCATCGACAACATCCATCCAAGCAATGATGACCAACACCTCGACTGTTGAAGAGCAACTTGCAAGCTTGAAGAAGATGATTGGCGAGTTGACGAAATATGTAGAAGATCAAGATAATCGAATTGTCAAGTTGACAGACAGATTTAATAGTATGATAGAGGGAGATGCAAGTCATGTACCTGGAAAGCTTTCTATGGCACAAGAAAAAGAAGATATGTCTACGAAGCAAGTATGATATGCAACAACCATCCAAGCAATGATGACTAACACCTCAACTGTTGAAGAACAACTTGCAAGCTTGATAAAGGCGATTGGCCAGTTGACGAAATATGTAGAAGATCAAGATAATCGAATTGTCAAGTTGACAGATATATTTGATAGTGTGATGGAGGAAGATGCAAGTCATGCACCTAGAAAGCTTCCTATGGCACAAGAAAAAGAAGATCTATCTACGAAGCTAGTACATTTTTCTGAAGAACTGCAAGTATCCTATGAAGGATTAATTCCAATTCATCAATTGAAGGACTTCATTATGGGACCATCAAAGATAAGTATGATGTGGATGCCAAGTCTTCTGTTACATACGTCAAGACATACACGTTAATGATTGATGGGTTAAAGATGAATGCAGGTTATCAACCTTCAAAATTTCAACAATTTGATGATAAAGAAAATTCAAAATAATATGTTGCACACTTCGTCGAAACCTGCAATAATGTTGGAACCTTTGAGGATTATCTAGCAGTTTGTACGCTCCTTGCAAAGCGATGCTTTTGACTGGTATATAGATGTCGAGGCTGGTTCCATTGATATCTTGGAGCAACCTTTACATGAATTTCTCAACCGCTTCTACAACATAAGGCATACTGTAAGCACGGTCGAACTCACAAATATGCTTCAATGGAAAGATGAATCTGTCATTGATTTTATCAATCTGATGGAGGAATGCAAATCTCAATTGAAAAGATAGACTTAGTGAGACTTCTAGAATAGAAATGTGTATCCAAGGAATGCACTGGGAACTTCTTTATATCCTACACAAAATCAAGCCCAAATTCTTTGAAGACTTAGCTACGCATGCTCATGATATGGAGTTAAGCATGTCCTTATCAAGGGCCGCCTGTTTACGAGCCTCACAAAGGAAAGGATAAAATAAAAGTGAAAAAAAGGGCAGGTTTGTGCCAAAGTCTTAGAGCAAAGAGTTGATGAATGTTAATGCCGCGCCATTAAAGGTCACCACAAATCTAAGCAAGAAGCAAAGTGTGAAGACTACGTCTTTCCAAAATAATGTAGGCAGAAAGTTAACTTTGACGGAAATTCAAGCGAAAGAGTATCCATTCCTAGACACAGATGTTCCAACAACATTTGAAGAACTCATTGCATTGAAATCTATCGACTTACCTGAAATAAATCGGCCAGACGAAGCTGAGAGGACTAATGATCTAAATTATTCAAGTATCATCGATTGATAGGTCACCCCATTTAAACGTGTTTCATCATCAAAGAAATGGTCATGGACTTGGCCCATGAAGGAAATATATTGCTCGAAGATAAGAAGAAAAGCTCAAATCAAGTCTCTGTCACATTTGGTTCGCTACATCCCATATTTATTTGAAACTTTGTCGAAGTACATGTATGTGGAGATATTCTCACTGCATCACCACCAAAGATGATTAAATTTGGAAACTTTGACCCCATTGATGTTAGCATGCCATTACACCTTCCTATGATGAATGAAGTAATAGTGAAGGAGAAATCTTTAGAAGAAAGGCAATCTAGAGATGATCACACCGATGATGAAGGATGAACTCTGGTGACTCGGTGGAGACGCTGCAAAATGAGCTTACGAAGAGAGTCAAGTAAATAGGTGACAAAAGTAAAGATGATGAAAAGACCTAAGAAGCCAAGGGTAAAGAAGAATGTGAAAAATTAAAGATCGAGGAGACTCACTATCAAAAGCTACATTGTTCGATTACACTGGAGGAATTCTTGCCATACTGGTTTCGTAGAAAAATTTCTCACTATGATACCAAGGCCTCATGTTGCAACATTGATGAAGAAGAGACGAAAAAGGAAGATTCAGCATTATCGTCACCTCTACTGCCCGAAAAGCTCACCGAGACTCTCTCTGAAGAAGTGGACGCTTGTGATGCAAAAATCACATTCACTAAAGATGATATTTTGTTAGGATAAACATTGTATAATCATCCTTTATATATGATTGGCTTTGTACGAGGGCATAAAGTGAATAGAATTATGATTGATGATGGGTCTAGAGTCAATATTATCCCAACTCGCACTGTGAAGGAGCTTCGAATCTCAGTTGATGAACTATCTAAAAATCATCTAATGATTTAGAGATTCAACCAATGGGTGCAAAGAGCTATATGTGCTTTCAAATTAGAAATCAATATGGGTGATATGTGTATGAGCGCACGGATGCACATGATTGTTGCAATGACCTCATGTAATATCTTGTTAGAAAGGACATGGATACACGATAAAGTGGTTCCATCCACTTACCATCAGTGCTTTAAGTACTTTGAAGATGGGGTCCAAAAGAAGATAGTGGCTGATGATGACCCTTTCGCAGAGATAGAAGCATACTTTGCAAATGCAAAATTCTACTTAAAGAATCATGTCTCTAAGGAAGTCAAAGTTGATAACACAGTTCCAATCAAAATGATGGATATTGCAATGAAGGCTGATGTAGCAGCTGGAAAGGTGAAGATCATGGTTGACGAAAATCAAGCGCTTTCTGATATGAATAAGGTACTCAAGACAAACGTGGTATCTTCAAGTAAAAAAGTGACTCATGTTCTTCAATATGTCCCAAAGGCATAAAAGGTTGAAAGCCAATATTTGGAGTCGCAACATAATATGGTAGGTGGGTTGACTTGTCCTATAAAGCGAACTGATGTGATCAAGTCATCTCCAAAACAGGTGGAAGGATTTATCAAATCATCCAACTACAATTCATATGAATCACTTCCTAAAAGGATCACGGATGAGGGTTTTAATCAAACGCCCACAAGTTATTAGCAAAAGGTGGATACAATCCCAACGAACCTTCTAAATTAGGGAAGCTCCCGTCAGAAGTAGTTGGAAAGGAAAACCATAGCCTAAACCCTACTTAGAACATGATGATAGAGGAAGGGTATATTATCAAACAATCGCGTGAAGGTCTGAGTTATACACAAGCATCACCAATACGCATCTCTATAAGAAGGGCAAGCAACCACCATATTATTACTAAATAAGAGTCTATGGCATCTAACAAAAGGACTTTTGTCTTTGATCGGCTTACCCACCCAACTCTACGAACTTCAGTGTTTGATAGGTTGGGACCATTGAAGAAGTAACATAAGCATCAAATAAATAACAGAAGGATGGAAGCACCTACTTTTGCTCAAAAGTAAGACGTTGTCGAGGATTGCCCGAGTTTGATTCCTTCTAGAATAAGGTGAGAAATGAAACTTGTAGTTTCATGTGGAGAGGTTCTCAAGGCAAAAATGCATACTACATTCCATACTAAGGAGCATGATGAAGATGAGGAAAGTGTAAGATCATCATATAACGTCGCTATTTGGGATGAGCAAAGTACCACGCATCATGCGAGAATTGAGGGAAATTATGTTTTTACACGTTATGACATATCTTTCAGTGCTGGTGATCCCCAAGAAGATGAAGATGCACCGCCTGAGTCTGAAAAGGGGGTAAAGACAACAGTTAATGCATTAAAGGAAGTCAATCTTGGAAATGTGAAGATCCAAGGCCCACATATGTAGTTTTCACACTAAATGTTGATGAAAAGAATAAGTATATTGAGCTATTAATGGATTTCAGAGATGTATTTGCTTAGAGTTACAAAGAGATGCCAGGATTAGACCCCAAAATTGCAGTCCGTAATCTCGTTGTAAAACAAGGTGCTCATCCTATTAAGAAAGCTCAACGTAGCTTCAGACCTGAACTAGTTCCTTTGATTGTAACTAAAGTAAACAAGCTCATTAAGGCGGGTTTCATTCGTGAAGTCAAGTATCCCACGTGAATTTCAAAAATCGTGCATGTTAGAAAGAAATATGGACAAATCCGAATTTGTATTGACTTTAGAGATCTTAACAATGCATTCCCTAAGGATGAATTTCCTCTTCCAATCCCCGAGCTTATGATTGACGCTATGACTGGATCTGAGGCAATGTCTTTAATGGATGGTTCATCTAAATACAATCAATTTCGCATGACACCAAAGCATGAAGAACTTACTGTTTTCCGCACTCCTAAAGGTATATATTGCTACAAGGTAATGCTTTTCGGTTTGAAGAATGCTGGTGCTACTTTCAATGATCCATGCATAATATTTTTGATGATATGCTATGTTGATGATTTGGTGATGAAATCAAGGAAGATCGATGACCACTTGCAAGATTTGAGAATGGTGTTTGAACGGCTGTGAAGATACCAACTCAAAATGAATCCTTTAAAGTGCACCTTTGGATTTTCTTTTGGAAAGTTCCTCGACTTTATTATTCGACAACAAGGGATAAAAAATGATTAAGCTAAGGTAGATTCCATTTTGAAAATGCCTGAGCCCAATGATATTCATGAGTTAAAAAGCTTGCAAGGAAAGTTGGCATATCTTATGAGGTTAATTTCAAATCTTGCTGGGAGATGTCAACCATTCAGTCGTCTTATGAAGAAAGATGTCCCTTTTGAATGGGACCAAGCTTAGACAAATGCTTTTGAGAGAATAAAATCTTAATTGATGAAGCTTCCAGTAGTTGTAGCTCCCATACCTAGAAAACCGTTGATATTATATATTGCGGTGCAAGAAAGGTCAGTAAGAGCACTTCTAGCTCAAGAAAACAATGAAGGGAAAGAAAATACCCTTTATTACTTGAGTATGATGATGACACCGAATGAGATGAAGTATTCACCTATCTAGAAGTTATGTCTGGCACTTGTATTCTCAATTCAGAAGATGAAGCATTATTCCAAGCGCATGTTGTGAAAATCATCTCGAAAGTAAATCCTATCAAGTTTGTCATGTCCAAATCCGTCCTAAGTGATCAATTAACAAGGTGGTACCTCCAATTTCAGCAATTTGAAATTATATATATTTTTTAAAAGGCGTAAAAGAACAAGTACTAGCAGACTTCTTGGCCAACCATTCAATTCCAGATGAATGAGAGTTATCTGATGAGCTACCTGATGAAGATGTGATGCTTATAGAAATTCAGCTTCCTTGGAAGATGTACTTTGATGGTGTTTCACATTGTGAAAGAGCTGGTGCTGGAGTAGTGTTTGTCACTTCTTATGGGGAAGTCCTGCCATATTCCTTCGCCCTAATGCAACACTGCTCCAATAATATTACTGAATATCAAACACTCATACTTGGGCTTGAAATGGCTGTTGATATGAAACAATTGCAACTACAAGTTTTTGGAGATTCCATGTTGGTGATCAATCAAGTTTTGGATAGTTATGAAGTCAAAAAACCAGAGTTGCTTCCATATCGCAACTATGCTCAGAAATTGATAGGTTGGCTTGAAGAGGTGACTATTCAACATGTTCCTAGAAAGGAAAATAAGAAAGCTGATGCATTAGCAGCTTTGGCTTCTGCATTAGTATCGCTTGATCAAATGCATGTCATTGTTTGCCAGAGATGGGTAGCATCTCCACTAAATGATTATCAAAAAGAAGTTGAGCATGTCATCGCCACTTCGGAGGTGGAAATTGAAGACTGGCAACAACCAATAATTGATTACTTGTGTTATGGGATATTGCTAGAAAATCTTCAAAGGAAGATGGAAATCCGACGGCGAGCTCCTCGCTTCCTTTATTATAAGGATACACTCTATATACCATCATTCGATGGAGTACCCATACGTTGTTTGGGGGTGGATGCGTTCGTTCAAGTCATGCAAGAGGCATCTTCTGGAGTATGTGGGGCACATCAATCTAGGCCAAAAATTTTTTTCATATAAAAAGAATGGGGTATTATTGGTAAACTATGGTGAAGAATTGTTTGGATTACAGTCGAAGGTGTAAAAGCTTGTCAATTCCATGCTAATTTCATACATCAACCACTAGAAGTATTACACCCAACAATTAATTCATGGTCATTTGAGGCTTTGAGTTTGGATGTTGTTGGACGATTGCTAAAGTCTTCTGGGGGACGTTTGTATATTCTGGCTGCAACTGATTACTTCTCAAAATGGGCAAAAGATGTTTCACTTAAAGAAGTAAAGAAGGAGAAAGTGACAAATTTCATTCGAGTCAACTTTATCTATCATTTTGGCATTCCTTGATATATTTTGACTGACAACGGTAAGCCATTTGATAACAAGTTGATTACCAAGATTTGTGACCTTTTTGGCTTCAAGCAACGTAACTCCTCTATGTATTATGCTACTGCCAATGGCCTCGCTGAAGCATTTAACAAGACACTCTGCAACTTGTTGAAAAATGTCGTCTCCAAATCTAAGAGAGATTGACATGAAAGAATGGAAGAAGCTCTTCTGGCGCACAATACCACTTATCGCACACCAACGCAAGTGACTCATTATTCTCTTATTTATGGAGTTGAAGTGTCCTTCCACTTGAGCGTCAAATACCGTCATTGCTTCTTGCTATTCAAGAATGACTCACTGACATAGAAAATGCTAGGTTACTCCTTGAAGAATTGGAGGCTCTTGATATAAAGAGGCTAGAAGCTCAACAAAGTCTGGAATGCTATCAATCCCGTCTGTCTTGATATTTAAATAAGAGGATTCGCCTTAGATACTTTTAAGTGAGTTATTAAGTTCTTGTTGTAAGAAGACCTATTATTACTTCTCGTCGATCTGGAAGCAAGTTCTCTGCTAAATGGGATGGGCCATACATTGTGCAAGAAGTGTACTCAAGTAGCCCTTACAAGCTTGTTGACTCAGAAGGTTTGTGGATTGGCCCCATCAATGGGAAATTCATGAAGAGGTACTATTATTGAAGAAGAAACACAACGCTCCTTATGGCACGAACATAAACTGCATGTACACTCCTGGCCCGCATGAGTATAAACTATGCACAGCCTCAAAAGAAAAATATCCGCTAGGTTGAAAATCTCGCAAGATATAGCCTTAGGACTCAAAAACAATATCTGCTAGGTTGAAAATCTCGCAAGTGGTGGCCTAGGAAAAAGTTAGGACACTCATTTTTCTGAACTACAGTATGGCTTGATCCTCTTCTCCGAAGTACATTGGCATCTTAGACTTTTATTCTAAGTTCAGTCACATGAGTAAAAAAATACATGGTGTTATATGGTGATTGAATTGAATTGATCAAACTATCGAATAAATTGTCTTAATGTTGAGAGAATTTAATACATCGATCACAAGTGAAGGATATAATGAAGCAGTTGTTATCTGTTATCCTAAGCCATGACACTAATTAGACGAAAGAGTTGTTGTTAAGTCGTTCTGAATGTCCCTATCAAGTTGGAAGAATCGCTTCATTACAGACGATATTGATAAATAATCATGAGTATCCATTCAACTTGAATTGAGCCTCTATACTTGGTATGCTTATAATATTTTTATTGTGTCAGACCATTCGTAATTATGAAGCTTCTAACTCCAGATATGATTTTTTTGGCAACAGTGCGCAAAGCTGGAACCAAACACGAAAGTCAATTTGATTGATTTGTAAACTTCATTCTGATCAATCTAGAAAGTATTATTCTCCAAATATTTTATATGATTGAGATATGGATGTCTAGTTTTCATTAGAGAAGACCATGCATTATTTCATACCTCCTAGCTCAAGATATAAATATTTTGGTGAAATCGCGCAAATCTGAATCTATGAGCATACTGATATCTAAGGTGTACTTCTAGAATTTATCCGGGACGATTATGAAAGTATAAAATTCTGAATATTGGACATGTCTTAGACATGGAAGTCTAGTTTATGTGGAATTAAACATTTCATGATTTGGTATTTCTACATCAAGATATAAATATTTTGGTGAAACCGCGCGAATCTGAATCTGCCAGCATGCCGATATCTAAGGTGTACATCTAGAATTTATCTGGGATGATTTTGAAGGTATAAACTCTGAATTTTGGATATGTCTTAGATATAGAAGTCTAGTTTATGTGGGATTAAATGGCTTGTGATTTCAGCATTCTTAAATAAAGATACAACTATTATGGTGAAACCGCATAAATATGAATCTGCTAGCGTGCCGATATCTAAGGTGGACTTCTAGAATTTATCTGGGATGATTTTGAATGTATCCAACTATGAATTTTGGATATGTCTTTAGACTAGAAATCTAGTTTCTTGCGAATTAAATGACTCACGATTTCGATATTCCTACATCAAGATATAATTTTTTGGCATAAAGATGCAAAGCTGATGAACAATGTTTAAGAGAGATTTGGAGCCTAACACAATGGTATTAGTGTATCAGAATAGATATAGCATTCTTGATGAAGCAAAACGTAGAAACAAAATACATCAAGGAGAATGTGCAATCTAAATAAAAATAGATGAATTCTTTATTTATGAAAATAACATCCACGAATCAATCAAATGCAAAAAAAGAGGGAGAAATAGAGCAACTGAAATACTTTCTATAGACTAATCTAAACACAATTTGCAATTGATTAAGTCTTGATGCATAGCTTTCATGCGCTTCTTCTTTTGCTCTAAATCAATCAAGTCATCAGCATTCGACAAGTCTGCATCAATGCATGCGTCGAACTCCTTTCCAACATCAAGGCTCCTAATTTGTCTTCTTCGACTTCTTTCTCGGTAACTTCTAAAAGGACTTCTAAATTCGCCTCCTTGGTGCGCAACTTCTAGAGATTGACGGATAGATGAAACTATTTCAATTTTCTCATATTCTTCAAACATGGCATTTGAAAGACGCTCTCCAACTACTATAAATAGCTCTTTTCTGATACCTTCCACACCCTTATCATGAAGAGTTGATTGTGCCTTGTCGTAGAAGCGGCAAGCTCAAAAAAGGACTTCAATAACTTAATTAAAGGGGAAACATCCACATCCTTGCAATTCATATCCTTGAGAATCACTTGGACTTCTTCTTCAAGAGAGAAAGCACAGTCTACATCAATTTCGGAAAGCTTACCCTGAATCACAGTCCAAAGATTAGAAATAAACATCTTTCAATAGTTTAAGACAACCTTCTTTCCATCAAACAGGGAAACTACAGATGTTGGATGTGTGTTCAAATCAGTACTCAACTTTTCTTTCACTCTATCACGAGGAATATAAGTTGTCTCTTTTCCCGCCTTAGTTGTAGAAGATGATTTTATTGGGTTCGGACCGGAAACAGACTCACCACTCTCCGCTGACCTTTCTCGTTGTAATGGTCCAACATCATTTGGCTGCATAAGAAGGACAAATAGTTAGTAAGGTCATTATGACATGTTTGGCGAACTAAAGGATTTAATTATACCTATTTAATAAGAGCTGTCAAAGTCCTCGAAGGACTACCAAACCAATGGGACACGTCAGGTATAACTCCCGTGGGATTGTGTGTTGATTTAATGCGTGCAAATTTCTTCTCCTTCCGTGGCGGAGCAAGTCCATACCTTAGAGCTCTGTTGTACCAAAAATTTACCCACTTGCTCAAAGCGACTCTTGAGTTATCACTCATGCCCTCTTGTAGATAATGAAAAGTTGCAGATAAGTACTCACAAACTCGAGGAATATATCTCTAATCTTTCACGTCAACACCTGTGAGTTCTTTAGTTTCAGGGATAACCTCCTCATAGAAAGAATCTCCAATCGGCAAACCTCCAATGGTAAATAGGTCCTCTAAATAAATAGACAGTTCCCTGACGTATATAAGAAGTGTATTCTTCTTGGGGTACCACGCTTCACAAAATGCGTGTAATATATTTGAATTCCGATCATAGGTAAAAAGCGAGGCATAAATGACATCATAAATATCAGCTCCATTTAAGACTTCTTGACTTCTACCGAGTGTATCCTCGGCCCACTCCAAATACCCAGGAATGTGACAATATTCACCTTCGAACACTACTGTCTCTCCCTAACGTGTTTCTCCGCGAACTATGCGATGACCCAAGCTCGAAAGGGAGCTTGCAATATTTGTACAACGGTGGTTGGGAGCTTGAAGAGACTACATTTAAGAAGATCGAGCTGAAGCACGTTTGCATTCTGAAGTCAAGTTTGCCATATGAAGTGAGTTTTGAAGAGGTGGCCATGAACCTGCATACCATCCATTAAAGGAGTATGAACCAACAATTTTATTTGTACTGCTACACCACCTTTATTACTCTCAATAATAAGATACTTAAGTTTGTATGAGGGAGAAGTGTAATCTCTAAAATTCACTATCTTGTTGAGATGCAAGGACAAAAGAAGTCATCACCATCTAACTCAAAGGCACGGGAACGAATATAAAGATTAGGGCAGATAAAATCATAATCAAAATATTAAAGCGTTGACGAAATTCATCTTGTATTACACCTTGAGCCTGATTTTTTTCAAGAATATAATCTAAATCTTAAAGCGTTGATGAAATTTACCATGTACTAGGCCTTAAGCATGGTTTCTTGAAGAACACAAATGAAATCTTAAAGCGTGGATGGAATTCACCCTGTACTACACCTTAAGATTGGTTTCTTCAAAGGACATTCCCAAAAGCTTAAAGCGCGGATGAAATTCACCCTGTACTACGTCTTAAGCCTGGTTTCTTGAAAAACACAATCAAAGTCTTAAAGCGTGGATGAAATTCACCCTGTACTACACTTTAATCTTGATTTCTTCAAAGAACATTACCAAAATCTTAAAGCACGGATGAAATTCTCCCTATACTATGCCTTAAACTTGGTTTTTTCAAAGGACATAACTAAAATCTTAAAGCACGAATAGAATTCATCCTGTACTACACTTTAAGATTTGTCTCTACAAAGGGTCACACTGATCATGAATGGTTTCAAAAAAAATAGAAAGGCTGCAAATCATAAAGATATCGTGTAATGCAGAGACAAGTTTTTAACATGCAACCGTCTTTTCCAAATAAATTATCATTGAGCTATATAAATTTATGGCTATGCATATATGAACGAACTAGTTATCTTTGGTATGGCAACCATAAGGGAAAAGCATTGGAATGAAATATGGGTGCAAATTTGTGAGAACTGATATGAGAGTACGGATCCCCCATGTCAAGCAACATAACTATAATTGTGAACCTACTGAAAAATCAAGAACTAGTGATTGGGTTTCATTAAATAATAAAGCTATGTTGATTAAAGTCGAAAACACAAGATTAGTAAAAACTATTTTTTTTTAGTTCATCTGGCAGAAACATAGTAACCATATTGGAAACACGGGATAAGATAAAATTATTTTCATGCACTGAAAAGTTGATACAGCTGCTACTTGAATATTTTTAAAGAAGTCATGCTTCTTAATTCCTTAACCATCTACCAAACACTTTAAGTAAAGATGGAATTAAAAAAAAGGTATCTGACACACTTGGAAAGCAATAATTATGCATGAACAACAGTAATGCAGAAAAGGTTTTTCAGGAAACTTATCAAAACAAATGCTTGACAATCGGTGGCTTTTAGCAAATCCTTCAAATTGCATCAGAGACTTTTAATGAGCAATCTCAAAGGGACGGGCTGCTATTTATAGACTGGTCAGGGAGGTAATTAGTTTTCTAGTCTAAAATAAACTCAACACCTAAACCTGATAAATCAAATATTTCCGGGAAAAGGACAAAAACATATGTGGATCTCTACAAATTAGCTGTAAAGTGAATCCTTTCTTTACTAAAAGAAGAATTCTCTTTTACAAGGTTTCCTTGGAGCAATAGTGCTGTGGGCCATAGTCACATTCAACAAATCAAAATCTCAATTGATATATGGGTAAATTTTCCAACGTAGAAGATCTTTTCCTCCAACAAAGATTAAAAGGTGGTATGCCTCACATGAGATAAACCATAAAGCTATGGGATCTGAAGTTCATGATTTTTTATGGGCTGGGCCTTGTAAGTGCACCTCATAAAAACTATAATCAGTGAGCTTATTGGGCATTAAGTCATTAAATTAAGTAATGTCACGCCCCGACTTTTCTCAAATATTCACTTAGAGCGTGATGACATCTGGGCAACTATTCCTTTCCAGACGAACCATTAACTTCTTTTCTTCCTAAATTAAATATGTATTTAGGTGCGAAAATAATAGATAAAATAAGAAATTTGAAGTTTAAAAAGAACAATCCCATGTGGGGCATTCCCCAAGATAACGAAACTTAATTATTCAACCTACTTATTCAGGAAGGACCATCACCAAATCCGGAACAATGGATTGGTGGAACAGTGAGGCTGCGGGTCGATCACTAGCCCTGTAGCGGAGTTTTCCCTCTATCGCTCTTACCTGAAACATGTTAGATAAAAGAGTCAGCCCTACCATTCGGGGCCGAGTGAGAACCTCGTCTTACAATTCAAAGTAACCTCACAATGCTCTAAGTACAATTATATTATAAACATAATAAGGATGTCATGAAAACAGATTTCAGCACTTTCAGTGTACAAGCCAATAAATATTCACACCCAAAATCTCCTCCCAACTCATCCTAGAGGATACTTAGTTAACCTGTACACCTGCTCTATCCCATATAACATATTATATATTTGTTGCGGTGCGTGCAACCCGGTCCAATGCATTTCAATTATAGCCCCGAAGGCAAGTGTATTTGAATAGCCCCGAAGACAAGTGCGTTTGAATAGCCCCGAAGACAAGTGCGTTTGAATAGCCCCGAAGACAAGTGTGTTTGAATAGCCCCGAAGGCAAGTGTATTTAAATAGTTCCGAAAGTAAGTGTACCTAAATAGCCCCGAAGGCAAGCACACAACTGTATATAGCCCCGAAGGCAACTCAATAAATAATTAGTCCCTAGATGATGAAAAGACTATTTACATCACCAAGATTTCTCTCATCTCGATTGTATGGCTAAACACACACACACACACACACACATATATATATATATATATATATATATATAGAAGATTCAAGTAATATACCTTTCTTTCAACTTTTCGTTCTTCCCAATTGTAAGGGTTATAACTCCTAAACCGTAATTCCAAATAAGGTATTTCTTATGCCGAGTCGAAGGTAACACGGGGACCTATCACTATCCCAAGTTTCCTCTGAAAATACTTAGTGTAATGTCACACCCCGACTTTTCTCAAGTCTTCCCTTAGGGCGTGATAACACATGGACGACCATCCCTTTCCAGACGAACCATTTCCATTCTTTTCGTCCTTAGTTATACATATATCTAGGTCCGGAAATAATATAATCATGTACTTCTTTAATGAAAGCACGAGCCCATACTCGAGCATCCCCATTTTTTCTAGACTCAATAGAAGTTCAAATACAGAATAAAAGCATCCGAATCTCAAAAGAAAACAGTCTCATGTGGGGCATTCCCCAAGATAACGAAAACTTGGTTCTTCAAACCTACTTAATCAAGAACAACTTACACCAAATCCGAAGTAATGGATTGGTGGGACAATAAGGCTGCGGGACGATCACTAGCCCTGTTACGGAGCTTTTCCTCTATCGCGCTTTTCTGAAATAATGTTAAATAAAAGAGTCAGCCCTACCATCCAGGGATGAGTGATAACCTCGCCCTACAATTCAAAACAACCTCACAATATTTTAAGTACATTCATATTATGAACATAATAAGCATTTCATGAAAACAGGCTTCAACACTGCCGGTGTACAAGCCCATACATATTCACACATACAAAATCTCCTCCCAACTCGTCCTAGGGAATACTTAGTTAAACATTACACCCACCTTATCTCATATCACATATTATATATATTTGTTGCGGTGTGTGCAACCCGATCCAATGCATTTCAATTGTTGGGGAGGAATGTGCAGATGGTTTTTATAACTATTATTATTATTATTATTATCATTATTATTATTATTATTATTATTATTGTAGTAACAAATTTGGACTTCACATTCTCCGCTCCTTAAACAACATTCGTCCTGGAATGTGAATAAAATCGTAACACAACGACATAGACATACAAACTGCACACATATGAAATGCAACTTAACACATTTTATTACCTTACTCAAATAGGAATGGATATTTGACTTTCATCGCATCTTCGGCTTCCCATGTGGCTTCTTTTGTGGAGTGATTTCTCCACAGACCTTTAGAGAAGCAATATCTTTATTCCTGAGGCGTTTAACCTATCTATTCAGTATTTCTACTGGAATTTCCTTATATTGAAGATTTTTATTCAGGATTATCTCCTGGGTCGGATGACGTGACCTAGATCGTGCAAGTATTTCTGTAACATTGACACATGACACACCGGATGCACCATTTCTAATTCTTGTGGAAGGGCTAGTTCATAAGCCACATGTCCCACTCTTCATATGACCTCATATGGTCAAATAAACCTTGGGCTCAACTTCCCTTTATTGCCAAATCACATCACTCCCTTCATTGGAGAGAGTTTTAAAAACATTTTCTCCCCTTCTTGAAATTCGAGATCTCTTTTGCGATGGTGCACATAAGATTTATGGCGGCTATGAGCTATTTTGATCCGCTCACGAATTATCTGCACTTTGTAGTTCATTTCTTGAATGACTTCATGTTCGAACAGTTGCGCCTCGCCCACCTCGAACCACCCAAGTGGAGATCTACATTTTCGCCCATACAATGCTTGAAACGGATCCATCTGCATACTAGCATGAAAACTGTTGTTGTAGGGACTCAATTAGACATAGATAGTCCAACCAGTTTCCCCAAAGGTCCAACACACAAGACAACAACATGAACTCTAATAATTGAATTGTTCATTCACCTTATCCATCTGTTTGTGGATGGAAAGTTGTGCTCAACTTAACCTTTGTCCGAGGCCCTGCTGAAAACTTTGCCAAAAGTGTGAGGTGAACTAGGAACCCCTATCCGAAATAATTTGTAATGGAATCCCGTGTAATCTTATTATTTCTTTCAAATAAATCTGCGCATACTGTCGCGCCCGATACGTAGTCTTGGCCAGTAGGAAATAGACTGACTTTGTAAGGCAATATACAATCACCCATATAGAATCATAAGCTTCTCGAGTTTTCGGTAAACCAGTCACAAAATCCAAATGAATTGCCTCCCTTTTCCACATGGGGGATACCAATGTCCTGAAGTAGTCCGCCAGGTTTTTGATGTTCGAATTTTACCTGTTGACAGGTAAGACACCTTCCGACAAACTCTGCAACATCTCTCTTCATTCTGTCCCACCAGTAATTTGCCTTGAGGTCCTGATACATTTTTGTTGATCCTGGATGAATGGAATACCTGGTGTTATGACCCTCATTCAAGATCTTCTTTCTTTGTTCCATCACCTTGGGAACACATAACCTACCCTTATACCAAAGGATACCATCATTGTCCCCTAATATAAACTGTGAAGGTTTTTCTCATTGAATCTTCTCCCGAAACCCAATAAATTCCATATCCTCAAACTGACTTTCTTTTATTTCTGAATCTAAGGCAGACTGAGAGGTATCATGCACCACCACCCTACCTTCACCGACCTCAGTTAAACTAACCCCGAGGTTTCCCAATTTTTGTACTTCACAAACAATACCTCTCTCTTGTATTGCCAAGTGGGCCAAGATGCCCATTGATATCCTACTGAGTGCGTCAGCCACCACGTTAGCTTTTACATGATTGTAGAGAATGCTAAGGTCATAATCCTTAAGCAAATCTAACCATCTCCTTTGTCGGAGATTCAAATCCTTTTGCGTAGTTATGTACTGTAAACTCTTGTGATATGTTAAGATATCTACATGTACCTCGTACAAATAGTGTCTCTATATTCGTAAGGCGAACACTACCATGGCCAATTCCAAGTCACGAGTTGGATAATTCTTCTCATGTACCTTCAATTGTCAAGATGCATACATAATAAATTTTCCAAACTGCATCAAGACACATCCTAACCCAACTTTAGAGGCATCAAAATAGATTATGAACCCTTTTTGTCCAGATGGTAAGGTTAGGACTGGTGCAGTAGTCAATAAATCCTTCCACTTCTGAAAACTTGCCTCGCACGCCTCTGAACACTGGTACTTAATCGATTTCTGAGTCAATTAGGTCAAGGGAACAACGAGACTAGAGAAACCTTCTACAAATCTTCTATAATACCCAGCCAAACCTAAGAAACTTCTAATTTCTATCGGAGTGGTAGGTCTTGGCTAGCTCTTCACTGCTTCTATATTTTAGGGGTCTACCATGACTCCATCCCTTGACACAACATGGCCCAAGAAAGCCACCTTTTCCAACCAAAATTCACACTTTTAAAATTTAGCATAAAGTTTCTCATGTCTTAAGATTTGAAGCACTACCCTTAGATGATCTTCATGTTCTTCAGCACTCTTGCTATAAATTAGAATATCATTGATGAATACAATCACGAACAAATCTAATAATAGTTTGAAGACTCTGTTCATGAGATCCATAAAAGCTGATGGGGCATTGGTTAACCTGAAAGACATAACCAAGAACTCATAATGGCCATATCGGGTCCTAAAGGCTATTTTGGGTATATATCAGGATTTATTTTTAGCTGATGATATCCCGAATGAAGGTCAACCTTGGAAAAATAACTTGATCTTTGAAGTTGGTAAAAAAGATTGTCGATTCTTGGTAATGGATACATGTTCTTGATCATGACCTTACCGAGTTGTCGATAATCGATGCACATTCGGAGCGAACCGTCTTTCTTCTTCACAAAAAAGGGCTGGTGCTCCCCAGGGGAAACACTAGGCCTTATAAAGCCCTTATACATAAGATCTTTCAATTGTTCTTTTAACTTTCTCAGTTCAGCTGGGGCCATTTGATATGGAGGAATGGAGATGGGTCTTGTACCCGGAATTAACTCAATGTCGAACTCCATTTCCCTGTCTGGAGGAAGGCTTGGAAGATCCTCAGGGAAAACCTTCAGAAAATTGCGAACAATAGGGACAATATGTATCTTTAGGGACTATTTTCGGGTATTTACTATATTAGCCAGGTAAGAGTATTCCACTTCGTGACTCCTTAATAACTTTTGAGCTCTAAGGTAGGAAATAAGCCGACCCGAGGATGTCCTAATACTATCCCTTATAAACATTTCTAGTTCCCGAGAAAATATACTTTTACAACCTTTTGTCGACAATCCAATGTGGCACTGTGTCGGGGCCATAACTGAGACACTATGTGTAGGCTGAACCATGTGTGGGACTATAACTGTCATTAACTCTATGAGTCTATCTAACTTTTGTCCCACCATTTCCTGGGCCGCTTGACTCTCATTTTATTCAACATTTTCCACGCTATATTGAGATACCGCTTTTTCAATCGGAGGTATATGAGCTTCATGGTGGACCTATTCTTGAGCCCTTGGTTCCTATACTAGAACTCTTAGAGGTTGACGTTGTCCCCTCGCTCTTCCCTGGGTAGTTATGATCGACCTCCGCAACACCAGTACTTGTGAATCTACCATTTTTTTGTAAAGACAAGCGCGCCCATATTTTAGAAGACATGACATCTATTTTAACTCCCCAAAATTTTCTTATACTTCATAAGCATGCAACACCACAAGAAAAAAAATAACGATATTATTTCTTTCTTGCATTCATAATACTTCATTCCATCATATTATCAAATGACATAACATTATACTAAATCTTATCAGATAATTCTCCGTCACCCATTGTAGATCTCCAACTCAAACTTGCATTTACTATGACACTTGTTAAAGGGCTTAACCGCATGACTCGCCTATTCCGCAGGTTGGCATTCAGCTCCTTGTGATCATTGTTCCTTGACTCCCTTTCCCTATCGTCCATTCTTTCCTTCATCTTCCAGACTTTCTTCACTTGACGTAGAAATTTGAGCAAGGAGCCTTCTTTACTATCTACACATAGCATCTTTGCTCTTCTAAACGAGGAGTGGAAATCTCCCAGGATGGAGTTGACAATTATTTGTAGTATGACTCCAATCGGATAGTTGAAAAAGGTCGGGTCAAATAAATGCCTCATTCGTCTAGCCCTTAGCAAATCCATACAACATGCGATTGTGTCATCCATATACGTGCCAAAATCGCCTCCTGGGTCCATCCTGTGGTCCATGAACTCCTTCTAAGCTCACATTATCCTTTTCGCTTCTATGAGCACTTCCCTCTTGGTTGGAACTCGTATTGTAACCATATCTATAAAAATGAATGTTAGTTAGTTTATCATTGCACAATCCCCTTCCATAATCCTTCGAATGAGGTAGTACGAGAACCAAGTCTTTGAAAAGACTCAAGATAGACACGAGGAGAGTATGAAGGAAGTGAAACTGTTTAAGATGTTATCCCGTTCACTTATTACTAAGGTGGAGTGCACACCATCGCAATAAGTAACCGTTCAAACACCCAATTCAAGGAAATTTCCTATAATCTCCTAAACCTAGGGCTCTGATACCAGTTTGTCATGCCTCGACTTTACTCATGTCTTCCCTTAGGGCGTGATGGAACCTGGGCAACTATCCCTTCCCAGGCGAACCATTAACTTCTGTTCTTCCTAAATTAAACATGTATCTAGGTACGAAAATAATATAAAATAAGAAATTCGAATTTTAAAATGAAACAATCTTATGTAGAGCATTCCCCAAGATAATGAAACTTGGTTCTTTGACCTATTAATCAAGAGTGACATTCACCAATCCGAAGCAATGGATTTGGTGGAACAATGAGGCTGCGGGACGATCGCTAGCCCTGTTGTAGAGCTTTCCTTTATCACGCTCTCCTGAAACATGTTAAATAAAAGAGTCAGCCTTACCATCCGGGGCTAAGTGAGAACCTTGCCTTAAATTCAAAGTAACCTCGCAATGTTCTAAGTACAATCTTAATATAAACATAATAAGCACGTTATGAAACCATATTACATCACTTTCAATGTACAAGTCAATAATAATTATTCACAAACAAAATTTTCTCCCAACTCACCCTAGGAAAATACTTAGTTTAACCAGTACACCTTCACGAAAGAAATTGCGAGACGCGCAACCCGATCCCATATTTTATATTATATATTTGTTGCAGTACGCGCAACCTGATCCAATATTTTATATGTATATGTTGTGGAACGTGCAACCCGATCCAATATTTTATATATATGTATTTATTGCAGTACGCGCAACCCGATCCAATATTTTATATATATGTTGTGGAACGCACAACCGGATCCAATATATTTATATGTATATATACTGCCTGAGTGATACTAAGATTACTTATTAATCTATCGAGGTGATGTAAGGTCGTTGTACCTCCGATTAACCTTATTGGAAATAAGCTTTCAATGTCAACGACGATCACTTCATACATGATTACCATGCAGGGAACATTAGATCACGAAGTCATGCATATCATAATAATAGACTTCCATACTTAGTCATATTTTCAGAAGATTGAAATAATAATTCTTTCTTTCAACTTTCCGCCCTTCTCGCTTGCAAGGGTTATAACTCTCAAACTGTAACCCCAAATAAGATGTTTATTGCGCTGAATCGAAATTAACACCGGGACCTATCACTTTATCAAGTTTTCTCTGAAAAATACTTAGTTTAACTAGTTCAAATTCATGAAAGAAATAACCATATGAAAACTATCTCGCCAGAGTTTTTTTTAAAAAGGACACAATCTTAAAATAGTCATCATTTTTTACCCATAAGTTGGATCGATCTTCGTAAAGTTTCAAACTGTCAAGAACAGAGAAAACTGGAACTTTTATTTAGCACAAATTTCAAATTCATTACCGATTTATACAGTTTTTCGTTATACGTTCTGCCCCTCCGGATTTTAATCGATCCGAGGCAGAAACTTTAAACATCAATAACTCTCAAACCGTATATTGGTTTTGGCCCCATTTGGGCTCAATTTGACCGTGAAAGAGAGATATAAAACCCTTGAAAATTTTGTCCAATTTTAACAAGGATAACTCAGCGAAAATAATCCGCAATCACCATGACTCAAACTTGTTACAAGATAATACTATATCAATAATTCATCCCAAGTTATACTACACCCTTTTTTTTATGATTTATCATCCGACATCCATATTATGTTTTAACATGCATTGTAACTTAAAACCAAAGGACTTTACTAAGAATTTGTGAGTGAGATAACTCACCTTATTTCTTCACAATTTTTATTACGCTGCAACTATTCTCCTTCTTGCACACTTGATCTTTTCCCAACCTTGCTCTTGGAAAACCAAAAAAAAAAAAAGAGACAAAAACTTCATCAAAAAGGAAAATTTTCATCCAAGAAGGTGAGGAGAGAGGAGAGGTTTTCCTTTGAAATTTTTGGCTTTTGAAGATATAGTAAAAAGTTGAGTGTTTGAGTCTTACAAAACCCCTAAGTAAGGAAGACCTAGAGGGATATCTAGGTCTAGTAGAAGTCTAAGTTAGATATAGCTCTTCTAGTTCAAATAAGAGAATGTTTTTAAATATAGTATTTTTTTAATAAAAAATCTGGGACTTTACATCAACAGAGGAAGAATTTCGCAAGAGATAACAAGGGACGTTAAGGAGGACGTGGTAGAGGTGATAACTGTCACGTGTTCCAAGGAGATGACGATTGACATTGAGTTCCAAGTTTATGTTCACATTGATGATCAAAATTAAGAAATTTGACTCTCAAAATTCAAGCTAGTATGTCTATGAGGTGAAATTCATAGACCTTCAATCCTGAATAGACTCGAAAGAAGGTCTTTCTCTTAGTGACTTCATAGGAAAATTCATTCAAAGTTTGCGTAGTTTCCTAGTATGCAATTTTTACTTTTTAAAAAAAATTAAAGATTTTATGTTCGCATTGAAAATCAAAATTAAGAAATTTGACTCTGAAAATTCAAGCTGTCACACAAATAAGAACAAAGGAAGTAACTGGAACGAAGGTGGTGTAAGAAGAAATTTATCAATGAAATTCTACCATAGACAAGCCCTGAGTATGTCTATGAAGCGAAATTCATAGACCTTCAATCCTGAATAGACTCGAAAGAAGGCAAAATTCATTCAAAGTTTGTGTTTAAACAAGAATACAACTCCTCGGCCTTTTGCGTTCTCACATCGTTGAAAGTTGTAGTTTAAGTGTTAACACCCCAATTTTGAGTCCCAAATTGAGCTGGAAATGCAATAGGACCTGATATTGGTGCAATTGGACCTAATATTGGTAAATGCAGGATCGTTCGTTGGTGTCACGCCCCAAAATCAGATAAAACTAGCATGACACCCGATGCATTGCCAATTAGCCTTCTTTCATATCTCAATTCACTTAACAACAATACCAAATGAGTAAAATAAAGTGAATAATATCGATTCAAAATCCAACGTCTTCATAATCAAAACATAAGAATAAAGATGTCATTTGCAAGCCATAGAACTCATATTAACCTAAAATATAACTCAACGTTGTCTATAAAGCCTCTATGATATAGACAATAAATAATTAATAAATGTGATAGTAATAACCTTGCCATGGATATGAGGTGGGGTAGACCAAAAGAAGAAGATGGCATGAGATCCTAGGTCGCTTGTGTGTCAGTGATGTTACCCATGCCTATGCTTGTAAGACTGCCAACACGACAAAGGATGATTGAGTAAATGATATATAGGTACTCAAATATGCTCCATAGAAAAAGTTATGCTTCTAAAAATATACCAAAGAGCATGATCAGAGATAGAGTTCATGTGAAAATTGAAGTTTCAATAATTAATGTAATTGCAAATTTTTTAAGAGCGTCGTAAAACTATTTCAATTTCAACAAGTGACAATGTAACTTAAAACCTCAATAGCCACATTTTATTTTTTCTCAACGCAATAGGAATCAAGTGGCCATTCACGGCTGTCGTGCCTTCCCGAACAACTAGGGATTGATACACCAGAGTAGGAACTCAGAGGACTGGCCATCCTCCCATCAATTAAGCGATGAACCGAAGTAAGAACTTACGGGATCAGTTATCCTCCCGATCGACTAGTACACTCAAAAAGCAGTAATGGATTCACAAGTTCAACATACAACCTAAGTACAAAAAATAAGTGTAAAGTTAAATGTATACATTTTAAAACCACTTTCATAATTTTCCTTTATGTTGAACTGAACGATGCATTAATTAAAGTGCAGGAATGTCACAACCCAAATTTTAATGTGTCGTGAGGGAACCTACCCTGACTCGTAAGTGAACTCAAACCAATAAATCAAGATAAATATAAGTAAATGTGGAAATAAAGGAACAAAAGAAGTATTTAACAAGTTTCATAACTTAATACATAATCCAAAAGGAAAATCCCCCAAATGATCCGATAGTCATGAGTACATAGATCTAATGTGAATACAAGTCTGAATATGACAATATATATAGTTGTTTGAAAGTAGCAAAGATAGAAAACATAAAGATAGAGGGAGTTCCAGTGCCGGGAATGAAACTGCGACTCACCCTGGACTCCGATAATCACTCTCCAATGCTGCGAATCAAGCTGCTCCTGGATCCTTTGGCTCGGTACCTGCACATAGAGCGAAACAAGCGTAGAGTGATTACGGAAAATACATGTACTCAGCAACATCGTCTACCGACCCTAACTACAACGGTGGTGAGGATTGGTACTTTCCGATACCTCTCTACTAATGAGTTAGTTAAGAATAATAAGAATCAGTTAACCAACCTATTATTAGTTCTACAGTTGCACAATATATAAGTATTTACAGGTTCCTCAGGTTTATGCTAATATTAAGCCATAAGGTTACTAAGTCAGCCTAACCCCATTCAGGGCGTCTAGACCCATCAAGTCCTTCCACTCAACTATCACAACGGTGCTAGTATAAGTTATCAATAATTCCTTCTACCAAACCAGAATAGTATAAGTATTTCAAAAACTAACACTGAGCGCACATAGCACCAAATACATATCAGAATATGGATGAACACAAATGATATGTATGTATGCAAATGGCCATATGTACCCAATATACACATGCTGCTAGCGGTAGCTGTCACGTAACCCATGGGGGACTCATGAGGTTCATATATCCATCCGATCCCATCGAATACCAGCTATGTGGTTGTAGTGTCATCATTAGTCATCACTCTCGTATCATATACCATATCCAACAACCAGCTTCCTAAGCCTCTCTCAGCAATATCTCAACACTTCAATGTCAATCATAATATGTATGAATGATATGGATATATGTACAACATGCAATCAGCATAATCAATATAATCAATATTTATCAGTTTCCTTTCAGGTATTTAGAGGAGATGTAGAGTGATGAATGCAGGATAAGTCAAATAAGAATAAGATATCAAACATGGTTTGAACACAAATATTCAGCAAGAATACCAACCTAAGCGGATATATGCACCACGCTCACGTCCCGAAGGGCTAAACACGTAATCTCCATAAAAAATATCAACTAGTTCATTAATTACCCAAGTTAAGTTCACCGGTGTTCATATTAGTGCTCGTCACCTCACTAATACGGGACCCCCAATTTTCCATTACTCTCATTAATTCATTAACAACATATCAACACATAAACGCTATACTAGAGTCTAAAACGTCTTAACTTGACTGATTCGAAGCCGAAAACTCACGTGACACCCTTGCCTTTTCTCAAAGCCTCCTCTCGAGCCCACTCTAATTAATTACATCAATTATATGAGATTACGGGTCTATGGATGCCCATAATGCTAATAAATCTAGAATCCCCATGTTAAACTACAAAGGAACCTCAGGCTCACATTATCAAAATACAAATTTTACTACCTAAATAGTACCATAACATGCTAGATAGACATAATCTCAAGTTAATTTAATAACTAATCCCAATTAGATCCTTAATTCATGAATTGACAAAAAGCCCCAATTCTAATCCTAGAAATTTCTCCAATCCCCAAAAGGGCTTCTAACATGCAATTGATCAATCAAATACCACCCACTAGTACAATACATTACTAGTTTACAATATCAACAACAATAATCCAATAATCCACCCCCAAATCCCACATTCCATCCTTTTATTCTCTACAAAGGAGTACTCTTATTTTCTACCAACTAAGAATCGTTCTTAGGATGAAAACTTAACTAATATACAACAATTAAAGGGGAAGGTTGAGATTATACCTCTATTAATGAACTTTCTCTTAAAATCCTCAAGAACACCCTACTGAATAGTGATTCTGTCCCCTTTAATATACAACAATTTGGGGAATAATAATAATTTCTAGGTCATTAAACACTTATAACCTAAACAGTGATTCTGTCCCAGCGAAATCAACTTGCTGGAGTAGACCCGCTTCGGCAGAAAACACATCCGCATAAGAGGACCTTCAAGACTTAGCCCACTCTCGCTTCTGCTAGCCAGACCTCCGTAGAGGCGGACACAGAGTCGCTGGTGCGAACACCAGCAATCCAACAATACAAAATCCCCCATCAACCATCCAAAATACTCCCGGACACAAACTAAATATGCAGTTCTATCAGAAACCACATTCCAGACCTGTTCGGGCACTCGAAATTCTCGAAAAAGGTCTCTAAGGCTCAGGTTTGACTAAAGTCAACTCTTAAGTTCTAATTCAACAATTTCACAACCTATCCCCCAAAACACACCCGGCTGCCTCAGAACTCGAACTAAAGGCTCGACTAAGTCATAAACGTCATTCTAGAGCTAACAGAACCGACAAAACTACAAAAAAGGGCACGTTTATCTAAAATTCAACTATGAGTCCAACTCTTCTATTCTTTTAACTTGGGATTTCTCAAACCTACCAAAATGGATCTAAAACCTATCCGATCACCTCGAGAACCGTGCCACCCATCCCCGCAAGTCAAAAACAAGCTAATAAGGATTCGGGAAGGGTAATTTAGGGGTTTTAAGGCAAAATAAGCAAAATGAATTTTTGAGTCGTTACATAAGGTACAACTTAAATAAACGTTCATCCTTGAACGGTAAAGAAAAGGAAATACTTGGACTCGCAAATAACTCGGGGTAGTTAGCCCGCATGTTGGTCTAAGTCTCCAATGTAGCCTTCTCTACTGGTTGATTTCTCTATTATACTTTCATGGAAGCTATCTCTTTGGATATCAACTTTCGAACCTGCTTGTCCAATATAGCTACAGGCCCTTCCACATAAGCTAAATTCTGGTCCTACATCACTGAATCCCATCTAATCACATGAGAATCATCAGCACCATACTTCTTCAGTATCGACACATGAAACACATAGTGCACACTAGATAAACCAGGAGGTAAAGCCAACTCATAGGTCACCTCACCAACTCTGTCCAATATCTCAAAAGGACCAATAAACCTCAGGCTAAGGTTGCCTTTCTTCTCGAACCTCATCATACCCTTCATGGGCAAAACCTTAAGCAAAACCCGGCTACCAACTATAAAATCTAAAGGGCGAAGCCTCAAATTAGCATAACTTTTATGTCTGCTCTTGGCTGTAAGAAGTCAATCCTGGATCAACTTAACCTTACCCAACGAATCCTTCAAAAGATCAGTACCCCAAGGTTGAACCTCAAAAGCATCAAACCATCTGATGGGAGAACGACACGTCCTACCATACAAAGCCTCAAATGGTGTTATCTCAATACTCGAATGATAATTATTATTGTAAGCAAACTCTGCCAAGGGTAGAAACTGGTCCCAGTGACCACCAAAGTCAATCACACAAGATCACAACATGTCCTCGAGAACTTGAATAGTCTGCTCCGACTGTCCATCGGTCTAAGGGTGAAATGTCGTACTAAGCTCCACACTATTACCCAACTCCTTCTGCATAGACCACCAAAAATGAAAAGTAAAATGTGTATCCCGTTCAAAAGTGATAGAAATAGGCACCCATGCAATCAGACTATCTCTCGGTTGTAGATCCTAGCCAACTTCTCTAAATTATAAGTAGTCTGAACTGGAGTGAAATAGGAAGATTTGGTCAACATATCCACGATGACCTATATAGCATCAAACAACGTACGGGGAAACCCTACCACGAAGTCTATGGCAATCAACTCCCTCTTCCACTTAGGAATGAGCATCATCTGAAGCACACCACCAAGCCTCTGGTGCTCGTATTCACTTGTTAGAAATTCAAACACTGGGACACAAAATCCAATATGTCCCTCTTCATCCTACACCACCAATAATATTTTCTCAAGTCACAGTACATCTTCGTAGCCCCTGGGTGAATGGAATATCTCAAACTATAGGCCTCCTCCATGATTAATCTAGTCAAATCCCCCATCCTAGGAATACAAACTCAACCCTTGATCCTCAAGAAACCATCACTATCAATAACAACCTCCTTTGCCTCTCCCCGCAACACCTTGTCACAAATCTTGCATAACTGAACATTATTGAATTATTGGGATCTAATCTGCTCCAATAAGGAAGATTGCTCCTTCACACATGCTAACACTCTAATGAACTCCAAAATATCAAGTCACACAAACTGATTTGCCAAATACGGAACATCCATAGCCATAGAACGCTCTCCCAAATGCAACATAGCCAAGCTACCCATGTTCACCGCCTTACGACTCAAGGCATCTGCTATCATATTTGCATTGCTCGGGTGATACAAGATAGTCATATCATAGTATTTCAAAATCTCCAACTACCTACGCTGTCTCAAATTAAAATCTTTCTGATTGAACAAGTACTAAAGACTGATGTGGTCGGTGTACACCTCACAATATACCCCATATAGATAATGCATCTAAATCTTTAAGGCAAACATGATCACCGCCAAGTCCAAGTAATGTGTAGGATAATTCTTTTTGTGAACCTTTAATTACCTCGAACATAGGCTATCACTTTTCCTTTCTGCATCAACGCACACCCAAGACCCACTCCAAAAGTATCACAATACACGGTAAAGCTCCCTCTCTCAATTGGCAAGATCAAAATTAGAGTGGTGGTCAATAAGGCCTTAAGCTTTTGAAAGCTAACCTCACACTTTTCAGACCACAGAAAAGCTACATCCTTTTGGGTCAATTTAGTCAACGGAGATGCAATGCATGAAAATCCTTCCATGAATCGCCGATAATATCTCGCAACGCCAACAAAACTCCGAACTTAGGTGACTGAAGTGGCCTGAACCCAATCCTGAATGGCCTCAATCTTCTAAGGATCTACCATAATACCATATTTGGTCACCACATGCCCCAAGAAAGCTACCGAGCTAAGATAGAGCTCATACTTTGAAAATTTCTCATAGAACTGCTTTTCCTTCAGAATACCAAGCACGATACTCAAATGTTGTTCATGCTACCCCTCTCTTTGAGAATAGATCAAGATATTATCAATGAATACTACCACAAGTGAATACAAGTAAGGTCGGAACACCCCATTCATCAACTCCATAAAGGATGCATGTGCATTTGTCAACCCAAATAACATCACCAAAAACTCATAATGCCCATATCGAGTTCGGAAGGCCGTCTTAGGAACATCCTCGGCCCTAATCTTCAACAGGTGGTAACCGGACCTCAAGTTAATCTTAGATAAGACCGAAGCACCCTGTAACTGATCAAATAAGTCATCAATATAAGGTATAAAATACTTTTTCTTAATAGTCACCTTGTTCAATTGCCGATAATCGATACACATCCACATAGACCCATTATTCTTCTTCACGAACAACATAGGAGCACCCCAAGGCGAAACACTGGGTCGAATAAAACCCTTACTTAAAAGATCTTGCAATTGCTCTTTCAACTCTCTCAACTTGACCGGTGTCATTCGATATGGCAAAATAGAAATGGGCTTAGCGCCCGACTCTAGGTCAATATGGAAATCGATATCATGATCCAACAGAACATCGGGAAGGTCTATGGGAAACACCTCTGGATACTCCCGAACTACCAAAACTGGCTCTAATAAAGGAGTATCTGCACTCGTATCACAAACATAAGCCAAATAAGAAAGACACCCATTCTCTACTATCTTCTGATCTTTAAGGAATGAAATCACTTTCTTCACACATTGGCTAAGAGTACCCTTCCAAACTAACTGAGGAATACCCGGCATGGCTAAATTAACTATCTTGGCATAAAAATCTAAGATAGCATGATACAGAGCTAACCAATCCATACCAAAAATAGCATCAAAATCAACCATACTCAAGACTTTTAAGTCTACATGAGTATCATACCCCATCAAAGTAACTACACAACCCAAGTATGCCCGATATACCATTATAGAATCTCAAACAAGTGTAGAAACACGAATAGGCGTGGCTAGATACTCACACATCAATCAACATAAATTATGACCAGAGTGAATTTACCCTTTTAATATCTTATGAAGATGGTGTGATCAGCATTGCATTGTTGTTAACTGAAAGAGATCAATGTTGTACAAAATCTGTCAAACCAAGCTTTAGTAGACTGCTTCAGTCCATAAAAGGCTTTTTCTTCAGTCTGCATACCTTTCATTGACTTTGTCAGTACCAAAACAAGGAGGAATCTCCATATACACCTCTTCTTCTAAGTCTCCATGAAGAAATGCATTCTTCACATCAAACTGCTATAAGTCCTAATCAATATTAGCTGCACAAGGCAAAAGAATTCTAATAGTGTTCATTTTTGCAACAGGGCAAATGTCTCTTGATAATCCACTCCATAAGTCAGAGTGAATCCCTTAGCCATCAATCTCGCTTTAAATCTTTCAATCGAGCTATCAACTTTATGTTTTACAATGAAGATCCATTTGCAACCAGCCAGCTTTTTGCTTGGAGGTGATGTGACAAGTTTCCAAGTCTCATTCTTTGACAAGACCATTTTTTTCAATCATAGATTGATTCTATTTGAAATCTGCAAAAGCTTCCCTCCAATTCTGGGGAATAGACACATAAGAAATAGACAAGGCAAAGGTTCTATAGGAGGGAGACAAAGAATTATAGGACACAACGTTAGATAAGGGGTGTTTGGTGCAAGATCTGACTCCTTTCATGTGAGAAATAGGCAAATCTAACTCATTAGGAAATGTAGATAACTCACCAGAAGAAGATTCATCTTCGGCAAATTGCATGATAGCTTGTTCTGCTTCTTCTACTTGTTCTGCTTTATTTCTCCTTAGTAAGTTATCAAATCAGGCCTATCCAAACGACCAACAGTCTCCCTCTGAATTCTTTCTCCAATTTCATTTTCTCTTATTTCAACAATGGAACTAGGAAAAACCATTTCTTCTTTCTTATAATTCTCCCCCTGAAGAGGTGATGGTGTAATACACTAATACTAAAATAGGGCTCAGATTCTCAAAGGTAACATCCACGCTGACAAAGGATCTCCTAGAAGGAGGGTGATAACATTTGTACCCTTTCTATATTGGAGAATACCCAATAAAGACACACTTAAAAGCTCAAGGATCAAGTTTCCCGTAGTTCCTAGTGTGAACAAAGCAGACACATCCAAATACCTTTGGAGGAACAATATATTCATTCTTACCCTTTAAAGCTTCCATGGGGCTATGAAAATCAAGGGTTTTAAGAGGCATTCTATTGATAAGATAGACAACTACTAGAATGACATCCCCCAATATGTTTTTGGTAAATGCATGGTAAATAAAAGAGATCTTGCCACTTCTAACAATTGTATATTTTTTTCTTTCGGCAACCCCATTTTGTGTACTAGTATAAGCACAGCTAGTTTGATGGACTATCCCAGAAGACTCCACATAAGTTACAAAAGTGTTATCTATGTATTCTGTGTTATTGTCAGCTCAAAATATCTTTATCTTAGCTTCAAATTGAGTACAAATCATTTTATGAAATGACTGAAAATAGAAAAAACTTCACTTTTGGCATTTAACAAGTACACCCATGTCATCCTAGTTCATCAATTAATAAAAGTAACAAACCATCAACTACTAGACAAAGAAAGTGTTTGAGTAGGACCCCATACATTAGAATGAATAGTCGAAAAAGGAATTTTACTTTTATTATTACTCAAAGGATAAGAGTTTTTAGTATGCTTGGCATATTCACAAGCATCAAAAAATAAAGATTCAAACTCAGTTCTAGAAGACAAACTAGGATATAACTTCTTTAAAGCAAAAAAAAAAATGGGTGTCCTAACCATCTATGCCACTGCATTATTTCTTGGTTGACATCCTTATTTCTTCCTAAATAGGCCTGACCAAAGTCTCGAGTTCCATCAATCAGGTATAAGACATCATGAAATCTACCACTATTAATCTTCTTCCCTGTTTGATGGTCCTGAAAAACACAAGATACCAGGTTGACAGGAAACTGAGGAATATGAAGAATGAATGATAATGTAATATCAGGGGGTACAAATGACTGAAGTTGTTCCAGAGACAGGGGTTAGGAAGCCATTGGCTATTCTTACATAATCTCATTTGGGACTAGGAGAGTAGTTTTGAAAGCCTTTAGAAGAGCTTGTCATGTGTCTATTCACACCAGAATCAATAATCCAAAAATTAAACAGAGCATTAAAAGCAATATCTGACTGTACATAATTGAAACTGGAAACATTAGAATATTCAAGTTTGTTCAGAAGACGATGAAGATGTTGAAATTCTTCCAGGAACAAAGTCTCTCCATAAGTAGTGTCTTTGGATGTCCCCATATTTTCTACAATATTAGCCTGACCATTTGATGGACTCACGCTTTCTCCATGACCTCTACTCGGTCTACCATGTATTTTCTAGCATGTATCTCTTGTATGCTTTGATCTACCACAATAATCACAATGCAAGTGATCTTTATCAGAAGTGATTGCCTTTGGTTTCTCATGAGACACAACTAACCCAGACTTCTCAGTTGGTGCAGAATAAAGCATGACCCATCATCGGCTCTCTTCCTGTTGAACATAGGAATATGCATCCTCAAGAGAAGGAAAAGGAATCTTACCGAGAACTTGAACCCTGATCTGATCGTACTCTTGGTTCAAACCGGCCAGAAAATCATAGACCATTTCTCTCTTTTCTCCCTAATCAGGAGTTTATGATGGGTGAAAATATATTATTTATCCTCAAAACTCACTCTAACACTGGATCTTTTTGTTTATGCATGATGCATGAATTATCTCTATTTTTTGGGGCATAGTCAGGCATCTTTAAAATTGTAATTTTTTTTAAACTCGCAACTTTATATTCCTCAGCATTAAGGGTATGCTAGCCACTTCCAAAAAATTATACTTTACTGAAAGAAAAGATACTTACAGTAATCCTACAAAATCCACTAACTGGATTTCCTCTTCTACATATTGTTTTTTACACCAAAAACTTAATCAACTAATGACTTTCCATAGGATCTTCTGCAATGAGCATTCTCTGCCTTCATAAATTCTGTCACTTCTTTCCTTCCAAATGTTCCATCAAATGTAGGCAGGAACTGTTTTCCACCAAATTTTCTGACTCTTGCTCCCTCGTCTTCTTATCCAGCAGCTTAGAAGGTCATGCTTCCATGTCAATTTATCTGGCTTAAAATTAATTCCTTGAAATCCACCAATTATTGTCAACAGTTCTGCTACCCATGCTATTTCCCAGTCATTTAAAAGTCTTTTGAAGACTAAATTCCAGCCTTGGGGAGACCACATCTCCTCTATTGTACTATCTCGGTTTGTGTTTATAGAAAATAAGCCAGGGAACAAAAGTTGTAATGTCTCCTGTCTACTCCAATTTCCTTCCAAAAAAGAATCATTTAAAATTATAATTTATTTCTTTGTTTTAATGGGAATGGGAGCCTTGGAGTAACTGGTAAAGTTGTTGTCATGTGACCAGGAGGTTATGGGTTCAAGCCGTGTAAATAGCCTCTTGCAGAAATACATGGTAAGGTTGTGTACAATAGACCCTCGTGGTCCGGCCTTTCCCCAGACCTCGTGCATCGCGAGAGCTTAGTACACCAGACTGCCTTTCTTTGTTTTAATGATTTTTTTTTTCAGTTTACAAGTCACAGTTCATAGTTTCAGTTATTTTTTCTAGATATTTGTAGTTGATACATTCTAATAGTGCTATATACATGATCTTTTTTTCATTTGTGAGTAATTTGTGATTGGACTATGTTTAAGACATCTATTTTGAGTATTACATTGTTTCGAATAAGTCTTTTAACATGCATGTACTATGTTTATCATGTAAAATAGACCAGATAATTACTAGGTGCAAAAAGTGTATCATAGACTAGAGCCATTTGGATACTCCCTTCTAATTTAGGTTTATTATGTGCTTAGTTTCGATTACAAAAGAAAACTCGAAAAAACGATTAAAGAACATTGACAATTTTTTGTTTTATAACCGTGGTGTTCGGACCAGCTTGCGTGCACCTCAACGAAGTTTATGGGGTGCCTGCTACCTCCCACAGGCATATATACCGAGTTAAAAATTTCTTTTTAACAACTAAAAATTCATGATGATAAAAAGAACATATTAGGTAAAGATATTTTTTTGATGACAAGGAAACCCGCATCCATTATGTTAGGTGAATATATTACAGCAGTTAAACTTGGGCATGTGCTCTACATGGGCTTTGTTCCCTAGTTAATTAAATAAACCAAGCTTCTAATTTGCATATTTATGTAAGTTGACAAATATCAGTCCACATTTTTCAAATGCTTCAAGACTTATGACTTGTCTGCTCATGATTTTTTTAGTTAAAGAATGTGAACAACTTTTCTACTGTATTTGCAAAATTTCTTCATGAGTATAGTTGCATCAGTTAATATACCCCTTCATATACTTGAATTCTGGTTAGATCGGTAAGATTCATTATTGATTTATTCATTCAATTTGTATGAGTTAGTTATATGGTGCTCCTCGGATCTACAAGAGACTTGAAGACTCCTGTTATAGCTTCTTTAAGGAAACTCATGATGATCAGTGAGTGAGGACAACATATTTCACTCCTTCTAATTGGATAGGGCTATCTTCTAGCTTATGTTTGGAGTTTCATAATGGTGTTCAACTTCCAAATTTCTGTGAAAGTTTCTCTTACTATGCAGAACGTGAAAACCAAATTACTTTACAGAAGACTGGTTCCCATTCTCCAGCCTCATGAAGGAGTTGCGTTTCCCTACAAGATATTGTTCAAAATTAGTTCTTTGGTACAACATAGATGCATTCCTGGTCTAGCATTAAATGTCTACTTTTTCCGATTAGTTGATCCTCAAAGGAGAAATATTGCATGCATTGAGCATGCCTTTGAGAAACTATACTATTTAAAGGAGTGTTGTTATGATCCAGTTAGGTGGCTCACTGAGCAGTATGATGAGTATCTCAGGCGTAGATAACTTGCAAAATCTCCGTCCATCACTTTAGATGACAGATTGGTGTACGTAAGAAGGTCCTAGTAACACCATGAAAAGTTTATTTTTATGGTCCAGAGAGGTTAATGTTTCCAATCGGGTTATGCGGAATTATTCTCAAGGCATATATAACTTTCTTTGAGTTTATTTTATTGATGAAGAGTGGGAGAAAATGTAATCTACAGACTTATTACCAAAAGCAAATAGTATCAGGACGGACATCTACAAGAGGATCCTATCAACTCTGCGGAATGACTTTGTAATTGGTGATAAAAAAATTTGAATTTCTTGCATTTTCATCGAGCCAGTTGCAGGATAATTCAGTTTGGATGTTTTGTATCAAGACCTGGCCTTACTGCAAATGATATAAGAACATGGATGGGTGATTTTCAGAAGATCAGGAATGTTGCAAAATATGCTGCCATACTTGGTCAATATTTTAGTTCTTCCAGAGAGACTTTGAGTGTTGGTAGGGATGAGATTGAAGTTAATTCTGACGTGAAGGTTCATGGAACCAACTATGTCTTTTCTGATGGAATTGGAAAAATATTTGCTGACATTGCTCGTACAGTTGCCACAAAATGTGGCTTTCAATAAACTCCATCTGCTTTCCAGATTCGTTATGGTGGATATAAAGGTGTTGTGGAAGTTGATCAATATTCATCAATGTAGTTATCTTTGAGAAAGAGCATGTTGAAATATGAATCAAACAACATAAAGTTAGATGTCTTAGGATGGAGCAAATGTCAGCCTTGTTATCTTAATCGTCAACTGGTTACTCTCTTGTCTACACTTGGGATGAAAGATTATGTTCTCGAACAGAAGCAAAATGAAGTCGTAGAACAACTTGATGTTATCTTGCAAGATTCTTTTTGTCATGACCCAAACCGGAGGGCCATGAGGGCACCCGGACCTTACTTGCCGAGCACTACTAGACATACATTCACCACATAACCATAAAAAAAAAATAAGCTGAAAAGGTGCAAGATCGACAAGGCATATATGGACATACATAGATGTTGGACATGACCGTACGAGCCAACAAGGCTACCATTAGATGACTATACAACAAAACATAGGCCGAGGAGGCCACATAACATTTGACTGCATCATAACTATCTACAAGCCTCTAATGGAGTACGTGACATCATAAGGTCGGGACAAAGCCCCATCATACCCATATGTATATCAAAAATATCATACCAAGACTAGACTGCAACTCTGGAACAAGTAGAGTGGTCCAATATGAGCTGAATAGGCAACTTACTGGCGCGGTCCGTCACCCTGTCTACCTGAACCTGCGGGCATGAAACGCAGCGTCCCCCCAACAAAAGGGATGTCAGTACGAATAATGTTCCTAGTATGTAGGGCATGAAAGTAATATGAGACAAGAGAGAATCAACCTGTACTGAATGCCTTTGAGGGCCATATTATGCATAAGTGTCCTACAAGTGTGTATATAACGCCTGGTTATACACACACACACACACACACACACACATATATATATATATACATACATACATACATATATAACGCCATCAAGCCTCTGTGAGAATAATCATCATCATATACCAGCTGATCAGGTGGTGGTGCGTATATAACACCTTCTCTTTTCCCATACCCCATACATATATATGCATATCATATAGTAGCATATATAACGCCTTTGAGGTAATGGTATATGCATGTATATAATGCATGAATGATAATAAGACACTCTGAGTCTAATAGAGTGACGTAAGGTCGTTGCACCTCCGATTAATATTATGAAACTAACATATAAACAGACCTATCATATTGAGTCAATAAGACAAGATATACATGAATCAACAAACTTCTTCAATAGAATGAAGGAAATATACATTTCTAGCTTTCAAGAGTAGAGTTACTTTGGACGGACATTCATTTACGTTCGTTTACATATGGGTCATGCCAAAAAAAAAGATAGCCTTTAACACACCTTGAACAAACTGGAACCACTATGCTCTGCCCCTCGAGCTTTCAAGAACCAAGAGACTATGACAACTTTTGTTTCAGCCAATGTTTTCTACTTCAAATATAACGTATCCCGTAGGCAATCAATTAAGTTGATATACGTTTGCTTTTTATGAATAAAAGACATTATGTTTCTAGACGTAAAATAAGAGACTGTTGCTGAACATTTTTTTGGTGAACAAAAGAAGTGTACACAAAATAAAATATTAATTCACGAAGTGAGATAATGACTTCTCCACTATGAATGTGTTGGTGACACATTTTGGTTACACATGGATTTTCCAATTGACACATAACCGCCTGCTTTACTAATCTTTTGGATAAGTTTGCAATTTATATTAAGTGACAATGAATTTTACACGTAGATAATCTTAGCACTAAACATAATCTTTATCCAACAATTATTCATAATGGTGACCAGTGTATTATGGGGCCCACGTCGAAATGTCATTATCAATATAATCTATTTGTTTTATCTCAATTCATTTAAATAATAACCACTTTTAACACACTCAATTTATTCATTATCATAATCACGTGGTACAACTCTAGTCTATAACCTAAATTATTTTAGGACTTCACCCATCTATACACTGAGCTCGATCCTATGACCAAAATTCTATACGGTCTTTATAACTTGTTTCATATTCCGTACTTTGACGAAACTTTTTTCTCTAATTCATTTAACCTCTAATCCCCGCGTAACCTCTTCGACCTTGATATGAATTTTCTATAACTTCATGAATGACCTCAATCTCATTAAACTCATGTGTGTTTACCCCGATGTATCCTAAAGCTAAAGTACGGGGTGTTACATCATCTCCCCCTTAGGAACATTTGTCCTCGAATGGGAAGTATACATAAGGGACCAATTAATCCTCAAGGTTTACCGAATTGTTTTTTGGACCAAATTTCCCTTATAAATAGGATTATCCGAACCCTGCCAGTGAGTAGAAGATATCCTAACTTGCCTCATACGGCCATACATCAACATATACATATCAACGGGCTTCATATGGTCATCAAGCATCAAACGTAACTATCTAACGTGGGAACTCACCTCATGTATCCATACGTCAGCTCTTGGTCGGGTTATGCTTCACTCGGAGCATCGTCTTTGGTCTGAAATAAGTGGGGATACTTATACTTCATCTCCTCTTCCGCTTACCACATCATCTCTTCTACATTCTTATTTCGCCATAGAACTTTTATGGAGGCTACTTCTTTAGTCCTCAACTTGCGGACTTGACGATCTAGGATAGAAATAGGAACCTCTTCATATGATAAGTCCTCTGTAACTTTCACATCATCAATTGGCACAATCTGGAAAGGATCTATATACACGCTCTCAATATAGAAAAATGGAAGACCGGATGAACAAACTCTAACTTAGGAGGCAGGTCCAATTCGTAAGCCACTTGGCCTATTCATCGAATTATGCGATATGGCCCAATGTACCTTGGGATGAGCTTTTCCGTTTTCCAAAATCTTATTACACCCTTCATAGGATAAATCTTCAAGAAGACCCAATCATCCACTTAGAACTCTAAGTCCCGCCTCCGCACATCTGAATATGACTTCTGATGACTCTGAGTGGTTAACAACCGTTCTTGGATAAGCTTCACCTTTTTTATGGATTGGTGCACCAGGTCAGACCCAAATAATTCTGATTCTCCTACTTCGAACCATCCGATAGGAGATCTACATTTCCGTCCATACAAAGCTTCATATGGAGTCATTTTGATACTAGCATAATAACTGTTATTGTACACAAATTCAATAAGGGGTAGATGATCATCCCAACTTCCCTTGAAGTCCAATACAACAACTTGTAGCATGTCTTCGAGCGTTTGAATCGTACATTCATCCTGCCCGTCTGTCTGAGGGTGGAAAGCTGTGCTAAGACTAACTTGAGTGCCCAAACCTTTTTGAAATGATCTCCAGAAATTAATTGTGAACTGCGTACCTCGGTCAGATATAATAGAAATGGGTACACCATGAAGGCAAACAATCTCCTTAACATACAACTTCGCGTAGTCCTCGACTGTGTAGGTTGTCTTGACCGCCAGGAAATGAGTTGATTTGGTCAATCTATCATCAATCACCAAAATAGAATCAAACTTATGATAAGAACCAGGTAAACCCGTAATGAAATCCATATTAATCATCTCTTATTTCCACATCGGGATCTCAATGTTCTGAGTTAAGCCACTGGGCCTTTGGTGCTCTAGTTTTACTTGCTGACAATTAGGACACCGAGCTACAAACTCCGCAATGTTCCTCTTCATGTCGTTCCACCAATACATACCTTTGAGATCCTGATACATCGTAGTAGATCCATGGTCAATGGAATATCATGAGCAATGGACCTCCGTCATAATCTTGCCTCGTAATCCCGCTACATTTAGAACACATAAACAGCCTTGGTTCCTGAGAACCTCATTTCCGTCAATCTCAAAGGTTGTGGTCTTCTTTTGTTGAATACCCTCTCTGATTTTTCCTAAAATGGGGTCTTCCCACTGACGTTTCTTAACTTCCGATATGAGGGACGACTTTGATGTATTCTGAATCACAAATCCATCATCTTCCAAACCCATTAATCGAACTCCCAACCTAGCTAACTGATGGACCTCTCTTATCAACTCTTTCCTCCCAGCTCTCACTGACATCGATCTGACCATAGACTTGCGACTTAGCACGTCCGCTACAATATTAGCTTTACCGGGTAGGTATAAGATGTCCACATCGTAATCCTTCAATAATTCAAGCCACCTTCTTTGTCTCAAGTCAACTCTTTCTGCTTAAATATATACTGCACTCTTATGATCCGTAAAAGTGTCTATATTAACACCATACAAGTAGTGACCTGCATTTTCAGTGCATAGACCACCGCGGCTAACTCCAAATCGTGCGTCGGATAGTTCTTCTCATGCTTCCTCAATTGCCTTAAAGCATAGGTAATCACCTTACCATGTTGCATCAACACACATCCCAAACTCGTTATCGAGGCATCACAATATAAAACATAGTCTTTTGGACCCTCTGAGAGAGTAAGAACTTGTGCCGATGTTAACTCCTGGAAACTCTACTCATAGGCATCGGACCACTGGAACTTTATGGCCTTTTGTGTTAACATTGTCAATGGTGTTGATATGGTAGAAAATCCTGCCAAAAACCTCCTATAATACCCGGCTAAGCCTAAAAAGCTATGAACCTCTGATGGAGTCGTGGGCCTCGGCCAATTCTTCACCGCTTCTATCTTCTGAGTGTCAACTCTTATACCTTCATCTGACACTATATGACCAAGGAAAGCCACTAAGTTCAACCAAAAATCACACTTAGAGTTCTTAGCATACAACTAACGATCCTAGAGCGTCTGTAGTACTACCCTCAAGTGATCCGCATGCTCCGCCTCCGAGTGAGAATAAACCAGAATATCATCTATTAATACTATCACAAATACATCCAGAAATTGGCGAAACACGTTGTTCAATAGGTCCATAAATGCTGCTGGCGCGTTTGTGAGCCCGAATGACATTACTAAGAACTCAAAGTGCCCATATCTTGTTCTGAAAGCCGTTTTCGGAATGTCCTTCTCCTTGCCCTTAGCTGGTGGTACCTTGGCCTTAGGTCGATTTTTGAAAAATATTTTGCACCCTATAACTGATCAAACAAGTCATTAATTCTGGGAAGAGGGTACTTATTCTTAATAGTGACTTTATTCAGCTTCCGATAGTCAATACACATTCGCAACGAGCCATCTTTGTTTCGTACAAATAATATTGGCGCACCCCAAGGAGATATGTTGGGCCTAATGAAGCCTTTCTCAAGCTGATCCTTTAATTGCTCATTTAATTCTTTCAATTCAGCTAGTGCCATTCTATAATGAGGGATAGATATCGGCTGAGTGTCTGGCAACATATCTATACCGAACTCAATCTCCCTCTCGGGAGGAAGGCCTGAAAGATTATCTGGAAATACATCACAAAACTCATTAACCACCGGAATTGATTAAAGGGTAGGTGGTTCAACATCAACGTCTCTGGCCCGAACAAGATGGTATATACAACCTCTAGAAATTATGTTTCTTGCCTTAAGGTATAAAATAAACCTACCCTTTGTCCTCGCAGAATTATCCTTCCATTCAAGGATAGGCTCGCTTGGAAACTGAAATCTAACAATCTTTGTTATGAAATCCACATTAGCATAGCACGATGCCAGCCAATCCATGCCTATAATAATATCAAAATCAACCATTTCTAATTCTACTTGATCCGCTACGATCTTATGGTTACAAATTAACACTACACAATTCCGATAGACCCGTCTAGCTATTACCGACTCACCAACTGGTGTAGATACCAGAAATAACTCTCTTATCAACTCAGGCTCCATACCAAACTTACAAGCAAGGAAAAGGGTGACATATGATATATTGGAGCCTAGATCTAACAACGCATATACATTATGTGAAAGACTGATAATATATCTATAATAACATCAGGTGAGGACTCCTGATCATGTCGACTCATCAATGCGTAATGCGGTTCTGGCTACCACCGAAGCTAGTTGCTCCACCACTACCTCTGCTTCGACTGGCTGGGCCCTAACATCCCCGCCTCTTGACGGACAATCTCACATAATATGACCGGGATTACCACAAGAATAACACATATATTATTCTCGTTGGCATGGCCCCATATGTGTCTTACCACACTACTCACAACGAATCAAATGAGGCCTCATCTGACTAAAATCCCCTCTATAATAAGACCATGATGCTCGTGAACTATGACCTGGTTTAGATTGAGCAACACGATCAACCCTCAACCTCAAAAATTGTGATGGTGTATTAGATGCTGGGTAGGATGGGCGCCTATAAAACTGTGTCCTAGACCCACCTCTAAACTATCTTAGGTCACCTACATATCGGGCCCTCTTGTGCTGGCCACTATCACGCTCTCGATCTACCCGCTGTTGTCTCTTACGATCCTCCAGATTTTGTGCATAAGCCTGAATGCAAGCAATATCCATATTCGGATTCAGAGAAGTCGTAGTACATTCATTGAACAAGTGTCTCCCCAATCCAATAACAAACCTATGTACCCGGTCGCTCATTTCAGCTATAATCGTAAGAGCATAGCTAGCCAATGAATTATACTACAAGCTATATTCTCGAACACTCATATTGCCCTGCTCAAGAAGTAGAAATCTATCCTAACTGGCCTGTTGGAGCTCGACTGGTAGAAAATGCTGTAATAAGGCCTCTGAAAACTCTCTACATCCTGCTGGTGGGGCACGAGGTCCCCTAGAATGCTCACGTGTCTCATACCAAGTCATCGCTACATCCCGCAATCTATAAGAAACAAACTTTACTGACTCAGTATCGGTGGTACCCACAAGGTACGCTGCATCTAATCTAGAAAATTATGTGGGTCTGCGCTCAGGTCTGATCTTGTGAATACCAGAGGGTCCAGGTTGATAAAATCCCAAGTTCTCACACTAACTGCTCTATCAGAAGGACCGATAGTCCAACATTAGGCCTGAGCGGTCACCAATCGAGTCAATAATTGTACAACACTTCGCATATCAAGGTCCTCATCTGGAATATCAAGTGGAGGAACTAGGGGTACTGCAGCCCCACTAAGCTCATCTAGAGGTGGTGGAGTTGGGGAATCATGTGGAGGAGTCACACTGTGGGCCTCACTCTGGCCCTCACTAGCGAGAGGCACTCGGTTGGTACCCTCATCCACAGTCGCATTCAACACCCTCATACTCTGGAACTTCTTCCTTACTGTAGGCATTGCTCGAATCATAAACACGAGACAGATTAGGAGTGGCATGCTTATAACTCAACTCTAATGCACGATCTAGAGAAAGATGGAGAGGTAACCATCCTAAATTCCTCATAACCTCTTATTTATAAGTGTGGTGCATAACACACACATAAACAAGACTCTACTAGGAACGACTTGTAGACTCCCTAGGACAAACCTGCTTTGATACCAAGTTTGTCACGACCCAAACCAGAGGGCCATGACGGGCACTCGGACCTTACTGCCGAGCACCACTAGACATACAATCACCACATAACTATAAATAAAATATTAAGCTGAAAAGGTGCAAGACCAACAAGGCATATATGTACATACATAGATGCTGGACATGGCCGTACGAGCCGACAAGGCTACCATTAGATGACTATACAACAAAACATAAGCCGATGAGGCCACATAACATATGACTGCATCATAACTGTCTACAAGCCTCTACTGGAGTACGTGACATCATAAGGTCGGGACAAGGCCCCTTCATACCCATATGCATATCAAAAATATTGTACCAAGTAACTAGACTGCAACTCTGGAACAAGTAGAGTAGTCCAATATGAGCTGAATACCTACTGGTGCGGTCCGTCGCCCTGTCTACCTGAACTTACGGGCATGAAACGCAGCGTTCCCACAACAAAAAGAGACATATGTACGAATAATGTACCGAGTATGTAGGGAATGAAAGTAATATGAGACAAGAGAGAATAAACCTGTACTGAATGTTTTTGAGGTCTATAATATGCATAAGTGTCCTACATGTGCGTATATAACGCCTGGTCATACATATATATATATATATATATATATACACCAGTTGATCAGGTGGTGGTGCGTATATAATGTCTTCCCTTTTTCCATACCTCATACATATATATGCATATCATATAGTAGCGTATATAACACCTTTAAGGTCATGGTATATGCATGTATATAACACCTTCTGAGTCTATCAGAGTGACGTAAGGTTGTTGCACCTCCAATTAACATTATGGAACTAGCATATAAACATACCTTTCATTATGAGTCAATAAGACAAGATATACATGAATCAACAAACTTCTTCAATAGAATGAAGGACATATACATTTCTAACTTTGAAGAGTAGAGTTACTTTGGACGGACATTCGTTTACGTTCGTTTACATATGGGTCATGCCAAAAAGAAAGAAAGGATAGTCTTAACATACCTTTAACAAACTGAAACCATTATGCTCTGCCCCTAGAGCTTTCAAGAACCAAGAGACTATGACAACTCATGTTTCAGCCAATGTTTTCTACTTCAAATATAACGTATCCCGTGGAAATCAATTAAGTTGATATACGTTTGCTTTTGATGAATAAAAGACATTATGTTGCTAGACGTAAAATAAGAGATTGTTGCTGAACATTTTTTGGTGAATAAAAGAAGAGTACACAAAATGAAATATTAATTCACAAAGAGAGATAATGACTTCTCCATTATGAATGTGTTGGTGGCACATTTTGGATACACATGGATTTTCCCTTTGACACATAACCCCTTGCTTTACTAATCATTTGGATAGGTTTGCAATATATTTTAAGTGGCAATGAATTTTACACGTAAACAATCTTAGCACTAAACATAATCTTTATCCATTATTTATAATGTTGACCCGTGCATTATGGGTCCCATGTCTAAATGTTATTATCCATATAATCAAATTTTTAATCTCAATTCATTTAAATATTAATCGCTTTTAAAACACGCAATTCATTCATTATCATAATCACGTGGTACAACTCTAGTCTATAGCCTACTTACACACACCAAATATTATTTCAAATTACTGCGGTCACACTTCTTAAATCCCAAATTGTTTTGGTACTTCGTCCATCTATACACTGAGCGCATGATCCTATGTCCAAAATTCTATACGGTCTTTATAACTTGTGTCATATTCCATACTTTAACAAAACTTGTTTCTCTAATTCGTTTAACCTCTTCGACCTTGATATGAATCTTCTATAACTTCATGAATGACCTCAATCTCATTAAACTCATGTGTGTTTACCCCGATGTATCTTAAAGCTAAATGACGGGGTGTTACACTTTCAAGGCACACGAGGCTTTGGAATTGATGTCTCATGGAGAGAACACTAATATTCTCAAGGAGATGCTAAATTGTGGTTATATGCATGATGCTGAGCCCTTTCTTTCAATGATGCTGCAAACTTTCCGGGCATCCAAGTTGCTCGATTTGCGAACAAGAACAAGAATATTTATTCCAAATGGAAGAACAATAATGGGATGTTTGGATGAATCCAGAACCTTGGAATATGGACGTGTTTGTTCAGTTTACTGGAGCTGGAAGTAATTTCATTCTCAAGAGAAACGTGGTTGTTGCAAAAAAATCCATGCTTGAATCCAGGTGATATTCGTGTTTTAAGGGCTGTAGATGTTCCAGCGTTGCACCACATGGTAGATTGTGTTGTATTTCCTCATAAAGGAAAAGGGTAATTTTTTTATGCTGGAAACCTATTAACTGTTTGATTTGCGTGCAATCTTATACAAGGATTTACCATTTCTTACATGGTCTTACTAATTATCAACATGTTAGTTCTTTTAATGAGTGGATTAAGAAAAAAAGCTTAAAGAAAATGCACTACCCTTGTACGAAGCTTAAATCTATAGTCATGAAATTTCATTCTGGAAAGAAGCTTATAATCGAAATTTGTGTAGCTTTACATGACCACTATGAAGTTACATATTGTGTTTGCACTGAAAAGAAAGTGGAATTTTTCATAGTATTTACTGTTGGTCTCTTTCTTACACAATATGCCTGGTA